>OX578134.1:39704438-39939438 GCA_951213105.1 Amaurobius ferox | reverse complement strand
ATTTAAATAAAATTAGAATGACGCCAGGCATGAAAGTTGCTGAGCTAGCGTTAAATATTTCTAATGCAACAAATGATTTTGTAGGAAATAACTCAACTAATGAAATGTTTGAAATTAAAAATAATATAATGTTAGTTAAATTTTTAGAAACTTTAAGAGGAGATATTGCGTTAGAAATAAAAAAAATAAATATTACTAATTTTGATAAAGCAGTTGAATTCGCAGAAAATCTGGAGAAAATTATGGAGGAGGAGTGTGACCGTTCGGAAATCAATGCAGTGTATCGCAAGGAGAATAATGCTAGAAAAGTTAATGGTAATCAACGGGAAAGACAGGAAAAATCACAAAATGAAAATGTATATTGCATAGGATGCGGGAAAAGAGGTCATTATTTTTCTACGTGTTGGCATAATCAAAACGGACAAAATTATTATGGGGAAAATAAATATGGGAGTCAAAATATAAGAAATGGGCAAAGAAATGGTTTTCGTAACACTCAAAATAGCGGATTCAGAGAACGAAAGGATAGTCGGTCAAATACCCAAACTATTGCAAAAGAAAGCAGTCAAAATCGCGGGTCTTTAAACTAAGCGAGGGGCTTTGGCCAAGTCAAAATTTATAAATAGACCAAAGTCCCAATCGAAAGAAAAAAAAGTGCAAACGCGATATGAGGTTTTGAATTTAAATGAAAACGCAAATAAAAGGCAAGATGTTAAAAGGGAGGGTCGCACGCGAAGCCCAGGTCCCAATTTACAGTTAAATATAATTGAAGCAAATCAACATAATGAAAATGAAAGTAAAAATGACAATAAAAATATAAATAATATTGAAAGCATGCAAAAATTTACCCACGTTTCCTGCCCGAGAGATGAGGTGCTTGAGAATATTGTAGAGTCGTTGGCACGGCCCGGATGGGTCCGCTTCGATCAAAAATTCATCAAAAGTCTAAAAAGTGAGGCAAATATCAATAAAAAGAAAATTAAGGAAAATACAGGAGTTAAAGTAATTAATAAAAATGAAAATGAGGCGTGCAATGCAAAAATAAATTTAAATGATGAGCACAAAAGTGAAGTTCACTCAAAATCGACTCAGATCGAGAATAAAAAGTTTGATAAAATTAATGAAACCAGTTGTAAAGTTTCACAAATTGATTCACAAAATATTAAAGGTAGCCATGTTAATGACTGTACTTCTTTAAATAATGAAAATAATAAAAATATTGATACAGAAAATAATTTTAAAATTGTTACGAAGTCGAAAAATCCATTTGGCACACATGATGAAGTTAAAAGTATATTTGAATTTAATGGAAATAATAAAAATGAGTATCATGACAGTAAAAAAATTGCACAGGTCGATGAGGCCAATTTTCCTAAAAATGGAAAGGTTAGTGAGTTTGCTAAAAAAAAATGTGGTAATGAAGAGTCAAATCTTGACGACGAAGTCTATGTCACGCTCACACGCAGGATAGCTTTGCAACCAGGTCAGTTGATTGCAGAACAATTCGACATAAGTCAGGAAATTCCGGATAAGGAGGTTATCTTTATCCCCACAAAACACGCAAAATTACTCTTTCCATTTGGTGCAATTCGAACTGAAATAAAAAATAACAAAATTCATATTGTAATTAGTAATCAAAAGAAGGTTAAAATTACGTTAAATCAAAATATGAGAGTCGGAGTGATTAAAAATTTCAAAACAATTACTAATGAAGAAATGCAAATCGGAGATACCGTATTTTTGAAAGAGGAAAATAAACCAAATATGTTTCAAGATAGATTTCAAGGACCGTTTCGAATAATTGAAATTGGAAAAGCAAATATATTGACCATTGGAAATAAATATAACATGAAAGATGAACCAATTAAAATTCACGCTACCCAATGTTATATCGAACAAAATGTACAAAGTGCGAAAGAATTGATAGAAAAATATGATATGGACAGTGAAATCGATGATATTCACGCAAAAAAATGTCATATAGCACAAAAGTTACAAAGTGAAAATAAATATAACGGTAACGGTGAAATAATTGAGATTCAATCAAAAAAATGTTATACTGTACAAAGTATACATATTGAAAATGTTCAAAATATGAATGAAAATATTCAGCAAAGAAGCGAAAATACGAATGTCAAAATTATGCAAAATCAAAATGGTGATAAAAATTTTGAAAATATTGATCATGAAATTATGCAAAATGAAAATGTTAAAATTCAAAGGATACATAATGCAAATGAAAGTAAAAGGTTTGAAGAAATGCAAAGTCAAAATCAAAATCATAATGATAAAAATACTCAAATTGTTAATTTTCAAGAAAAACTGAATGAAATTCTTAATTGTCAAGAAATACAAAATGAAAGTCAAAGTCATGATAATGCAAATACTCAAAAATCTTTTGAAAATAGAATAATGGAAGTTTTGGAAAGGAAAAATCAAAATTTTAATTTTCAACAAATTCAAAATGAAAATGAAAATAGAAATCATGATAATGATAAGCAAAATTCTCTTGAAAATAAAATAATCGATGATTTGATTGATGAAAATAATAATTTTCAACAAATACAAAATTCAAATGTTTGTAAAAATGTTCAAAATGAAAGTAATAAAATAATAAGGGATAGTAATCACAATGATAATGAAGGTAATGATATTCTAAAAGTAGATTCAGAAATAATTGAAAGTCAAAGCATATATAAAGAGTATGTTAGGCAGAAATTAAAGTTACTAAATGAAATACATATTTATGACACAAATGAAATTGAATGTAATATTCATGAACATAGGGAGAGAAAGCTTGGTCAAAATTGTTTAAAGAAATCAAGAAATTTTAAAAATTCAAATTTTGCTGATGATTGGTACCTGAAGAATTGTAAAATGAGAGAGAGATAAAAAGAATAACAAATCAAATGATTTAAAGGAAAAATGATATGGAATTGAAAATATTTCAAAATGAAAAAATGGATAATGATATGAATTTAAAAAAAAAAAAAAGGCAATAAGGAAAGAATTGTTTAAGAATGGAAATGGTCTGAATTTTTAAGGAAAAAATGAATAATCATTGAATGATTTAAAAATGAACAGGGTATGAATGTTACAAAAATTGATAATAAGTGTACAAGTGGTTCTTGTTCAAAATAATATTATATATAATTTATAATGTTAACTCAAATGTACATGTGATCAAAAATTTATGCAGAGATTAATTTATGCAAATAAATCTACAAAATGAAAGGTAAAATCAAAATATGTTACCTAAGTGTGTAGATATAAGGTCTGGAGACAAATCCAGGCAAGGGCAATGTTGTGCAGGCAGTCCAGTCAAATACTTCATTGTTCAGGATAAGTCAAATACTTCATTGTTCAAAGGCAAAAATCTTCTGAGGGAAGAGAGGTCTTTTGAGGGAAGAGTCTTGAGGCTTAAAAATTGAATGACAGATTTAAGTAAAATGAAAAAATAAGTAATGAGCTGAAAGTGAGAATGTAGAGATTATTTATAGATGATATAAATTTTATGTCAAAAACTAAATAAAGGCATAAATAATTGAAAATTTTAAATCAATTTGAATTTAAAATGTAAACTTTGAACAGTTAAAATAGCTGTAAAAAGCCCGTTGCAATAAGGCAACCGAGGACACGATATCTCGTGTAGGAATAATCAAGTGTGAAATCCATTGAAATTGTTGAAGTAAATAAATTTTTCATGAATATATAAATCGTATAGGGAATTTAAATAACTAAATTAATCCTAAAGTGATAGGATAAATGAATTAAATTTAGTTAAAATTTTGTTTACATGAATAAATTTTTCATAAATATATAAATTGTATAGGCAATTTAAATGACTAAATCAATCCTAAAATGACAGTAAAATGTAAATAAATTATGGATATGAAAATAAAATGTAGGTAATGTTGTGGAAAATTGTACGATAATAAATAAATGTGAGATACATATATAATGAATATAAATAAATACGGAATGAAGAAATGAATAATTTGCACAGAAGGTGTTAAAAAAGGGTTGAAATAAAAAAATAAAAAATAAGAAGAATTTTGAGTGCGAAATAAAGCATTTTTGTTGTTTATTTACAACGTAAAGAAAGGTTACGATAATCATGTGTGTATAAATGAAATATGGATATGAAAATAAATATGTAAAATAATAGGGCACTCAGATGTCAGTGGGGAATGTAAATGAAATATTAAAGTTATCGATGAGATACTGCAGCATTTGAAGTGTGTGTAAACAAACGGCACACACACAATCTACGTAAATATATATATATACTCTGTTATTAATGTCACATAAATGGTGTTTAGGTATTTGTAAATATTAAATTGTGTGAAAAATATAATCTGAATAAGGTGTTGAGAAATTTTATGAAAGAAATAAAATAAATTAGGATGAAATAAATGTCACATATGTAAATACATAAATGATAATATGTATTACGGCGATAAAGGGGTTAGCCGCAGTTAATAAAATGTCAAAATAAATAATTAGATAATAATGTGTGAGATAGAATGATAAACAATCGCGCATATAGATGGTTATAAATGTCAGGTATTCAAAGTCATAAGGATTAAAATAAATTGAAATACATAAATATGATAAATTTTATAGAGTAAAAAAAAAAATTTATACGGTGAGTAAATAAATCCGCGTTCAAAAAGGATATATAAATAATAAATGAAAAGGATTTCAATTGTTAAAAATATAATATCAAAATTTGCAATTAGGTAAATAAAGGGTTTTTTAGACAACAAAATAAAGTCTTAAGTGTGTTTAAAAAGATGAAATAATTTTATATAAATTTTATATAAAAAATATAAAAATTATGAAAGTATTAAGCAAGGAGTTAAAATAAATAAAATTTAAACAAACTATATCAAAAACTTTAAAAGTTTAAAATTAAATTTCAAAATTTCAAAAAAATTTAAATTTCAAAAAAAAAAAAAAACTTTTCAAAAATTTTTTTTTTTAAATTTCAAATTGAAATGAAAGGCATGGAGAAAACAAAATTAAATAAGAGAGAATATCAACATCAAATGGAAAGGTAAAATTTAAATAATAAATAATACAATAAAATGATGTTAAATTTTACATGAAATGAGTATAAAAGGGGTATACATGCTGTAATAGAAGGTACCATTAAGATGATTTTGATAATAATACAAGCCACCTCAAAGGAACCTAATAAATAATATTTAAAGAAGGGAGCTTTTTTAAGTTCAGTTTAAAAAAAAAAAAGAGAGAGTTATAAAAGGCAAATGATGTACAAGTCCATCTGCAGCATGCAAGTATAATGGTTCAATAGCAGATAGGAATAAATAATATAATTAAATTGATGAACAGGTTTATATTTAAAAAGAATAAGTCGACGTTTATAGAACACGTCGAGTGGTGAATGAAAATATGTACAATACTTTGTTACAAGCGCCTGTAAAAAGCTGTTTCTGTTAGCCCGCTTGAAGTCGCGCACCACGTTGTCCATTTCAACGTCTTCAAACTGCATTGCTTTGTCATAGCAAGAGGAGTTGAGTTGGGGCGTTACTGCTAATCACCGTTCAAAAAACGATTAAAATAGATAGGAATCATTGTCGAGGCAGGCATTGCATTTTGCAGACCGGTCAGTTTTCCACGTTGTTCGCAAGGAGTAGTTGAAAGCAGTCTCCGGTATCGCACTCTCGATGGAGAAGGGAGTCTTTTAAGAAGGGGTTCTGCTAATGGCCTTTTCAAAGTAATCAATCAGTACCTGTCACAAATCAGGGGTTGTTGTTGTTTGTTGACATTCTGGGACAAGATGGCCTATTAAAGGGAAATGTCTAAATGTGTCATTCCCAGTGGAAAAAAAGTTACTGACTTCTGTGAAAACTATATTTTAATGGCTAATGTAAAAAAAATATATATATATATGTGATTGTATTAATAAGTATGTACCAGTATCAATGTTCAGCAAAAATGTTATATATGTGATAAAGTTATCAATTTTAGAAAAATATTTGATGAAGTATGTAAAGAATTGTGTTCAAAAAAATAATAATGTGTGAATTGTAAAAAAAAAAAGAAAAAGTGTTTAATGATGTTAATAATATAAGAGAAGATAGTAGTGTGTGACATTTCAAAGTGAATGTGCATATGTTTAAAAGTCTTTTTAAATACTCAAAATTTAATTTAGCTTCAATTGAAAGCTGGACCTGGTAAAGTTCATGAGTACGTAACTTATGTTTATTTTGTGTATATTATGTGTGCAAAAAAACTTTTCTGTTACAGCAAGACTGTTGAACTTTTCTGGACGGACGTTGTCCAAAAGAAAGTGAAAAATGCCAATTACAGAGTTGCAAGTGCATCGAACTTTTGTTTCGAACTCTGATGGTTTAAAATTTTTTTTTTGTTCTTTTTTTTTCTGTTTGTGGGGAGATATGTGAGGCCAGAATATGTCCTCACATGAGGCATGTTTATTGCTGTATTTATGGTACATAGAACGGCTAACAAAGATCGAGTCTGGCTGGCGCCGGTGTTTACAACAACGTGAACTTTTAGGTCAAATACAATAAATTTGAGTGTCCCATGCCAAAGGGGGCTGAAAGGGGCATTGATAAATGTCAAGTGATGCCATTGGGTTCAGAAGAACCAATGAGCAGCAAGGAGAAGAAGGGTGGAGCTACCTCCCCCCCCCCCCCCCAGCCGAAGGAACCAAGACACTTCGATACATAAAAATGTGGGAGAACGAACTCGGATAGAGAATGTGGTGGCGAGAAGTTTCCTACGAAGTGTTGGTGAAAAGAGTTTGACAAAAGGAGCGAAGCGACCATGACCTAGCAGATGCAGATATAAGTATCAGTCGAAGTGAAAAGTACGAGTTGGAGCCACACACCATAGAGTTATGGCAGTACGGTCAGCACTAAGACCGATGCAAGCGAGAGGATGAGCCCAAGTCTAAACTGTAAGGTATGTGCTCATTTCCCCGGTCCTATACAATTTAGAAATCTAACTAACTGGTCACATATCCCCCATAATTAGAGTAATTAAATGACAGTTGATAATTATGATAAATTGTTGTTAGTGATAAATTGATGTTGTTAATAAAGGATATTGTTTAAGTTTTAAATAGTCTAATCCTTTTAATATTAATTAATAATTCTTTTCAGGACTTACACAAAAGGTAAAAATAATTGGAGGGTTATTGCGGCACAACAACGAGCGATGTACGTTTAAATGTTAATTCCACTATATATGAATTTACGGCAATGTTATAATAAACAATTAATATTAATAAATTATATTAATATAAACTTAAATCTAACGCTCTTATATTTTTGACCACGTCCCACAGTTTCTATATTGTTATATGTTTACATTGAATTTCGATTTGATATAAATTATCTTTTTGATCTAAAAAAACTAATAAAATCAAGTGTTTAGCAATAAGTTCTTCACTATAAAAGCATCACTTAAATCGTTTACTAGTTAGGCATAAGTTCAAGTACATACAGTAGTTTATGCATAATTTTCGATTAAAATCTTTCAATTTATATATATATACATATATATATATATATATATATATATATATATATATATATATATATATATATATATATATATATATATATATATTTATACATATATATATATATATACATATACATATATGTATATACATATATATATATATATATATATACATATATATATGCATACATATATATATATATATACATATACATATATATAAATATATACATATGTATATATATATATACATATACATATATATATATATATATATATATATACATATACATATATATATACATATATATATATATATATACATATATATATACATATATATATATATATACATATGTATATACATATAAATATAACTATTAACCTCTTCTAAAACAATCTACTGAAAATATACCCAAAGGCGCTAAGCTGCTCAAACAAGTACATTTATATACTGCATAAGAAATAGAAAATTGAAGAATGACAGTGTATCAAAATTTCGCCGGGGGGGATTATGACCCTCACTTCCCGGTTTAGCCAGCTTCATGTCATGACGACACTCCCGGAAGCGGATACAATGACGCAAACCTAGTACATATACTAAAACTAAAAATGTATAAAAGTTGAAAGACCAATACTGACTTTACACCTAAACATAAACAACGAGATTTACTACATCCAAACAGAAACACAAAATACATTGTAAATATCAAATATCTAACACCAATATATCAAAATAAACAAGCCCCGCATACACTTCACCACTCTAACCTCCAAAAAGTAATAGAATCTTACTTTGTACAAATTGAACTCCATCAGACAGTTAAACAATGACATCCGTAATGCTGCGTATCTGCAGATCAGACTGAAAGTGTACTCCCATTTAAATATAAGTTGTAACTTTCAGTTACGGTTATGCTGAAAAATTTACATAAAATGTCATTAAGAAAACGTAGAGGGTAACCCTTTGCAATTGCTTCATTTAGATAGCCCAGATCACTTACAAAACGATTTTCTGCCGCTTCCGAATTGCTCGAAAAAGACGGCGCATTTTTTCGCTAAGCCTAACTCTCGAAAAAATTCACTAATAATCACCTATTCAACACAGAAATCTACTTTTATCAGGAATAAAATAAATATTTATGTTCCATTTGATGTATAATTTTCATACAAATCTGGATACAAAATACTCGTTAGTTGCTCCCATTCTTTTATCCGAAATAAACGAATAATTTCAATGCCTCTAAACCCCCCCCCCCCCAAAAAAAAAAAAATACTCTCTTATATTCCTATGATTCACCAACGAAGTCATAACGCTGAAATAAAAATTAAAACCGAAACTCAATTATAAAATTGTTGATGCTACGAGAATTGCTCTGTTTGTTTATGTCACAAAATGATTTTCACCGCTCCAAATGGAGAAATAATTCATTCGATCCTCTTCTGCCAAAGTCATGCCTCTGCAAAATACATTGAAGTTAGTTCCATGGACAAGTAACGCCATCTAGTACGCAAATTAAAACGTTCCGCGTTGTGTCACTTATAGGTGTCACTATCCGCTTGCGGTAAAATTTCTTCTGGCCCGAGTGAGTGCCGTTCGTCCTTGAATGCAAGTTCGCAGCTGGCACGTGGGCGTGTCGGTCATCGTGAAAGGGGTATTTTTAAAGTGTTCATTGGTTTCGAAAACTTCTTACAAGTTCAACTAAAATTTTAATCAAAGATTTGCATCTTAAATTCCAGGCAATGCTAGCTTTTTTTATGTGAATAAGTAAGTGTTCTTTTCGTAATATAATGTATATTTTGGAGTCGTGTTTCCCAACCTCAGATACATGCAAAAATTTTAGTAGTAAAGAATAGGACTAATTTAAATTCGTTTATTAAACCAAAGATATTTTTTATTAAGAAATTAATGACTAAAAGTACATTTATATTTTCAAAATTTATTTATATTCCTTTTTTTAAGGTTGAATAATGCAAATTTTAATCAAAAATTTTCTTTTAAAGTAGTCAACATTGTAAAATTTATATTAATTTGGGAAAATGCACTTCTTTCTTGAAACATTAAACTTATCACTTAAATCGTTTAGTAGTTAGGCTTATGTACATCCCCCCCCCAAAAGACATAAAACTCTTAGTCTTAGTGTTTTAATTATTGATTTGATTTTCAATTATTAGAGATAATATAATCGAAAATAACTTTATTTATATGCATTTAGAAAGAAATTACGCAATGTTTATTTGTGTATAATGAAAATTTTAGAATGATTGCTTGTTTAGAAAACTTTCCGAACATATTTTTGTAAATTCGCGTATTTAAAACAAAAGTCATATACATTATAGAAGCATCACTTAAATCGTTTACTAGTTAGGCTTAAGAACCCCCCCCCCCCCTAAAAAGACATAAAACTCTTAGTGTTAGCGTTTTAATAATTGTTTTGATTTAATCTCGCACATTTTATATTAATTAAATTTTATTACATTACATTTTATTAATTAAATTTTATTACATTCAAAAATGGAGGGGGGGGGTACGATTTAAGAAAATAAACAGCTTGCCCGTATATTTTTCATCATGAATCAATATACTATAATACATTTAATTTATTATTCTGAAAATATATCATAGTGTGTGTGTTAAACGATTAGTTTCTATATTGTTATATGTTTACATTGAATTTCGATTTGATATAAATTATCTTTTTGATCTAAAAAAACTAATAAAATCAAGTGTTTAGCAATAAGTTCTTCACTATAAAAGCATCACTTAAATCGTTTACTAGTTAGGCATAAGTTCAATTTTAATTGTCACTTTTAATTGTGAATTTTGTAACCTAATATTCTTCTCATTCCCCTTTCCATTGTAGTGATATGTTATCTTCTATTTTTATCCTTAGTCTTGGTCTTTAGTTACTCATTTGTAACAGATATGCTAGAGATGGGTTTTTTTGTACATACAGTAGTTTATGCATAATTTTCGATTAAAATCTTTCAATTTATATATATATACATATATATATATATATATATATATATATATATATATATATATATATATATATATATATATATATATATATATATATATTATACATATATATATATATACATATACATATATATATATATATATATATATGTATATACATATATATATATATATATACATATATATATGCATACATATATATATATATATATACATATACATATATATAAATATATACATATGTATATATATATATACATATACATATATATATATATATATATATACATATACATATATATATACATATATATATATATACATATATATACATATATATATATATATATATATATATGTATATACATATAAATATAACTATTAACCTCATCTAAAACAATCTACTGAAAATATACCCAAAGGCGCTAAGCTGCTCAAACAAGTACATTTATATACTGCATAAGAAATAGAAAATTGAAGAATGACAGTGTATCAAAATTTCGCCGGGGGGGATTATGACCCTCACTTCCCGGTTTAGCCAGCTTCATGTTATGACGACACTCCTGGAAGCGGATACAATGTCGCAAACCTAGTACATATACTAAAACTAAAAATGTATAAAAGTTGAAAGACCAATACTGACTTTACACCTAAACATAAACAACGAGATTTACTACATCCAAACAGAAACACAAAATACATTGTAAATATCAAATATCTAACACCAATATATCAAAATAAACAAGCCCCGCATACACTTCACCACTCTAACCTCCAAAAAGTAATAGAATCTTACTTTGTACAAATTGAACTCCATCAGACAGTTAAACAATGACATCCGTAATGCTGCGTATCTTCAGATCAGACTGAAAGTGTACTCCCATTTAAATATAAGTTGTAACTTTCAGTTACGGTTATGCTGAAAAATTTACATAAAATGTCATTAAGAAAACGTAGAGGGTAACCCTTTGCAATTGCTTCATTTAGATAGCCCAGATCACTTACAAAACGATTTTCTGCCGCTTCCGAATTGCTCGAAAAAGACGGCGCATTTTTTCGCTAAGCCTAACTCTCGAAAAAATTCACTAATAATCACCTATTCAACACAGAAATCTACTTTTCTCAGGAATAAAATAAATATTTATGTTCCATTTGATGTATAATTTTCATACAAATCTGGATACAAAATACTCGTTAGTTGCTCCCATTCTTTTATCCGAAATAAACGAATAATTTCAATGCCTCTAAACCCCCCCCCCAAAAAAAAAAAAATACTCTCTTATATTCCTATGATTCACCAACGAAATCATAACGCTGAAATAAAAATTAAAACCGAAACTCAATTATAAAATTGTTGATGCTACGAGAATTGCTCTGTTTGTTCATGTCACAAAATGATTTTCACCGCTCCAAATGGAGAAATAATTCATTCGATCCTCTTCTGCCAAAGTCATGCCTCTGCAAAATACATTGAAGTTAGTTCCATGGACAAGTAACGCCATCTAGTACGCAAATTAAAACGTTCCGCGTTGTGTCACTTATAGGTGTCATTATCCGCTTGCGGTAAAATTTCTTCTGGCCCGAGTGAGTGCCGTTCGTCCTTGAATGCAAGTTCGCAGCTGGCACGTGGGCGTGCCGGTCGTCGCGAAAGGGGTATTTTTAAAGTGTTCATTGGTTTCGAAGACTTCTTACAAGTTCAACTAAAATTTTAATCAAAGATTTGCATCTTAAATTCCAGGCAATGCTAGCTTTTTTTATGTGAATAAGTAAGTGTTCTTTTCGTAATATAATGTATATTTTGGAGTCGTGTTTCCCAACCTCAGATACATGCAAAAATTTCAGTAGTAAAGAATAGGACTAATTTAAATTCGTTTATTAAACCAAAGATATTTTTTATTAAGAAATTAATGACTAAAAGTACATTTATATATTCAAAATTTATTTATATTCCTTTTTTTAAGGTTGAATAATGCAAATTTTAATCAAAAATTTTCTTTTAAAGTAGTCAACATTGTAAAATTTATATTAATTTGGGAAAATGCACTTCTTTCTTGAAACATTAAACTCTTGACACTTAAATCGTTTAGTAGTTAGGCTTATGTACATCCCCCCCAAAAAGACATAAAACTCTTAGTCTTAGTGTTTTAATTATTGATTTGATTTTCAATTATTAGAGATAATATAATCGAAAATAACTTTATTTATATGCATTTAGAAAGAAATTACGCAATGTTTATTTGTGTATAATGAAAATTTTAGAATGATTGCTTGTTTAGAAAACTTTCCGAACATATTTTTGTAAATTCGCGTATTTAAAACAAAAGTCATATACATTATAGAAGCATCACTTAAATCGTTTACTAGTTAGGCTTAAGAACACCCCCCCCCCCTAAAAAGACATAAAACTCTTAGTGTTAGCGTTTTAATTATTGTTTTGATTTAATCTCGCACATTTTATATTAATTAAATTTTATTACATTACATTTTATTAATTAAATTTTATTACATTCAAAAATGGAGGGGGGGGGGGGGTACGATTTAAAAAAATAAACAGCTTGCCCGTATATTTTTCATCATGAATCAATATACTATAATACATTTAATTTTATTATTCTGAAAATATATCATAGTGTGTGTGTTAAACGATTAGTTTCTATATTGTTATATGTTTACATTGAATTTCGATTTGATATAAATTATCTTTTTGATCTAAAAAAACTAATAAAATCAAGTGTTTAGCAATAAGTTCTTCACTATAAAAGCATCACTTAAATCGTTTACTAGTTAGGCATAAATTCATCCCTCCCCCCCCCCCCCCTAAAAAGACATAAAATTCTTAGTGTTAGCGTTTTAATTATTGTTTTGATTTTCTTTTATGAGAGATAACATAATCGAAAATAACTTTATTTATATGCATTTAGAAAGAAATTACGCGATGTTTATTTGTGTATAATGAAAATTTTAGAATGATTGCTTGATTAGAAAACTTTCCGAATATATTTCTGTAAATTCGTGTATTTAAAACAAAATTCATTAAAAATAACATCGCCTCCTGTAATAACATTGACTGGTTTCAAAAAGCAAAACGAAACTTTCAGATGATTTATATTTTTCAGAAAGGGAAATACAGTTTTATTATATATGTATCCTTCCAGAAAAAACTTGTACTGCATATTTAAGATGTGTTCAAGTAAAATTAATGTTATTTGAGTATTTATTTCATATTTTAAATTTAAAAAAATGATTAAATTAATTTTGTTAGCATCCTTTAACATTAGAGTCTACCGGGCCGTTCCTGACATTTAACTCCAAGTGACGCTGCGTCTTTACGTGCTCTCATTGGCTAGATCTGAAGTGGCGCAACCTTATAGATATAGTAACCTTGCACCAGAGAACCTTGTTACCCGAATTAGCGTCGCAGCAGCAGACGTTCGAGAAATGCCAGGGATCTTATAAAGTGTACAAGATTCACTTCGTCGTCAAGAGTGCGAATGATTCAACGCAGAAATGCATCATAGGCAAATAATATCTGCCTCTTATCTTTAATGGGTCTTTGGCATGGATGGAAAACATTTTGAACAAGATTTCTAATCTTCGTGTAAAGTTATTATTTCTACGCAGTGTATGTACGTTTGTATCAATAAATAGCAAAGTTATTATTTTTTTATGTAATCATTGTTTTCATTCGTAATTTTTGTATGACCCCTGAAATGATTTTTCACTTCTGAGAACCCATGTCGATACATCGAAGTGCAGTTTAAATCAGCATTTTTGTCTTTTCATATCTTTACAGAAAATATTGAAGAGAAGGATAATAGGTAAACAAATATAAGTATACCAGCATTTAATCAGAAACGTGTTAACCTTTGCTAGGGTTGTTGGGCAAAACATATTCTACGGTCCCCATAGCACTTTCATAGTTAAAAAGGTACATTGAGTTTTGAAGCGGAGCCTTAGGAGCTCCACTGGTCCCAGTTCTCTTTGTCTATAATAAAAAACAACCTTACAATGAATATTTTATCACTACTATCATTTTTGAAATACTTTAATTGATTTAAATGTGTCGTCAGATAAAAAGCGTCCAATCACGAAATACAATATCCATTTCATGAGAAATTCAAAATTCGGTTTAAGCTGAATAGGTATTCAATTTGAACATTTTTCCATACGATAAAAGGAAAACATGCCATTTTAATTAATTTCAATAATATAAGGGAAATGAACAAATTGCAGTTTAAAGAATGATTGCCAGGGTCAAGTAACTCCCCATATCAAGCTTTGTTATCCGCCATAAATAATTAAATATGTCAATAGTTCCTATTTCCAAATGTAAACTGTAATTACAACTTTTTAGGCGTAGCTTTCAAAAATAAAATGGAATTTTAATGATATCTAAAGTCATATTTCAGAGCAAACACTAAAGTAATTATTGTCATTATAAAGAGGATAATTATCTGTGACATATGCATTTTAATTGCCAAATTTCTTTGTCGTGCGGGGGAATGTAATCAAAAGACATAATCAACTTTCACTCCAGAACTAATACATAATTACTAAAATTCTAGATGTTAGAATTTTGCAATATCAACTAATAACGATGTTAAACATTAATTTCAAGCTTTATTCTGTAATTATTAGCTGTTATTTTTAATGATTAAGGATATGATCTGATTGATTTTGCATTCATTTTAAACACCAACACGCTACAAATCAAAATACGTTATTTTTATATGCAAAAACAGCTGATTTATATCTTTGTTAAGTATGTTTTATCACTTATTTTTTATACTAGTTGAATTTTTTTTTATAAATTTTGAGTCATTAATCATTATTTAAATATTTTTGCACTTTCAATAAAAATTGGTACATTTTTAATGCCGACATGTTAAGCTGTTTATATGCACACGTTTGTTTAGCTTAAGTAAATATTGAAATAAAATTTTATACATTTTTTTTGTTTTGTTTTTATAATATTTTTTCTGTTGGTAAAGTTAAACATTTTTATTTTAATGAAAAAGGATCAAAGAATAACACAGTTTCATAGACTTTTTTTCCTTATCTTCTTCGTAGGTACATTTTGTTAAGTAAAACAAAGAATTGAAATTTGGGTCATTAGGAGTGAAAAATTAAATTGTACTCAAAGAACTCGCCTCAAGTTTGTATTCCTAAAATAAAAATTGATCTTCCATTGCTATTAATAACTTGGACTATTTACGAACTTATTACTCCTTTTATAGAGTGGAATATCCGATATCAGAAATATTACAGTGTACTCCAGAAGTTGGTAAGCCTCTATAGGTACTAACAAATGTCAGTAAGATAAGTAGTAAGGAAACAGGGGTTTAAACCCAATGCAGAGCAGCGGTATGGTGGTATGGATATACCAGATAGTAGTAGGGATATGTTGTAATAAGATAACGTACTTTGAGGATGTTCGAGAGGAAGTGGGAGTGAGTCATAGGTGAGTGGGATATGTTTTGGGGAGATAAGGTACTTTGGGTACTTGGGAGTATAAATAAGCGAAGGAGGAGGTTATAGTGCCTCCTGAGAGATTGCGCAATAACTCTGAGTTCGGAGGCACCCGTAGAAGACTGGCGAGAGGTTCGAACAAGATAACATACTTAGTAAATTTTACAGAATGGAAGGGATATGTTATCGGCGAGAATATATTTAGAAATAAGATTTGGACACTGATGATGTCCTTGGGTAGTCATATAAGAAACTGTTACGTAAAAGATGTTTTTTGCACATTAAATATTTTGACGATTAATATCAGATATATATATATAAATATTATATATATATATATATATATATATATATACACACATATATATATATATATATATATATATATACTTTTATATACATATATATATATACTTTTAAGTTCGAAGGGGTTTCGAACCCATGACAAAATAGATCAATGGATGTACAAAATGATTACTCTTGCCAATACACGCATAGGCTCTTACTCTATTGAGGACTTGGTAATGTATTTAATTCCAATTTACAGAATTTTCGTGAGAAAGGAAGTAACGAAATGAGTCATACCGGTGGAAAAAGGAAATGGTGCACTTTTCAATGAGGAGAGAGTGTGTTACGTATTTTTTGGTGAAGATTTTTCCTGAAGGGAACATGATAATTAAAACAAGCTTACTTTTTAACTTACTATGACTGGAAACTGCTGAAAAAAGAACATACACTAAAAATTATAGTACCAGAAACTTGTTAAATAATATACACAAGTAGAAAAACAATATTTATTTTTTCCGTTCGTGCCCACCAACCACCCGGTGCAATACACTACAAACCATTTTTTTTTCTTCTCAGAAAGTTCTTTCAACACATGAATTAAAAAAAAAATATTTTTAATTGTTTTTGGTTCGTGCCAAGCTTCCACCCTGTGCAAGGCACTTGAGATATATATTTTCAATTTCGAACACAATTCGAACTATTTTTTTAATTTTTTCTTTTTTTTCATGTGTTTGAAAATAATTTTACTATTATTATTATTATTTTTTTGCGTTTGAAAATAATTTTATTATTATTATTTTTTTCGGGGGGAGAAAGTTGAAAATAGTTTTATTATAACGTTTTTTTTTGCTTTTGAAAATAATTTTATTATTTTTTTTTGCTTTTGAAAATAATTGTATTATTATTATTATTATTTTCTGAGTTTGAAAATCATTTATTATTATTATTCTTTTTTTTTTCGAAAATAATTTTATTATTTATTTTCTGCGTTTGAAAATAATTTTATTATTATTTTTTTTGTGTATAACGATTTCATTTGTCGAAAATTATATAGTGCTAAAAGTTTCTATGTGGAAAACTTCTGCACCTTGAGTGTTATGTTTTAAGTTCGTAATGTTATCAAAACACGAAACGCGCTTGCAAGTTTTAAAATTTATGCATACGCAGTGATTTTGCACGAATAAAAATATTTTTGATTAATAAATGCTGTGCGCATCATGATTTTATTTGTTAAAAAATATGTACTGGTAAAAGTTTCTATGTTGCATAATTACTAAATTTCGGGAAGCTGTTTAAATTTTGTGTATTTGTAGTATTTCATTGTGTATATTTTAACTTTATTTTCCAATTTGATAACAATGGAAACGTATATTACGGATCTTGAAACAAAATAATGATCTTAAAACCTAATAGTTGACTGTTGCCACATACACAGATGACATAGTTCCTTTTATTAATCGATTGGTATAAATAGTTATTTCACATCGGGTAAAATTTGAAAATTAAAAGTTTAAAAAATATATACATTTTGAAAGCTTATTCCAATTTTTATCTAGTACATCTCATGTATAAAAATTTTGATATACATATATGTGCGAATAATCAACGTACACTTTCAAAACACAACGGTATTCTTTAATCTTGTTCATCACGCAATTTTAAAAATAGAAATAAAATTGCACCACATGTACAACACATACTATGTAAAAAAATATCATTGTAATTGATTTTAAGATATCGGAACACAACTTAATCAATCACTATATGGAACAAATACCTTAAATGTGAACAAACTAAATGACACACACGAATACACACGCTCACACACACACTAAACATTTCATATAATTTTAAGATTTTAATAAATGCATTTTTCTTTCACACACGCTGTTTCAAACCCCGAAAAAAGTTCATGTATGTTAGATGTTTGATGATTTTATGTGAAAAGCGATATGATCTTAATTTTTAAATTGAGTTAAATTTGTTTTGTTTCTGAATAATGATAAACATTTTGAAATCCGTTTTTTCCACACAATATAGCATACAGAGTGATTTACTATTAAACCAGATGTGAAACGTATCACAATTTAGAACTATTATTTATATATTACTAAACACGTAAAATATATATATATATTAACAGAAAGATCAAATAAAAATAATACATATATTTTTAAAGTAACATTTTCATATACCTCATCCATGACAAACTGGCCAAATGAGTTCACATCTCTTTGTATCAAAATTCTTATCAATAATCTTATCAGGTTTGAGATTATCTTTTTGCGATTCCTTCCCGCTATTCGATTGTGATTGGCAGTATAGCCACATAAGTTGCTATGGTAAAATATTACGTTACCAGAGTAACCATATACACTGCCACGGTTAACTATTTGGTTGTTAAGGTCAACAATTGTCGGAAACCTCACCAATTATATCGCAAATATCGCTAAATGTGTTGTCAATGCTCACAAAATTTGAAACCGATCATTACAAACGTAGGGTTTTTGATCATATAGTAATACTCTACATCAATATGTATAATTGAAAAATTTATATATAAATTATTTAATTAATTTGTAAAATTTAGTTAAAATTATTTAATTAGAAATGTAATTAATAAATTCAGTTAAAATGTAATTAATAAGTTTACACTTTCGAAAAACATTATCGATATTCACATTTTACTTTCCAAATAACTATTGAAACTTGAAGCGAGACTTTTATAATACTACTTACACTTTATCAAAAAATCACGACGCAGTGAAAATAATATTTCCAACTTAATTTTCATCATAATGATTAAATTTTTTATGATGTGAAAAATACATGATAAATAAAGAATTGTAAAATATCGGGTTTATATACATTATGCACAATATCGACTACCTCAAACCACATAGAAGTAAAAACAATAAAATAAAACAAAATGAAACCCTTTGAACCCACCACACAATTCTCTTGTCAAGATCTTAGGCAATGAACAACTTATCAGACTAGGTCTAAATCTTAATATATTTATTAATAACGAAGTGCATTTAGTTGGTGGTTTTTTTTTATACAACCAATCAATGTCAAACAAATTTACAATTTACTGTAAATATTTGATTTGAGACTATAGAAACTCATGTTTTTTTTTAAATGGGAACTTCTTCAATAACCCCAATTCAATTTTAAATAAACATATGATCATCATCTAAATGCAATTTGAACCCTTCAAAACACACTTTATACACATAGTTAGATTTGTGGAAACCATTAATTGTAGAAATCATTCCAAGGTATTCGATCACCTACAACTACCATCCTGCCAATTTTACACAACGCAAAAAAACCCACCTATAATCACGACCAAACGTTGTGCCGGCCACGGGAGTCACTAACATTCGATTTGCGACTGTCCTGATCCTTTTCCGGGGAAATCGCCTGCGAGATTCGCACTCCACGACTACGCATCGTCATCACCACCCTGCAACCCCTTTTTTGAGCGCAGCGCCCGGTTACCAACAATGGTATACTGACCCCCCCCCCCTTTGGCGGCCACAAGAATATTAAGCATGTGTAAAGGAAGTATAAAACTATTGTTTCAACTAAATGCACATTTCAGGATACAACACAAGACTTCCTAATTCAAAAATAATTTATGCATTGAGATACATTAAATACGCCAGCCCTAAGAAGTTAAAACTCAAATTACATTGTATACAGCATTTAACTGGGGCGACATTCAACATATACTACCTATTCAAACTAAAACTCAAGAAATGCGTATTGAAAAGCTATGTATCCCATGCCTGGGAATCGAACTCTACACAGCAAAATCAGAAAATGCGACATGCAAGAAATTTCAAAATGACAAAATCCACACACATATTAGGCCACGAGAAGCATCTCGAACCTTCATTTACCTGAATTTCTTTAGCTGATATTCCTTCCGGCAAAAATTCAGATCCACGAACAGAACTGTCAATCCGCATTCTAAGTTGCAGTGTAAGCGTCCATCCGCATTAAAATTTTCGAACGTCGTACTTTTTTCTTGTACAGAACGAGATTCGTTATACTTTCGAAATTCGTACTTTTTTTTTGTACAGGACGAGATTCGCTATACTTTCGAACGGATCACCACTTTGTGGGAGTCACCACTTCCTGGGAGTGGTGAGAGACGAATATCCCCCTATAATATTGCGTGTAGCAGCATAGTGTCACTAACTCGTAGTATGACATGCAAGGAAAGACAACAGGTATAAACTTAACCATTTAATAATGAAACTCCACTAGAAAATAGATATAGAGGAAAAGGTGGTAATATGGACCCTCACTTAGTATTTTGTAAAGTGCGCCTACATTTTAAGCTAATCCTACTCGTTTTGGGAGTGGTTGGTCGCATATGGTAATGTAATACTTTTTAGAATATTTACAGTAACCTCCATAATGCGATTGCCAAAAAAAGTGAAATCACCTGTTTTTTTTATATAAAGTGCGGGTATTGTGGATCCCTATGACATAGTCACAGTTTATTCGTCAAAATTGAACTTTATTGTTGAAAAAACCTAAATTATTTATAAATGTCTCAAATATTGATATCTTTCTCGGCTCCAGAACATTCACTGTGTGCCTATAATTCAGACATCACACACATGACCCATAGTTCACCATGACAGTCATCAGTAAACGATGAGTCACACTGGGGTTCAGAGGAGTGTGAAGTGGAGTCACATCTTCCACGACGTCTTTCCCGCTGAGCCTCCTTGTTTTCCAGCTGATTTCCAGCAGTTTTCCAGTTGATCCATATTACCAGCAACACCATGTTTAAAATATCACATCACTACTCCCAAACCTAACCAAATGTTGAAGTCTGTTTTCGACATATTATTGTCTAACTAGTGTAGTTCAAGGTATGACATCGAAATCTGCGCACTGTGCAACATAAATACCCCTAAAACTTGTACATCACTTACCTAGCTAAACGTTTGCGAATAGGATGAAACTACCAATGTTCACAACACAAATGCTTCTTTAATAATGCACGGGAATGGCGATCTCTAATCTCAGGAAGAATGATTAGAGATGATTTACCGCTTCATCAATAGAGTGAGACTCATTCCGTCTGAGGAACCGAGGAGATCCATAATACCTGCAGGGTCCATACAACCACCTTTCCCTCTACATTACAGTGTGGCATGCGTGGCTTTAAAATCCCATAGCAAAGAACTCAGCTGACCAGCAGCTACATACACTCATAACGACACAATATCTCGAGATGCGCACTTCAGATCTCGGATCTCTAATGCTTGAAGCTCTGAAACTGTGAAACTTGGGAACTGGGACACTGAAGTCGTCGCGATAACAGAACGTTAAATTCATTGCCACATACATGCGCATTAATAGCGTTGGCTGGTCAAGCAGAAAACTGCGTAGTCCAGCATTAAAGGCGGCATAACATATTCATTGCGTTATATAAGGAAAGTGCTGCCCACATCAGATCTTGTCTTTGATACCATTAAATTCGAATAATTCTTTGGATTGGATTTGACATGCGAGTAAATACGCCAGTATTTATCAACAAAGTCACTTAAAGTTCTCCATTTTATTTTAGTGTGCATTTTCTTTAAATGAGTATTTTTTTATAAATAAGAGTAAAATAAATTAATGGTTTCTACATATATCATAAGATTTGATTACGGTGTATAGGTAAAATCATATGTTGCCCATATCAAGTTAATATATTATACTGACAAGGTACTTAGGCAAATTTTAATATGTTTTATAGAAAAAAAGCTGATTTAAGTGTCTTCTTTGAAGTTCTTCAGTTTCTTTCGTTTTTTGCATTTGTTGATCAATTTTTCTGAAAATGTTGAGTCATTAATCATTATTTGCATATATCTGCATACTGAATGAAAATTAATCTATCAGGTTAACGTGTTCTAGGCTATTATTGTACACTGCATGACAGTGAACATGAGACACCAAGAAGGAGTGGGTAGAAAGTGATGAAAATCGGTAAGTAGAGAGAGACAGCAACGAACAATTAGTAATGTTTATTGCAACATGATACACCTATACACTGAGCGATAACACCCATCAGATCAGCAGGTTGTAGGACCATCGCGGGCGGTATAACAGGCAGCAACGTGTCTAGGTACAGAGTAAATGACCGTGCGGATGGTGTCCTGAGGAGTGACTGCCCATTCCCTGTCAAAAATTTGCCGGAGTTCGTTTTCTAAACGCGGCGGTGGCAACCTACGCAAGCGACGTCCAATTACGTCCCAGACGTGTTCGATTGGTGAAAGATCAGGGGAGACTGTTGGTCAGGGAAGCACCTGGGTACCTTGCAGGGAATGTTGGCTGATACGTGTCTTGTGTGATTTGACGTTATCTTGCTAGTAAATGGCATTGGGTACCCCCTGAAGAAAGGATAGTGTCACCGACCGTAGCACGTCATCCACGTATCGTTGGGCCGTCATAGTGCCCTTAATACGGACCAGAGGTGACCTGTTATCCTAGTCGATGGCGCAACAAATCCCTGATGCCTTATTGTCGCGCGGTGTGGCGTTCCACAGACACGACCGGATCGGACCTGCACCACTTCGGCGCAAGACTCGTACACGGAGACTGTCACTGCTTAAACAAAAGCTTGACTCGTCTGAAAAGACGACCTTGTGCCATTCCGCCGTCCACGTGGCTGTATCCAAACACCATTACAAACGGAGGCGTCTCTGTTGTTGGGTCTATGGCAGTCTTCTCAACGGGCGCCATGAGTGCAGGTCGACGGCGGTCAATCGGTGGATAATGGTCCTGGTCGATATGGGAGCATGAAGGGTGTCCTTTGCATGCTGCAAAAGGGCGACGGAAGTAACCTGCGGGGCCGCCAACTGCTGTCGGCGGATGCGTCGGTTCACGCGTGCTGACGTCGCTCTGGCCGTACCGGCAACCCTCAAACGTGACACATTCCCTTGTTCGAACCATCTTCGCCACAGCCGGTGCGCCGTGAACGCATGTAGGTGGTTGTCCGCTGAGATTTAATGCATGGACCAACTTGCCCTTCTGAGTCCGATCACCATACCCCTCTTCAAATCGTTTGTCTGCTGGAGCTGCATCAGTTAGCGGGGGTCTATCATTCTCTGCTACTTACCTTTCCTCTGAGACAAAAAATTGCAAAATGATTTCCCCCGCGGACAGAGCAGCGCGATCATTGCCGATTCTGCAGGTTTCATCCCTTATATCTCACTCAACATGCGAGGGACATCTGGTCATTTCGAATCATTTACATAATTCGGTGAGCCAGGTCTACTCTGCAATTTGAATATATTTTTGGCCACTCCTTCTTGGTGTATAATTTTCACTGTCACGTAGTGTATTTATTGTATTTACCTAAAACTTTGAGTAAATATCCAGATATAATTTCATAAATTTTGTGTTTTGTTTTACAAGTGGTATGTTGTTGCTATTAAATTTAAACTTTCCGTTTGGCAAGAATAGTATCAAATATTTAGCTTTGTTATGTTTATATCTTATTTTTTTTTTTGCAAATAATATTTGATTAAATAATGAAAAAATTAAAGTTTCGTGCATTGGAAATGATTATATTTTGTTCTGTTTGTGTTATTTTAAGTGTCCATTTTCTTATTTTACTAATGTACACTCATGTCCAAAAGTTAAGGCTAATTCGCAAAATGCAAAACAATTCGGAGTTAATATGGATACAATAGTTCAGAATTAGTTGTGGAGAATCGTTTGATGAAGGTAAATCATTGTGCATATACAAGACAGTTCAGTCGACGTCGATACGCGAAAGGAATTGGCGCGAGTATAAAACGGTCTCGAGCGACATGGCCAGTTGACGCAGAATTTCGCAATTGCTGTGGTACGGAATGTTGTTAATAATCAAAAAATGCGAAAGATGTCACAAAGATGACAACTGGCCATGTTTTTGAAGAGACGAATTATTGGAATGCTGGCATCCGGTCGATACTAAACCGAAGCTTCTCGAATTCTGAATGCCCCTCAGTATCTCCAGACTATGGCAGATGTTCTAAACCACTGGAGACGTTATATATATACCCGACGACCAGTACTAGGTCGGCAAAGGGTAACAACTGCTGGGCAAGGCCGATATTTGGTGAGAACTGCGCGACATCAGAGGAACCGTTCTGCCCGAGAACTAGATCCAGCCCTGACAGCCGCCACAAGAGTGACTGCTTCGAGACAAACTGTTTACAGGAGTCTCAGACACGTTGGTTTCTATGCCTGACGATCAGCAGTTGGTATCTTCCTGACGTCTGCACGGAAACGCGAGCGTTTACAGTCGAGTTTAGAACATCGGTAGTGAAGTGGACAACAGTGGAGCAATATCATGTTCAGCGTTAGTCCAGCCTGCAAACTGATTCTCTGCGTACCACTATTCTTGTCATCCACTCGAATATGGAACGCGTTTTCACCGGTAAAACATCACAGAAAGACATCGTTTTCCGTTTTGGGGAGTCATGGTGTCGGCAGGCATCATGATGGACGGCTGCACGGACCTTCATATCTTTGACATTGGGCCGGTTACCAGTCAACTAAACAGAGACGAAGTTGTTGGACCTTCTGTTCGATTCTTTTGAGGTGCTGTTGGTCCTGATTTCATATTCATGGATGGTAACGCATCTCCTGACCATGCGGTCTTGATTGACGCCTTTCTTCAAACTGAAGATATCCAGCATATGCAGTGACCTGCCAACTCTCCTTATCTGAATCCAATAGATCATGTGTGGGATATGCTCTAGCGACATCTTGCAGCCCTCCGATACCCACCAAGCTCCGTTCCGGGATTGGAAACTTCTCTCCGTGAGGTTTGGAACTCTCAGAGCACACAGCTCATCCAAACCCTCATCGGAAGTATATGAAATCATTGTGCAGCATGCGTGGCTACCCGAGGTTCCCACACACCCTATTAAACTGCAGCATCACATTGTTTTAAACATTCTATTTCACTGAGGTTGACACTCGTATTGTGACCATTTTTCTTTCAACCCTTTTATTTGAATAATAAAAGTCGTTATTATCCTTGTTTTGCATTGTTTTCTTCTTCTATAACACTGTTACACCCACATACCGCGTTTCTTTCCATTCCGATGTAGATTTGCTGAAATTTTCACATAAACAGCAATTAAGCTCAACTGTTGGACATGAGTGTATAACGATTTTTGTTTATCGTGAAAAAAACCTACGGGTGTATGTTGAGTGTTGAAAACCCAGACCACACGACCAACCCGAAGGCTTATGGTAGCAAGCTACGGATGTATGTGTAGGTATGTATTTTTATCAAATACTACATTTTTTTAATTAAATACCGCATTTTTAAGTTTTAAGGTGTTTATTTGGTCTTTTAATTTTATTAACATTCTAGTATTTATGTCTACGAAAACCAAAGAAACTAAACTAAGCTGTTAAAACATTGAGTTGATACTTTTATGTAATAAGTTTTATTTCGTTTAACAATGTATGCCGCTTTATGCCGAACACAGTCATCTTAATCGGAATACTAGTTCAGTGATGTTCTGGCCCATGGTCACAGTGATGTTCTGGCCCATGGTCACAGTAATGTCCTGGCCCATGGTCACAGTAATGTCCTGGCCCATGGTCACAGTGATGTTCTGGCCCATTGTCAATACTATGGGTGTGCAAAGATTTAACCTACTCTATCATCGGAGGGTCCTTCAAAGGGTCTGGAAAGTCATTGAAAAAATTTTCTTCTAACTTGGGGGGGGGTTTAAAATTTCGACACTGTTTGATTTTATTCTGTAACAGATATTATTACCGCTCAAAGTCTTATGGGACACCGAAGGCATCTGAAGGATCTGAAAAAGCATAAGAACGTTAGATAAATATTGCATAAATTACAGAAATTTCGTTTTTCCATATATCATTTTCAATTAAAATATTTATTTTACTCGAAGCACGCCTAATTTCAAACTACAGATATATAGTAAAACTACAAGCTTTCTCTAAGTTATATAGTCCATATAATGAATGTTATTATAATTTTAAAGCTACAATTATTTTTATGAAACCGTAGCGTGGCTTTATTTTTTTATTTGGCATTTAGGTACACCGTGAACGCACGGTTAATAATTAAATTGTCGTCATAGTAACGATATTCGACATTCCAAAATTAATAATGAAATATTAAATATATTATTGGGATTTGCGACATTGAAATTAGACATGGAATTCAGATATTACTTAAAGGGAATTGACAGGGGTTACAACAATCCAAAGGCTTTTCAACCGATTTTTAAAACCGATTTATTAGAAATTTATAATATGTCTAAGGGCTGAGATTCCGGACAACTTCCGTTTCCTTTTTCCCTAAGTAACAAGGACAATAACCTATCAGAAAATCCTACTTAGGGCAAAAATATGGCCCACTCTATAGATCAGAAGATAATTAAAAGCATAGACCGTAAACCAGTAAATTAGTTAATATAGTCACAAATATTTTTTTGCAATAAGAAAACAGTTTTTATTTCTATCGATACATTTTTTTATTTTTACAAATTCTTGAAAATCATAATGATTGATTAGTAGAAGATGATTTAGATAAATTAAAATATTTAGTATGAAGATAAGAAAATATATAATGGTCAACATCGCGAAACTTTACAATTAGAAGTTGATTTCATATGGAAGTTATTTAAGAGTAATCTAGAAAAGATCTATGGTCATTTAAAAAGTATATTAAGAATTTAATAAAATTTTGTAGTTTAGGATCAATGATTGGAAGAAATAAATTAACTCTAAAGGGATCATGAGTACGAGGGGGGATAAATTCAAAATATATAAATATAAATACAATTACATTTATTCAACGTAACAATAAGGTCGCTGTATTTAGGATCTTTAACTAAATTGAGTATTATATTATAGCGGCCAACAAGCAAGTGAAGAGGTATTGCCATAACATATGAAAAACATAAGTTGAATTCGGTTTTAAAATTCCACAAATCTATTGAAAGGAACTCAAAAATTTTATTTTATATAATAAAATAGTAATTTATAGTTATTGAAATCGTTTAATATCTTTACTTTCTGCTTAGTGGAAGCCAGAGATGTATCTAATTATCAAGTTAGATTTGCGCGAAATATATATTAATGTAGTACTCAGTTTTTTGCATTGCCATCCCGAAAAGCGCCAAAAGATAATGTACCCAAAACGCCAAAATCATTATGCCATGGATCTTATACATTATTAGTGTCCTATGACAGAGATAAAATTATTACATAACGAAAGTCATGTTCTATCCACATCATATGTGTACCTAGAATTTACGTGTGTCACATCGTTTACGTTGCTGGCACTTATGAAATTGTATGTAATGTAAAGTTTTAGGGTTACGCGAAGGTTTGCTAACCATAGCTCATATCAAAATACACTTTGCAAAAATTATATACTGTTTGAAAGAACAACAATGCTTGAATGTCTGCATAACGTATCTATCAAGATCGTGCTCCAATACTAATGCGAACGATGGCGAGAGAGTAGACGTTTGAAATCGGAGCTCGGTGCAAAAGTGCGAGTTAATATCTCGTAAACTAAAAGTCGTAAATATATTGGGTTTATTTTGTTTTGATAGGGAATCGATTACTGTACACGAATTTGAGTGGAAAGAAAACTTATGTGCTGTAAAGTGTATAAACGTGACGATACATTCCTCCGAGCTTCAACATCATTAAGAAAAATTCTGCCTGAACACATGAAAGAGCATTGGAAACGGAAGACTTTGGTACTGACCGAAATTCTAAGGTCTCTAAAACCAGTCATGAGCGCGTCTAAGAATGTAGAACCAGAAAATCTGCAGAGCATCCTTGGACGTCTATAGCTCCTTCATCAATATCATCTTAAAGCTTTCAACATGGTCTTCACGAGGCACTTGTTAATCAACGAGGTTCTCAATTACATATCTTGCTTCTTCTACCATTTACCCCAACTCGCTCTACCATAAGGCAATCAAGAGGACGAAGAAAGCGTCGATGAACAAGCGTCTTCGACATTTAAACTGCAGAAAATTTAGTGAAATTTATTTCTTTGTAGAAGTGTGTAAAACAAATACATACTTTAAACTTGTTCATCCGCCTTCTCAAACATTTAAAAAAGCAAACTAACAGAACCATCATCACGAAAGTCAGCTAAGTAAATTCTAAGCCCAAAATATGTTGAACCTCTCCTACAGAAAGAGACCCTACCCCCCCCCCCCATCCTTACCCCACCACGAATTTGCTGTGCTTTTCCTTCTCAATAGATTTGTCCATATAGTTTGAAGGAATTTCAACATCCCTTTTACCAACATTCACATCGTGGTTTCACGTTTGACATTTCTATAAAAGTAAACACACATGTAAATTGAACAAAAAAATACCAGTTGATACTGTAAAACATACTAAACAAGCATTATATATACATACGATAATGATATCCTAATTTATTTTTCCTTTCGTTGCATTCGCTTGAAAATTTCTATAGCGCATTTATTTTCTCACACTTCTATCTCTCTGTAATATCAAACAATGGACTAAACTACATATCATTTTTTACTTCTGAAGCGTAACAACTCTGTTAAAATTGATGATGCAACTGACCAGAAATTAATAAATGTACTCTTCCTGCATACGCTTTCATGAGGTATTCAACCTTTTTATGCCACCATAGAAAAACCTGGCACTTCATTTTTTAATCTGTCGGAAAAACGTTAACAAATGATCTCCTTAAAGAATAATCGTGACGCTTTTTCAGAGAATATTCGTGTAAAGGTAAAACCAGGCAGTACATAAGAAATGCAGTTCAAAAGTGCTATTGGCGAAAATAATAACTCTTCTATTGAAAAATTTTGACAGTGTTATAGTTCAAAAAGAAAGGTTGTGTGAAATATGGTAAATATATTATAAAATGGCGTTCGTTTTTATAAATGCTTTCTACGGAGTTTCACAAATTATTTGAAATGCTGAAAATCCTAAATATGTTTTGGCAAGCATCAGAAAAGAAAATAATGCTAGAAAATTTTTGAGGACAAAAAAAAATAATACCCACATAAAACAATTTTATTTATTGTTACCATTTATAAATAATAAATATATATCTGATAGGGTGCATAATTGGCTCATATGAATATAACCATTTAAAAGTACTATGAATTGGCATAAATAGAAAGTTATTAAAACATTTAAAATATTTTGAATTATTAGATAATATTATAAAACAAGTCGATATGGTGCTATACTATCTCTAAATATACTATCTCCATGTTTTGACTCCAATATTCCAAAAAAAAAATGTGTGAAGGAATTAGGGTATATATATATATAATGTCTGGTAATTGTAATTTGCTTCTATGGTGATGTTAATATTACTTGAATTTTTTTTTATTATTACATAATATATTTATTATTACATATTTCTAATATATTAATATATATTCATATACTTGTCTGCTGCATTATGCGCCTATTGTATATTGGTTTCTTATTTTCTGTCTAGTTATTTACGAATTTTTGTGGTAACATTCATTTTTAATTAGTTAGAACTGAATTACACTAAAGTTAGCTGCATTTGCGCTGAATTGGTGTCAATTTTTATCTCATTTTTATCTCATTATTATTCCTAATCTTATCATTTTATAATGTCTGGTATATGTAGTTTGCTTCTATGGTGATGCTAATATTACCTGAATTTTTTATTTCATTATTACATAATCAACTCGCAGTATCAACGTATTAATACTTTCAAGTCAAATTGCATCATGCATAATAGGAATATTATGAAGAAGGCAATAAAACGGAGTTATCCAATTGGCTTCCTGACATGTTATTATAATTCCCTATTTAATACAAAAAAGAGAGAAAATGCTTACTTAAAGGATATGGCAGAGGTATAGAACGATGAAAGTAAAACTAACGAATTACGCATGCGTAAACTGCTTTTATATATAAGGCACTCTGGCATTTGCTGTATTTCCATTCTTTTCCCTTCCCTTGCAATCCTGGTTGATTCCTATTTGTTCACTTTTTCGAGTGTTTTTGACTTGACACATTTACGAAGTATGGCTTCTGCATGGCATTGGTACCGTGAGTGTTGCCCGGGCATAAAAGCAGAATTTTAAACGGGAAAGAAGAGTCGCCATCCCCCTCTACCATTTTATGCCTTGCATTTGGTCATTTCCCTCCTTTTTTTCATATGAATCTTGTATGTTACTTTAGGAGAGTGTGCTGCTTTGCGCCAACTTCTGGAGAATAATTGAATAACTGTGGAATTAATTTTAATTTTATATGTTTATTATGCTATATATATATATATATATATATATATATATATATATATATATATATATATATATATATATATATATATATATATATATACACATATATATATACATATATACATATATATATATATATACATATATATATATATACATATATACATATATATATATATACATATATATATACATATACATATATATACATATATATACATATATATATATATATATATATATACATATATATACATATATATACATATATATATATATATATATATATATATATATATATATATATATATATATATATATATATACATATATATATATATATATATATATATATATATATATATATATATATATATACGATATGTATATCTATCGAATAATAAAGTTACATTTTCCACGAAATTATGTAAAACAAATATCGAACTATTTCCTGTATAAAACATAAAAGCAAAGCATAAAAACTAAGCATAAAAAACCTCATAGCTACTTTTATTAGCTTCTACATAAATGGCTCAACTTACTATCTACCAGTTTGAGCACATTTAATCTAAATCATTACTATTTTCATCATTACTAATTCAACAAGATTTGGCAGTTTTATAAATTATTAATTATAGATATAAAATTTTATCATACTTTAGTCAATAACAAAGCAATTTCTGCCATATGTATATACAGAGATTTCTCATCAAGTTATCTCCATGGTTCCTCCTTTGCACATAACAATATTCTTTGTTCGCTCGCAAAGTTACTAATCTCATTAATGACAGCATTATCTTTGATTATGCTCAGAATGATTGCAGTAAAACACTTTATTTACTTATATTTTATAATTTTGTTCATAATTTTACATATGTTTAATTATTTATTTTCATTCATGATGATGGTGATCACTTTCAATTACAAATTATATTATAATATTATCTAATTCTTTTACTGTGTCTGAACAGCTGCATATTTTTACTTTCCTTATATACATAGTATAATGAATAAAGAAAGTATTGTGACGGGGTCGAAAATTCGAATTCGAGTTTTCGAACATTTTAAAATAATTTTATCAAAAAATCACATAAAATAAAAATATATATTAACTACTGTGAAATATGTTCAGTTTTCTTATGTAACATCATACGATAAATTTAGTGACATCATTCTCTTGGATCTAGCTCGTTCTATTTATGGGAAAAGATACCTTGGTTAATAATTTTTTATTTGGACACAAATAGTCAATAAGACGCCAATCTGCTATAAGAATAACTTATTTCTCTGTCCATAACGCTTGGCGTGAATTTGATGACTAATTTGACAGAATGTCGCAAACTTGGCAACTTTTTTAAATGTTGCCAAGTTATCGATAATGTCACCAATATTGATAAAAATGGCGCCAAATTAATGGAAATGACGACTAATTGATGAAAATTCAATATCTCGGAAAGAATACAAGAATCTACAATAAGAATAGCCTATTTTTCTATCCGTAACATTTAACAAAATTTTGGGGATGAATTTGTCGTAATATCTCCAACTTGCTGACATTTTTATTGATGCCAAATTGATGAAAATGTCACCCAATTGATAAAAATTCGTAAAATTGATGAAACCGACACTAAATCAATGATATGCGGATTACAAATGAAAGTAATAACGAAATGAAAAATGAAATTTCAATAACGAAATGAAATTTCAATACTGAAATTTCAATATCTTGGAAAGAACTAAAAAGAACTAATAGTATATAAAAATAACTCATTTCTCAATCCGTCCATCCGTAACGCTTAGTGTGACATTTAGCGGGACGTCGCCCAATTTGCGACTATTTTAATTGTCGCAAAATTGATAAAAATGACATCAAATGGGAAGTAATGTTTCGCAAATTCTGATATCCATCCTATGACGGGCATACCTTCTAGTATATTAGAAATGCTTTTCTCTCCGTTTGTCCATAGCACTTGGTGATGCATTTGACGAACTTGGCGAATAATCTAGCGAAGCATCGCCAACTTGGCAATTTTTCGTTCTAGATTGACTGAAACATGGTCAAAATTGCAAAAATAACTCTAAATGAATGAAATCGACGCCTAATTGAAGAATTAATTATTAAAATATTTAAATATATGGACTATATCACTTATTGATGATGCTATAAATATTGACAATTGTTTTGTACGAAATATAAGTTAATTGTGTACAATTAATTGTATTGAAATAGTTTTACATGCTGTTATCCGGAAAATCGCAAAATGTACAATTCGACGTTATGAATACAGAACCGTGGATCTATTTTTTGACATTATTTTTTGACTGTAAAAGGAGTAAATGCATTACATTATATAAGGAAAGTCATGTGCTGTCCACATCAGTTTTTCTATAATGTTTTAACGCACTGACAGATACGCATCTTTAATTTGTATTTCTATGTAATAGTTGGCTATTTCTGTGGAATGGTTGGCTCTTTGGTCCATGGCCAAAGTAATGCACTTTTGGGAATTTTAAACTTATTTATTCAAACTCTCAAATCTCCTTGTTTATATATATATATATATATATATATATATATATATATATATATATATATATATAAGTCAAGGAATTTTATTATTTCTAAATAGCTATGCCAAAGTATTTCACATGTACCTTATTTACGTTTCACAAGATGCATTAGTTTATTTATGCATTTAATACCAAATTTAAATCCCAATATGTCTTGGATTGTCAGGTTTTAAAGCTTATCAGTGATTTTTTTTTCAAAATGTATTTCTGTGATATATTTTTTGTCTCTACATTCTTTAGATAATTTCAAGTAATTAATTATGACTTATTTTTTTCAATAACATTGAACAAAATATATTTGCTCATACACTAATATTATACTTGATTTTTTTTTATTAATGAAACCAACAATACTTTTTCAAACTCACTTCCAATTTAATACAATGCACTCAACTTTTATGCAAATAGCTTTTGTTCTATTCAGTTTTCACTATAAAATTATATATTGAAATTTTGTCAATTGCCTTTATACTCGTATTGCCCTCTTTTGTTTTGTAGTTCACTACATATGACAGGGCATTGCATATTTCACTTAGGAAATTCACAAATAATTTTATCTATATGGTAGACACCTATACAGCTTTAGGAAAATGATGGGGAATAAGTATTATATTTTTGTTATATTACATACCCCATAAATACACAATTATACACTTTTTTCGATTACTTGTGAAATAGTTTTCCAATGGATTCAATCAAGGTTTGTTTAACACGTTATAAGTATTAAGGGTATTTTAAGTTATATATTTGAGTTGTCGTCAGTACTTTCTTACTTCACAAACAGTCAACAAATTGGACAATCGAAATTTTGCTCTATCTGCTACAGAAACATTACCTATGAAAAACACGTTTTTAACCAGCAACATAAAAAAGTAAGGACAACTATATAGGGTAAACCCGGTTAGATATCCATAGTTAAATTAAAGATTATTGGCATGTATTATTAGAATGCATGATCACAAACAATTTAACACATTCAGTAGAGTTTAATGTTTTATATTTATATGGACTTTTGTGAAGAACAATTGATAGAAATTCAAAAATTACGAAATTTTAAAACTATCCATACCTTGGAGTCCGGGTTAGATAGCCATATGATGGTGGGTTAGTTGGCCATGTCTATTTTATGGCAAATATGTGCGAGTTAAGCTTAAGGAAGTGCTCGCATTTAATTTGAAAATAAGATTTTAATTCTAGAGCAAAATACTACCGATAATGTGTAACAAAAATACATGAGATGATTACTTCCAAATATATTAACTAAATTATAATGATTACTGGAAATTTTTTAAAATGTCACTTCTTTTTTGATATAATAGTATCACAGGACTGACATACATCTATAAATTATGAGAATGCTTCATGCAAAAAAGGATGGAAACGAATACACTTAATCCAGTTAGCTTTAATCTTTATGTTATAATAATTTTTTAGCATCCTATACATTCATTAGAGTGATCAAAATTATCGCTGGATATATCACTGGATTAGGAATTGCAACTCCGTAGATAATTTTCAATCGCGGGATTACGGAATCGTAAAATCTTCAACCCCGAGACCCCGGTATCCCGCGGGATTCAGTATTTTTTTATTTATTGAAGAACATATATTCTTTAATTTCTTTTTTATATTTGTTTAATAACAGATATATAATCTTTGTAAAATTTATATATGTGACCTGAAATGGAAAAAGAAACGCAGCATATGAAAATGAGAAACCCTTTATTTTCGCAAAATCACCAGACATTTAGGCATCACACATTTGACCGAAACAGATTTCAGGGTGGGAGCACCTTCAAGTCATGTACTTCAAACTAATAAGTAAGTTTCCACAAACTGTGCTTCAATCTCAAAATGAATGTTTTCCTTTGTTAAAATCGGGTAACGTTTAATTTAGTAAGCATGAACGCTGGTGTTAAGCACGTGCATGTAAATCTGATAAAAATACCGCAATCCCAGGATTCTGGCGTCACCAATCCCGGTATTACGGTATTCATTTTTAGTTGAGATCGCGGGATTCGGGATCCCGAGATTGCAATCCCTACACTGGATGCACATTGAATCTCGATTTCCTCTTAAGAGCTGCTGCTGAAAAAAGTTCTACAACAACATTTCTTATTATTTTGATTTTTCCTAGGTAGATTTTTAAAGTTCTTAAATTTTGTTTCTGCTTTAAATTATATGTTTGGATGACGTTAGGATAGTAGCATGCAGTCTCTGACGTTTCGATGTAGGGCGAGTTTTTCTAATCAATGAAGTAGTTGCAATATCGGTGAACAATTTTGTAAGGGGCTGCTCATTCGTCCCACTCTGCTTAGAAGTGCTGGGCTGTAGTTCAAAATATTTCTAAGTAGAACTAGATTCAGCGAGCTAGACTCAGCACATCGAGCCTTTGGCTATGTTTCCAGTTTTCCATCTCCTCTTCAGTGTTTTTCTCGGCACACGAAATTCAATGGAAGACTGCCGAATAGACGTGCTATTACGTATTGCTTTGCATAAATCATATTGTGTCCACTCCCCACAGTTACTACTCCGTTTCTTTATATATATATATTTGGCATCTGAAAAGAAAGCGAGGAGCTGCTTAACATACATGCCAAAATAATCTATCAGATAGACTGGACAACTAACCCTGAAAAGTGTGGGCTATCTATCCTTAACAAACGGGATAGTTGGCCATGACGCGTATCCGGTAAACGCGGCGTCAATGAAAGGAATCGAGGTTAGGCATATAAATGCAATGTTTAGTTCCTCGATTGAAAGATTTTAACTCGAAATGAACCGTAATCACAAGGCAGCTTACCGGACGTAGAAATATTTTGAGGTGATGGAAATATGATAACACGTTATACTATACTTACAATGCCGCTGTTTTTTCGCCCTCGACAACACCAACGTTCTTCTCGAACATCTGAATCATAACTGTATGGTTAGCGCTGTCATCTACCTGTTGCTAAACAAATGACAACAATTGGCCATCTAACCCCCATGGCCATCTAACCCGAATGTACCCTAATATATACGAAACTGGATAGGTGAGGCAGCGATGTAACAAAATTACAGATAGCTTTCATTATAGATAGAAATTTGTTTTTTGTGTCATTTGATCAGGCTCGGCTTCGAAAACAAGGGAGAAATCCAAAGTTTCAAAAACTCGAATTAGAGGTATAATTAAAGAAATAATCAAAAAATCCAAAACCACTTTGCTCAATTATCAACACGCCCAATTTAACTAGAATCCTGCTTCAGGGCTCATTCGATAAGTCTCAGCTATCAGGTCAATGAAAAAGTCTAATATTTCGAAAGAGATTAATATTATGTTCTGTTTAGGTGTGACGATGCAATAGAAAAATAAAATAAATTAAAATCCCTTTTTAAGATGGTCATGAACTACCACTCCATCCAAAATTTTGATTTTGGTCTCATTCAATCCGTTTCAGATTATAAATCAACGTAAAAAAAATCGAAAATTCGAATTAGGAGTGATGATACAAAAGAATTTTCAAACCACTTGAACCACTTTGCCTCTTGAAAACAATAATTATTTAGTTTAACATATTCCAACTGCCAAAAATTAAATCTGAATATCAACAACTTTTATGAAGTGTTTAGCGCTTAAAATACTTTCGGGCTTAAAATGAAGCGCTTAAAATACTTCCAAAATGGTGTTTTTTCATAATTATGTGCTTTAGTACTGTAGTATTTCATCATAGAATATTTAAAACTTCGAGCGGAGAAAGTATAACTTCTCCAGTCGGAGAAATATTAAACTTGAAAAATCGCAAAATATTGGTTTCATGCACTATATTTGTGTTCCTCAGAAGACATTCAAGGTATTTTTCTGTCACGATATAATTTTGCCATTTGAAATAGTATTGCAAAAGATATCTTTTAGTCACTGTCGAGGATTTATATAGCTTCAAATTTTTAGGAAAGAAAATTCTTAAAAAAGCATATTTTTTCTAAAAAAGCTAAATTTCTGGTCGCCCGCCCCATGAAGGCATTTTTTATCGCTTCTACATTTTGGGATCTTAAATTTGGAAGGAAAAGACACCTTTTCCGCACTATCGGTAAGCAAAAAAAAATTTTTTGACCCCCCGGTTTCAGCCCACCCTAGTGTAGGTATCACATTCACTAGCCATTGAGAACGCGAGACGCGTGGGTGAAATGGCTAATTAAGTTTATATCCTTCTTTTTATATATCCTGAATATTAGCCACTTTCGAAAACAAAATGTAATTTCGAGGATGGGAAAAGAAAAATATTGTGTGTCATGTAACTGCAATGTTTCCTGGTTCCGACAAAAAATGTCTCATATATGTTCTGAAAATGTTTCACACCCTTTCATACTTTTCCACAAAATAATTTTCATAATCTTTCAAAAAAGCATTTTAGAGGTAATTCATTATAAATGCAAAGCTAAAATAAAAATTTCAGATCTAGAATGTATTTTTTTTTTCACAACTGGCTTTTTATGGTCGAACAAAAAATCGATTCTAAATATTTTAAAACCTACAATAAGATAGCAGATAGTATTCTTGTATTTGTGTAATCTAATTTATGTTCTATATTGATCTTCAGTTTGTTGGCCTGTTAGCCCCCTTTATCTCCGGAAAACAAGGGAATGCTTTTAGTTTTTGCTTCATTTATTCGATTATCAATTTTGTTATCTGTCCCTTGAAATAACAGATTTATTTAATGTATTTTACATCGCGGCTTCTAGAAGGTGATTTTTAACCTTTTATCTACAATTCTTTTTGTTTCGGGAATGTTTTGAAAACAAGGTGCCATAAGTCAAGTTTTGGTAAATATTGATCTAGTAAGAGAAACTTATGTGGCTAAAATTGGGCAATAAAAATTTTAATCTAATGATGCGTAACGCAAATTTAAGTGGTAGTTAGAGTGAAATATTTTTAACAAGCAATAATTTTATTATTTGTAAGCATTTCAACTTTAAGAACAACAGATGGAAAAGATGCAGCCGACGCGGTGGTCGAACGGTCAAAGCCAGCGTTTCCAAGCGATCGTTCGACCGTCGCGTTGTGGATTCGAGTCCCACGTAAAGCATGGGTGTTGTGTTGTTGGGCGCAGTGTGTTCCTCCCCCTCTGGTGTGCCTGGGACAATGTCCTAGGACGATTAAATGGTTCACGTTCTGGCCGATATATAGGTGAATGATCAAAGTCAAGTGCCTGGCCATTTGATAAAAAAATGGAAAAGAAGCAGGATCATACAGGAAATACAAAAATAAGTTTGGAGGAATGACATTTAAGTGTTCTGGACAACGGCTTTGTGTCTCCAACAAGGATAGTTATATGTTACTTAAATTTCAACAACACATTAAAACAGCAATGTCAGCGAATCTCCGAATACTTTGAGCGAGACAAAACCACGTGAAAAAAATAAACAAACCAATGATAGAGATTTTCACCAGTTCGAAGAAAACAGCCCCAAATCACGCTAAACCACTATGGAAGTGAGAGTTGGTATTGTTTCGAGTTTGTCTTTAAAGTGAACAGGAAAGGAGAACATGAATGATGCTCTTACGGAGAGAAGATAACCAGTAGAGTTTAAGTGTTGTTCAGACACATACACAATTTACATGAGAGAGAAATTCAGACTCGTTGAAGCCATCAGAACATTTCCAACCCTTACATTTAGTATTCTAAAATTCACCGAAAGAGAGTGTTCTTAAATTCAGGATATTACTTCAACGGCAGATATCAGGATTTGGGGCCTTGTTTCATGTATGTGGTACTATTTGACATATAATAGTCCACGTCAACAGGAGTAGCAGGAAAAGTAGCTGTATCAAACTTTATGGAGATCGATAATTTTGGTGTTTCCACATAGCATACATTACATTTAAAGACGGATGTATAGAAGAATTTTAAAATAAAGCATATAAATTCGATCTCTAATAATATAATATTTTAAATACCGATACTATTTTAAATATATTTTACGATGGTGGTCCTACTATAACATGATCAGCATCGGACTGTTTTTTACTGATTGCTCGTCCGTCAGACCTTAGTAGCCAATATCTCAAACGACAGCAAGAAAAATCGATATGAGCTGACCTCACTAGGAACATACATACATATTGATTTCAAACACGTTTAATTTCTTCAAAGTTAAGGTCAGTCTATTTAATGCTATTACAGCAAATAGATGTATTACATATAGATGCTATTACAGCCAATGCTATATGTGAGACCAGAAAGAGATCTCACATGTGTTTTGGTGAGACAAGTTTATGCCAGTTATTTATTATGTTCAAAACGGCAAACAATACTGCCAATCTGGATTGCGCCGGATTTTAAAGCATGTGAACCTAAAGGTCAGAAAACCATAAATTTAGGAGCGGCAAGGCAGAGGGGGCCGAACGAACCCTTACGAGGATGTGGAATGGATCCACTGGTTAAATGAGTAACCAATGGAAAAATGCGTCACTCTCAGTGCTGCAAATGACAGCAAAGAGCGGGGGATTGACACACCATGAAAAGAGCCGGCCGTCCAAATAGTTGCTCAAGTCCTCAGGATGAGTTGGACGGTCTGGGTCTTCAACACCGTGAAAAGAGGGAACCACAGCCTGTGACCTAAGAAGGACACTTGAGCACACTTGCGCAGATAACTTCGAGACCATGACTTAAGAACGACTTTTAGAAAGATGAGTTGTGAAGGACGCTAGGAGCAGACTTGGACAGATAACTTCGACATTATGACTTGGTAAACTTGTTCTAATATTCGGGCGACATTATCACTTGTGCAGATACTACAGAGATAACTTGATATACTAAGAGAATGAAATAAGTGCGAATGTTGGAGTCAGCAGTACAATATGATCGACGAAGTTGCGAGTGGATGCATTACACTAGGAGTTAATGCTTGTAATAAAGACGACATCCAATCCGTGCTGCTAACAAAGTCCAAGACAGACTTGAAGGTATGTGTTCCTCAAATAACTCTAGGTCTAGAAACCTTTAGGCAATTTAAGTGGTCTCACATGTTCCACTGCCAAAACAAATAATTAATTGTGTAATGAATTAATAAGTGTTTATGTTATTAATAAATGTTTTATTGTTAAAGTTTAAATGGTGTGTGATCCACATTTAGTATTATATTAATTAATAATTCCTTTACAGAACTCGCGCGAAAGTTAAATAATTGGAAGGTAATTGCGAACACAACATAATAGTATAATAATATCAATTATAACTTTTAAAGTTAAATAACTTTCGTTTAGTTCCCATACTATAACAGAACCCACGGGGATGTCTCGGCGTTCCCAGAGTTAAGCTCGTGTTCTTATTGAAGATAACCACATCCATGGAGTGGTTAAGAATTTATTTAGCGTTGTTGACGAAGAATAGCCGATATTGCAATGACAATACTAATACTTAATATGTACCAAAATATTTGCAAATATTATGAAAAAAAGTTTGCATAAGTGTTGCACATATTAAAATTTCTTGCTATTATTGCAGATAGTGAATATTCCATGTAAAAGAGCAAATAATTTAAAGCCAGGGAGCAAAATGAGTAAACTTTTACTTTTAATTGGATGCAATTTGCTATTGTCTGTCTGTATGCTTTCTTCAATGACAACTTCTCTAAAACTTAACTTGTGTGAAATTATGTTTACAGTGCGTGTTCATTTCTCGGATTGGAATTTCAAGTTCTATGCCCTTTTTACTGATATACAGGGTGTTTAAAAAATGTGAACAGCGAAAGTTTGTCTGAACCGTTGGTTGTACAGAAATAGTTCAATTTGCAAAAATACTGTACATAAGCAAGAAGCTATGAAAGAGCTACGAATTAGTAATTTATGTGATATGCAATGGTTTTGTAAAAAATTAAAATAAACTCTTTCATATAGCCTCTTTAGCGAAGAAATCCCAGAAGAAAAAAGTGTTATCCATACCATATTTACTAAAAATGACAAAAATTTGGCTGTAATATGGTCAAGCTGTAATATTACAAGCTGTAATATGGCTGTAATATGACACAGTTATCATTGAATAAAATTTTCATTGGAAAATGAGTGGGCATCCTCAAATTAATTTCAGTAGCAAATTGGAGAAAATTTCAACAATTTATTTTCTACAATTGCATTCAAATTTAGATAATGCAGTTAGCTAATGTAGCCTAATAGGTTATTTCGTCCTTCCCATCTTATATTCTGATTTCAGCAGTCTTTTAGACTTTGATATTTTTAATATTTTATTCAAATACAATTTGAATTTAATTGATGAAGTTCACTCGAATTACTTCTGAAACGGATCACTTGCTTTGTATTTTATTTAATGTATTATATCCATAACCTTCTACTTGTTTGTATTTTTAAATTGTTTGATTTAACGTTATTTCAATTTATTTGATGAAGTTAATTTAATAAGTGTAATTCACTTTGTGCGACAGGATAAGGAAAACTTGAGCAATGTGTATAAGCACAAATAAAATAATAATGCAGCATACAGCTGTTTCGAGAATACTTTGAATTCCCTTCGTCAGTGCAAGAGAACCAACATACTCGAAACAACTCCAACATACCAAAAATGGAATGCTTTCAAAAAGGATTTATGAGAGGAATTCATCTTTAGGACTGCGGGTTTGTTGGCTTTCTTGTATTGATGAAGGCGATCCAGCATATCCTCGAAACAGCTGTATGCAGAATTATCATTTTATTTATGCTTATATACGTTGCTCAAGTATTCCTTATGAAGTTAATTTAGTTTCCAATTTAGCCAACTTTTTAAACTCTTTGTCAAATTTTCACTTCATCAATATTTTATACATTTAACGTTAAAATCAATTAATAGTTTTAAATTAGTTGATGGATGTAGCTTATACCGCTTCCAACACTGGTCCCTTTCTTCATAATTTGTGCTATATTCTTTTAATCCCGCAATATTTTAAAAAGTTTGATCGAGAGTTAGTTGAATTAAATTGATAGAGTAACTCATCTAGCTTCCGACGGAGCTGTATTTCTTTCATTCGTTTCACAAATATTTTATTAAAAATTATTTCTCATGATATTTGAAGTTAGTTGATACTGAATATATTCCGATTCATGTATAATCCAAGACAGTTTTTCCCCTAATTTCAATGATGAAGCATTTAGTGAGCTGATAATGTGTTTTAAGACTTTCTGCTATTATTTTCTTTCCTCCCTGGTTTTTTATGTTACTTCTGTTTCAAATTTTCGTCTGCCTGCAATTACATTACTGGATCATATGATACAACATTTTTTTATGAAAGCGTTCTTTTATTTGTTAATAATGATGGTTATCTGATTTATGTTGACGCAGGTGGCTCTTAAAGGTATTTAAAATCTATTAATACTTTATTCAATCTTTTTATAATGCTATCTAACGAAATATTTGTTCTTCAGATGTTCTTCTGCATATATCAATAGAACGTATTTAATTTTCTTATTCATATAGAAAAGCGCGCGAATTTGTTACTATGATTTAGGAAATTAGGAAATGTCACTATGTTTAATCGCGATTAATATAAATAGAATTAATTACAGTATTCATGGATTGCACCAAATTTCACATTCGAAACAAGTCCTCCATTTCGTAAGATGTATTGTATCTACTGATTCTCGGACGCATACAAACATGCTTCTGATGTTTATAGTTAAATTATGATATTTATAAAATAAATCACGGTTTCTCTGTCGGGCATATGCTTTTCTACTAGAGCTCATGCTAAGAAATCTGATGTGGGATGCATACGACTTTCGCTATATAATACAATGGATTTACTTCTTTCCAATAAAGAAATAATGTATAAGATCTATATTACGATGTTTTTAAAGTGAAATAATACGTTTGACACTCTTCTGGATCACAACATGAGAAACTAATTAGAAATAACTAGCTAATTTATATTTCACGCTGCCCTAAATTAACAATTATCAATATTGATAGCAACCGCAATACGTGATATAGTTAATATATTTAAATATTTTAAATATTAATTCATCCTTTTGGCATCATTTTCGTTAACATAGACGATATTTTTATCAATCAGGGGCAAAATATCGAGCAGTTAGCAAAATGTCGATAAATGAGCTGTCAATGTCGCCAAATTTGCCGTCAAGCATTACAGACGAACAGGGAGAAGATAATTTCTTTAATATAAATGACTATTGTCGAATTGTCAGGCGTCAAAATGCAAAACTATTATACAACGTATATTTTCTCGAGAATGGAACGAATTAGATTCCCAAGAATGATGTATAACACATTTTTTTTTGCATAATATTTCATATGAAAACTGAACATATTTCACGATAGTTAGTGCTTAATTTTATGTAATTTACGTAATAATGTTTTGAAAAAAGGGAATATTTCGAGAAAGGTTCGTGCTAGCGATCTTATGATTGTGCCAATCGTTTTCTAATGAACAAGCATAAGATATGATTATTTACGTAACATTATTCAAAGATCTGATGTTTCGATAATTTTTTCAAAATTTCATTAAACATTTTTGGGACCTTATGAACATTCGATTGCGTTTAAAATCGATAGGCTTCCAATATTCACTGTTTTTTTTTTTTTTTAATTTATTTTTTTAATTTTTTTTTATTTTTTTTTATTATTATTACCCAGTCCGTCTAGCTCACCCAAAGGGTATGTAGCAGTTACAGAGGGCGGTCGGGAAAAGCATTAACTGATTGTAATTTTTGCATCAAATTTAGTTTTAAACGCTCCATTCGTTCGTGAGATAATGTCTCCCCCGATTCACGGATACACACACGCCTAAGCGCGCACGCACAGGCATACCCTCAAAATATTGAATTCGAGCTCAGGGATGCTTGAACGTGTTCTTCAATCGAAAACTCGAATTCGAATTTTTGACTACATCCCAACGCTTTCCTTCTTACAGTATAGGAAAAGTAAAGAAATATGAATGAAAACAAGTGCTTATATCAATCAGAAATATTTAGACAATAAATATTATATATAATATGATATTAATTTATGATCTCTTGATGGATTTAAATTGTTTTCAAAAAAATGGTCCAACATGAGCGGGCAAAAAATGAAAAAAAAAATTGTAAGCCTCAATGTTTTGACTTTGATATTTGTAATAATCTATATACAGCAGAAGATGCTTTCAGAGAGTCATTTGTTTCGTATCTCAAAAAAGTACTCATGTTTCCTTAAATTCATGTAAAATTGCAATTATGTTATTGGGGCAACCATCTGGTCACTGCAAAGTTGCCAAATGTACACATTTAAATATACCACAATGCTTTTTAATCTGAATTATCATCATACAAATTGTTATTTTGTGTTTGGGGGGACGTTATACAGTCAAATATATTTTTTTCAATGGCCGGATATTTTACCTGATGACATGTCGTTCTGTAATAAAAATGGATTTCCAGGTCTTGTAAATGAAAATGTGCCTGTATAAAAGGCTAAAATTTATAATAATAATAATGTAAACTGTTAGAACTTATAATAAACCCTTTTTCTGTCTTTTAGATATTTTTTACACCATTTCGGATTGCTTGGTGCTATTGTCCTACTATTTTCTCATGACAATTTGTCATACCTATAATGCTATGCAATTATTTCACACAGAAAATTCAAGAAAATTTTAGATGTTCATATGAAAAATTTATTTACTTAATTAATAAACCAAAATTGATGTACTTTTAAGTAAAGCAAATTAAACCAAATAGCTAAATATTCTCAAGCAAAAAGCGAAAAGAAATTTTGTTTTCCAAACAGACTGTATAAAGTTTTAAACAGATTTTTTCAAACATTCATTGTTTTCTTTCATTTTATCTAATATATGAATGAAAACAATTAAAAAGACGCTTTTAAGTAAAATATATATTTTAAGTTCGAAAATATTTGGACTAAATTTAATTCAGGCAATGAGACATTTCCAATCCATGGAAACTTTTTGATATGTTTCGTTCCTCTATAGTAACGTGCGGAAATACTGATAATGAAAACCTGTTTCTGTGCATCTGCTTGTCTTCCATGACCGCTTATATCTCATAAACAGCTCCACAAATCAGCATAATTTTGTTACTGATTTCTTAAGATTAATTGGGAACAACTTTACGATTAAAATTATTTCCGATTTCACACTGCGTCAGTATATATAAGGGGATATTCAAAATTAGCTTTCAAGCTAAATATCTTTATAAATATGCAAAAAAAAACGTATTATAGGCAACTCAATCTTGAGTGTATTTGATGTAAGATATCCTCCAAAACATGGAAGAACATGGATTGAAATACCGATTCTTGTTTCTCTGTAATGATCAGTCATAGCTTGCAAATGCTTCAACCAATTTACATACTTTTTCACTGCCTTGTTAAACTTAAATGAAAGCAGGTTTGAGATGTTCCATCTTTAACCCTTTAAGCGTGTCATTTATTTTCCTTCGCGTTTACTGCAGTGGGAAGTTTTTTCTCCTGTACACTTTTTCCCATTGATTGCGCGTTGAATGAGAAATTGTTTTGCTGAAATAAGTATTAAGTATAAATAAACTTGTATAACAACAGATAAGTAAATAAAAAACATACAATTCCAATTTTTAATAGTTTCTCTTGGTGTGATAAATTTTTAAAACATGGAATATAACAAAGAGCAACTTCACAGTCTAGACACCATGTCCTGGTTTCTTTCCTAAGCTTTTTGCCAGTTTTATTGGATGCATAACATACAACACATCGCCTAATTGGCTCTTTTTTGCAGGGTGTGAGATAACTTAGGCTTTGCTGAAATATGATTGAAAGCATTTGAGGCAGCCATTGCTTTGAATTTGAAATCCCAACATAACTGCGTTTATTTAACGCGTGTTTACAAAATAATGCCTCTGATAAAATTTAGTTTGTAGGACTACTACTGCCATCTAGTGTAAAATATTGTAAACACAGTTAATATATCATAAAAAAATCATATGACTTGTTATTTCCGTCAAACACACAGGAGTTTCGGCTTTAAAAGTGCATGACGAGTCCACCTCGTCAAACCCGCTTAGTTGTAGTGCAATGCGTGACGAGTTGAACTCGTCAAGAACGCTTAAAGGGAACACAATTTTAAACACACAATTTTAAATTCGAGATCGTGTGAGAAAAATATTGCTTTATTTAAAATTTAAAAAAGATTTTAATTAGAATTAACATTTATTCATGAATAAAAAATTCTAGTAGAGCTTTTATTATGCTAAATGGCATGGTGGCTGTAATGCAAACACATAGCCTACCCCTCTGTTCCCAACGCTGACTTTTAAATCTCAAATTTCATAGTGTAATTTGTTGGTACCATTTTGTTCATTGATACCAAACATTCACAGTCTTAAGTAAAGTAATTAATGCTGATTTTTGAAATTAAGGACATTACTGATTTAATTAATTAAATTGAAAACAATTTAAAAAGGATGAAACGCAAATTAATATCACCAAATCTAAGAAACATTGAGTAATGTGCACTTTTAAGCCAACAAAAAATTAGGAAATGTTTATAGTACAAAACGTGGCGATAAGAAGCCAAGTCTGGGATTGCTCGACCAGTAGTTATGTGGTATATACATTGTTCATTTCTCCAAGCTATCCTCAATAGCAATTCCCTATCCACTTATATTTTGGACAAGGGGATGAAATACATATGGAAAATAAGCTCCTTTCCCTGCCATCAACCTCTCGGAAAGGCTTTTGATTTAGACTCAAACAGCAGATTTATTGTGCCCGTACTCCGCGTAGACATGGTTATAGAGTAAAATAATATAAATTGGCGTACATAAACTCGCGTGCAAATTCAATCACAGAATGCCTTTGATATTTAATAAGTATTACGTAAATAAATGACAATTACCAAAATACCTTGAGTCAAATTACTGAACTATTACAAAGTGTGTTTTCTCTAGTAAACGGAGCAAGATAGATCAATGAGAATGAAGTTAATAGATTTGTTCAGTAATACTGCAAAAGGAAAGTGACAATATTTAAAGATACTTGCAACATTTTTATTTTTATATAACTTTGTCACAAATTTATCTTGAAAACATGAAATATCTTGAGAAAGAATCATGTCCAGTTACTAATAGACTCGCTATAAACCATGTAATATTTTACTTTTCGAATCCCTTTTCATTTGTAACTTCTATCATGTTCTTACCGTTTTGCCTGGCGTCTCATTCTCGACCCTGTGCCTGTTAAACCCTTATGTGATTTTCTGGAAATCTAGTGCTTTACTTTTGTTGAAGCTGTTATTGGTTGGCCTCATTTATGTACATAATTTTCAATTTAAAGTATTCTTGACTTGATTTATTTATGTATTTATTTGTAATATACGATATTTTTAGCATCGGTTTATCCTACTTTACCATATGCAAATTTTATATTCGCGATTTCGGACTGTATAAAAGCTCATGTCCATCATTTCGTTGACATTACCCCTGATGACGGTTGATGTAACGTCTGAAAGCGCTCTGGCGCTCAAAGTGTAGATTATCGTGTACGTCATTAATGGTGTTTTTAAATACAGTTTACTAAATTTGTAGTCTTTACTAGAAGATATTGTAAACTGATTATTTGTTTAACATTTTTGAATATCTTAAATTCAATTTTTAAAAATTATGTATAGAAAAGTTTATATATTTTGTCACTATCTCACTTATTGCTAGTTGAATGAGCGTGGAAAATCAGTTGGCCACGCCCACACATATTTTTATGATGATTCTGACCGACTATGATGCAAAATGAGTAAATATATACTATCCCCTGGAACTTGTTGCTTTCCTTCCGTCCTCTGTTTAAATTGTAAACATGAAACTAAAGACAATATTGAGATTTCCACTAAGTAATTTAATCCATGCATTAAACGTTTCGGTTGATCATAGCTGGTGACCTAAATTCACGCTATAAGAACTGGAACGTAGCTTCGAACGCGTATGATATATCTCTAAAACGACTGACTCAATGCTCCAATTTCATGATTGTAACTCCTTCCACGCCCACTCACTGCTTTACAAGAAGAAACCCATCAAATATTGATTTGGTACTTTTCGGAACATTACTTATGACTATGCGATCAGCGCAGACTGCAAATTGACGTCTGATCACCTTCCTGTAATTCTGACCCTTAACTTTGAAAAATCTCTTTAGACCATCCTTCAGAGCTACGCACAAATTTGAACAACTTTCGTTACATCCTTGAAAACTCTAGCACTAAGCGCTCTCTCAAAATTACCAGCACGGATGATATTGAAAAATATGCCCAAGATATGATTACCGTTCAGATCGAGGCAGTAGCTGCAGCCTCGAAACCAAATCACGGCAGATCTAATCATCACACTCTTCCAGGTAATATAACGGACAAAATTAAGCAGCGTAACCGGTTACGGAGGGATTTGAAACGCACCACGTACCCAATTTACGACGCATGACTCCATAAGCTCCATAACGAGATCAAGGTTCTGATTACAACACACACTCAGCAACGCTGGTGCACACACCTAGAAAGTCTTACACCCACGGATAACAGTCTCTGGCGAGTTGCTAAAAATCTCAGAACCACAAAAACTACAATTACGTCCATAACGGCCCTAACGGACTCGCCCAGACTGCGGAGGAAAGAGCTAATGCAATCGCAGACAGCTTGGAACTCCAATTCCCACCACAGATTGGCCAAAACTTCAGCCACCTCTACAAAGACATAGAAGAGGATCTACAGCAAACAAATTACAACACACTATCCACAGATACACAAAATGACATTCACAACACCATACTGGCTGAAGTTATTGAGATTCATCAGGGGTATCAAGGTGTAAGAAAGTCACCCGAACTAGATAAAATTAGCAATAGCATCATCAGAAATCTTCCTATTATTTACCTATGCATTTTGACTTTGCTTATAAATCGCATGCTCGAATATCGATTTTCCCCCAAAGTTGGAAAACTGCCGTCATTATACCCTTAGTTAAAAATAATCTAAATTTTAATCTAGCAGAAAGCTACAGACCAATAAACTTGTTATCAAGCTTATCCAAAATTTATGAATTGGTGTTGTTAAGACGTTTGGATAGTTTCTGCAGACTGAATAATGTTTTAATTCCAGACAGGACGGATTTCGGTCTGATCATTCCACGCAATCCTAACTTTTGCGTGTAGTCAAAACTATCCACGAAACTTCGTCCAACAGGCAGCATACCAACATTATATTTTTCGACATCAGTAACGCGTTTGATAAAACGTATATTCCTGGTCTTATTTCCAAGCTGGTGCGACTCGGCATTTCGGCTCAGCTTTTGGGCGATCCTCGTACTTCACTAACCGTTATTTCCGCGTACGTGTTGATAAAACTCTCTCTTCTATTCGTCCAATCAGGGCTGGGATTCAACAAGGTGGAAATCTCAATCCACTACTATTCAACAACTTCATCAAAGACTTACCGAAGATATCCCAAATTAAGATAGCCGTCTTTACAAACGACACAAACGACGAGCAGCTCGAAGTTGCTCACCACACACCCCTATCAATACACTACAAAGTTACATAAAACATAGCCTTGAACACTGGCTCGTGAACTGGAGAACCAAAATTAACGCCTCCAAGAGTTCAGTGTGTATATTTAAAACGCACTACCGAGAACTTAGCCATAACTTTATCTGCAATATTTTTAACGAGCCCATCCCATTCTGCAACTCCGTAAAGTATTTGGGCGTCACTATCGACGTCCATATGTTATTTTCAGAGCATATTATTGATAAACTTAAAACAATAAATAAATCATATTCCGCCATTATCCCACTTCTCGGTAGGAAATCTCACATCTCCATCCATAATAAGCTTATTGTTTACAACCAAATCATTGCACCGGCGTTTCTGTATGCCTGTCCTGTCTCGTGATCGGCTGAAAAACGCACAATGAGAAACTGCAAGTATTTCAAAGCAAAGCATTACGATGCATTGTGAATGCTCCTCGATTTGTACAGAACGAAGTCATTCACCATGACCTCAAAGTACCTGTGTAGAAGAGCAGATTCGTCGCTGCACTCGAAATTTTTACAAGAAGAGTTCAAGCAAACCATGTTTGAGAGACGCAGATCAAAGTTACCACAGCACCTTCCTTAGTTGCTTAAGGAAGCGTCGTCATCGAATCTCCTAGTCGATCCCTTAAAGATCCCCTGGAAAAAGCCGAGTTATGCTTCACCCCAACCTGGTATCACCTGAGCTGATTCGATCTGAATGACGACAATAGATGCCGCCACAGCTGCGCCTGTTTGTCATTAGATCAATACCCACTGGTATTGCATGATTGCTCATTAGCTAGCTGTTCTTGACGCCAGCCCGCTTGCAATTCACTTTTAAATTTCCCCCTTAATTATACATTTTTATTTCAAATTGACTTACATTCTTATGCTTTCGCGTCGTCTTGTAAATTTATATTTTTTAAACTAGACTAATGGTATATTCTACCTAGTCAGAGCTTTCCCTTCCCCCCGTCCTTCCGTCCGTTTCTTATCTCTTCTAGGCAGTCGACCAATTCCAATACAACAAAACCGTCCAACAATATCGGAAAAACCAGTGCAACTACATCCTTCAACAGGAATGATGGCATACCAACAATTATGTGAATATTTCTATATTTTCGACGTGGCCATAAGTGCTGACGCACAAGGCGCCCAGTAACATATCGTCTTGGCTTGGCAAATTAAAAATTAAGAGCTCAGTTTGAACCCAAAAATTGTTTAACACAAAACCAAAAGTTTAAATTCACATCTAATCATAAAATCAAAATTGGATTATACTTATGCTTTCTTTTATATGCTAATAAGAAACATATTTTTTCTCATTCATACAGAATATGTACTATGATAACAATCCAATGACCATAAGTGAAGTAGTCAAAAGTGCACATAAGTAGATAAAGCAAAATCACACTGTTATCGGCATTAAATTAACTTTGCATAAATTGAAATTGGCGCTTTTGGCGACGTTATTGAAGAAAGGAAAATGACTAACTTAAATAGGCGAGCTAAATCCCCATCAAAATGCACTGACATTTAATAAATATAATGTAAATTGAATAAAATCTGAAGAAATTGTTATCATATTGCAAATTTACTAAGTACCGGCCGCACATTAAGTAGCTTTAAGCCTTCTAGTAAGCCGTGCGGTCTGAGTTGTGAAATTTTACAAAGTAGGGACAGCCCAATGGTTAAAGCACGGAAATTGCAATCGGACGTCCCGAGTTAATTCCAGGCTCTGCTCAAATTGTTCCCGTGTTCATACGGATTACAAACACCTTAAATGTATGGATTCGTAATTCCATCCGATAGGTCTATGTGGATGCCACTCGCACTGAGTTCCGGTCAAAATATGGTGGCACTGTTCCGGCCGTCCAAACATATACTTTACACTTTCTGGTAAGTCGGAAGGTCTTGACTGAAATAATTTTATTAAATGCAAATTTATTATAAAACGTATTTTTTCTTGAGAATGCAACTAGCAAGATCCACGGTACAGTATTTGTCGTACATAATTACACATGGAACGTAATCGTGTTTTAAGATACTTAAAACTCCATCTGTTTTATGTATATTCCAATAAATTCCATCGCAATGATTCATGCCAAAAATTATGTGAACTTTAACAAATTGGATATTTCTATATTTTCGATATGGGGAAAAGTGCTGACGCACAGGCACCCCATAACATATCATCTCTAATTAAATAGTAAGAGCTCAGTTTGAAACCACGAGTTGTTTAACACAAAACAAAAAGTTTTAAAGTTTGTTTCATTCATTTTTAATGATACATTACATATAAAATGATTGTTTTATCAACAAAATGGAATTTCTTAATTTCTTCGGAGGTTTTCAAAAATTCAGTCGAAAGTTTAGGAGCTTTAAAATTTTTCGAACACGGTTAGAGTACACAGGATAGGAATGAAACAGATTGCGTTAATCGCACCAAATATCTTGCAACATACACCTTTCTTTAGTGAGATATCCCTTTTATTGACATAAAAACATACACCTCACCTCAAACACATACTCATACATATTCGATTATTTCATATTTACAGAATTATCATATCATTCGGACTATCAAGATCCACTAGTTCTGCATTTAACCCTTATTACAAAACATTTTTTGGCCAAACTAAAAGTAAATTGTTTTCATATTTTATATGTACCGGAAATGTAATATTATTAATTCTCTTTTAAATTTGTGATGTTGTTCAATTATATTTAAAGTAGTCAACTTACAAATTATCCTCAAGAAAGCTGTCTATTATGTGTGGGCAACAAATTAGAATAAAATGCAGATTATTTTCAATGTTTAATATGTTCAAGACGGTGTCGCGGGCCCTGAGGACCGACACTGAATTTTCAGTTTAGCCAGCGTCGGATTCTGTGGACCGAATGTATCGAATCTGATAAATAAACTTAATGTATAAAACATAAAAAGTACACTTATAAAACTCAATTTATATAGCATTAAAAATACACTCGTGGGAAAACCGATCTCCTCTAATTGTGCTGCTTGCCAATCTGACGGCTCTTTTGTACATCAACAATTTTCTGTAGCCGATTGTTTTGTCAATGCTGCAAAGCTATCTAGGTTCCATTATACCAACAAGCCAAAGCTCGACCGCACTGCACGACTTTCTCAACAATATGTCGAGAATTTATTACACTCCCATGGATTTCCAGGTCCCCAGACCTATCACCAATAGAGCACGTCTGGGACATGCTGAGACGACAATATCAGCCTTCTCAGAATACCACTGAATTAGCTGATACGCCGCATCATTTATAGCAGAATCTTCCACAGAGAAACAAAATCCATTTGATTGGCTATATGCTGCATGGAATATAGGCTTGTATAGCTGTCAGGGGAGGATTTAGCAATTACCACCATTTCCTAACCTCCTTCCATTTTTTTCTTCGCTTTCTCTCCTCAAACGATAGTTACATGCCAAGTTTTGCGTTTTAGCTCAATCTCTTATGGGTGCATATTCATTTCGCTTTTCTTTTCTTTTTCTTTTTTTTTACAGAGTGCATTATTAGTCTCAAACAATGCTTACTATAAATATATGTATAAGTCATTTGCAAAAAGAGCAGTCTTTACTTATTTTTTTATTATTTCCGAAATTTCAAGTTACGACACCCACATTTCATGTGACCAAAAGATTTGTTAAATCACAATTGTGCTAAATAAACATGTATGAAAAATTCGGACTATATTTATCGAGTATATTGAAAAAAACATGCGGGGGAGTCTGACTCAATATTTAGTATTGTAGAATGGAGGTCCCGAATCAACTGATTTACTTACATATTCCCTAACCTACTCGCAATTCGCTAATTTTCTTGAGTATTTACTTTTAGGCTGTAATCTCTTTAGATTTTAGGTCTTATTAACTTTTAAATCTTATTCTACGCTGTTCTCTATGTAAAGATGTTTAAAGCAGAAAAATTGCAGTTAAATAAATTCTAATATAAGTAAAAAATATATTTATAATACGTCGCCTCGAAATACTAAAATTAGCGTAACGTCGATAACATATCATCAGATTGAACATCGAAGTACATCATCTTAGAACATCACGTGACTCAAGAGTTTATTTTGCGCAAAATTACAGGAATATGAAAAATAACTTCCGGGTAAAGTTTACAACTATGTTTCTATATTTTTCCAACTCTGCCAATTTGAAATATATAAGGCAATTCAATTTTTAATATCTCGAATATTTTGAAGGCCTGTTTCGTTAAAGCCATTTACTCAATTATTAATTATTAAAATTTAAACACTGAAGGTATAGCTATATAGAACTTATACATCTGTGGGCGTAAATACATGTTAAAATTCAATTTCCAAATGTTCAATGTTCATCCAATATCGTCCAGTTTAAAGAACTGTCCACAAAGTAGTTCGAGATAAATTTAATTTCGGACCACGCTATTATAGAGGATATGAGTTACGACAGTCTATCGATGCTGTTATATGCAACGACATAACACTTGGAAAACACCCTCTAAAGATGAATACTATGAACTTAAATGGTGCAGTATTGTGCAACAAAGCTCAATCTGCTCAAAACTTGATGCCTACTGCGAAAATTTATCTGTCTCGATCGTTATCTAGAGTTTCTTGTTTCTTTTTTTTATTTCATATTTGCAGGTTTTGATTATTTTATGCATATAAAGAGACCCAGAGACCCACAGATTTTGTAATACACAATTTAAGCTCGATTTAAACTTCGGGGGCGGCGGCTTTTGTGAGTATAATTTTAGTTTTCAATTAATCTGAATTTGAAGTATGTGATGAGTTTAAGATATCTCAGCCTTTCATAATTTTTTCTAACGAACATGTTGCGAATTAATCGCAGTAGTGCGATTAAATCAAGTTTCATATGGACTGATCCCTTATTTTGTGAAACATTTATTTTATTGTAAAATTAATACCTATTACATTAATTAATCAGTTTCAAATCAAAAAATCAGTGAAATGCTTTAGATATTAAATGACAAATATTATTTTAAAAATATATTATTTTGTATTTAAACATTTTTATAGAATTTTCTTGTTAAAGAGTTAATTCAAAACTTTATAAATAGATTAAGTAGTTTTTGGTTTTACATATTCTACATATTCATACATATTATTTTACCTTGGAATTATTTGACAAAAATCTGTCAGTATCACTTAATTTGAAAAAATGAGCTTCATTTTTTGACATAATCACAATTTTCTTTTAAAAAAAGTCTCTAATTCATTTACAAATACCTCATTTGCGCAATAGAGTATATTATAAAAGTGAAAGATTTGTGTGTTTCTAAAATAATGACAAACCGTATTTTTATGACTACAGAATAACATATGTTTGCACATTTTATCTTGAATCAAACTATTATGTTATATATAACGATATGATTAGATGGAAGTAGATACCGTAAAATAGAGTTTATTTCAGCAAAAATTTAGTTTAACTTTTAAAATCCATAAAACAGAATCTTGAAATATATCTTTTCATTTTACACTAGCACATTTCCACCCAATTCTTCATGTTTATGTCAACTGAAAAAGATAGTTGTTGAAAAAAGATTCTCCAAGCCCCTTTTCGCATGAAAACACTCGAGTTCTATCAGCGCAATTCGAATCACTGAAAAACTGAGCTGTATGTCACAATACATTCATACGGATCACAGGACAGACATTTTGTATAATGTAGGACATCATGACGCCAGCATTAGGAACAAATAGGATACTTATTCCCCCTGGATTTTAAATTTGAATTCTTTGCAAGAGGACAATAATATAAATGTGCCTTTTTTTTGTTTGAAAAATCATATTGACAATATTTTTTTATTTAGGATATTACAAGAAAATACTACATTTACTATTTTTTTTCTGAACTAGTACTATATCACAGTTTTGTATGTCAAGCATTAGGCTACTGTAGGAAGAAAACAGACGATCTGAACGGTGTCAAGGATGAGAAAATGTTGATGATGGAGGAATGTAAAATTACAGATTCGTCTCTTAGAATTTTTCTTTCTTCAATTTATTTACAAATAAAATGTTTATCATGAATAGAAATGTAAAAAATGCCGTGTTTCATAGCTAAATAATGTAGGAAAAGATAATTAGAAAAAGCAAATATAAATCTAAATAAACGAATGAAAATCCTGCGTGCTACTTTCCCTTTGCATACATGCATTATTAGACGATAACGTCTCTAACTAAACGAACGTTTTAAACTTTTGGATATATGGTGTAAAATAATCTTTTGCAACGCGATCTCGTTGAGGTCAGAAGTGCCTCAACAGTACCATGTATTAAACAACTAAAACTGGGATTAAAACTACAAATTTCAGATGATGTTTTAGTTTAACTTTATACAGATAGCGTCCGTTGATGACAGCTATCGAAGTAAAATTACGTGAGCTGTGCATTAAAAATAGGACTCTAGATAATTGTTCAAATATAACTCCTCAAATATGCAAATAATAGTTTTATGTATTATTAATTAGGCATATTATTTTAATGTTCATTTTGCAAAGGGATAGAGTGAATAAATTTTTTAATTTCGCATGAAATCAGTTTACTTTGGTTAGATTACTATGTAAGACGATAACTCATCTTAAACACAAACTATATTCCACAGGTTTTTCAATGTGGTATACAGATTAAATTCGCACCCTAAATACGTTTGTCAAAAATTACAGAAAAAGAAGTGAAACGGCACTATTTCTACAATAAACCTACAAGTTCGAATGTGTTGCATAAGAACTTCAGAATTATATTTTTTAAATTGCAGTTTTTTATTGTTATAAAATTGCAATTTGTTCCACTTCTTATGGAGTAATATGAATATGTAGTTTTAATATATTTATTTTTAATTTTATTTATATTTAATTTACCTGCATGGTAATGTATACGGAAGTATTGAAATCATAGCGAAAATCGGAACTCGAGTTTTTGACGGATCCACACGTTTTGAGACCTCTAGAACACGAAAAAACTATTTTATGTGAACTACTATTACATGTGAAAAATAAACATTTTTTAAGCTATAAAATACTATTTTAATTTAATATATTTTTTAAATTGCAGTTTTTTATTGTTATAAAATTGCAATTTGTTCCACTTCTTATGGAGTAATATGAATATGTAGTTTTAATATATTTATTTTTAATTTTATTTATATTTAATTTACCTGCATGGTAATGTATAGGGAAGCATTGGAATCATAGCGAAAATCGGAACTCGAGTTTTTGACGGATCCACACGTTTTGAGACCTCTAGAACACGGGAAAACTATTTTACGTAAACTACTATTACACGCGAAAATTAAACATTTTTTAAGCTGTAAAATACTATTTTAATTTAATATGTATTCTTATAAACTCATTCGTAAAATGGTTAATCTAGACAAATTCGCGAGAGTGTTCTGAATTCAATATCATTCGTTTTCCAATGAGAAACGAATTCTGAAAGGATTGTTTATTTAGTATTTTATAATTTCCCAACTTTTTATTGATTTTTTTTTTGTCAAAAATTCCTACAAAAATATGGAGACTTTCAAATACTCGGTCGCAGTTGAAATAAATAGTATTCCACTCTTCATGGGATTGATACAATCGACCCAAATTCCATTTGAAGCACCTACAATTATTCGAAAGATATAGCTTCGACAAATTCATGAACACACACTTACACATACCCACATATAAAATTCTGGTATTTACAGATATCCACCAATCCCGTTGTAAAATTTGATAAAATAATTTGGGGAAGCAGAAAACTGGTGGGCAAAATTTGCAAAATATGGTTCATGCTATGTATTTTAGCAAGATTACAAATAAAATAAAAGATACAATAAAATAGCGATAATTCGGCCCGTTCAGGAACAGTTTCGGTTTACCAAATTATCAGATTACCACATGTAGAAAAAAGGGCGTAAACAGAAAAATTGGAAAAATGAATTTAAAGCATAATAATGGACAATTAATGCGATATTCTTTTCCTAAAGCATCATACGCAGAAAACTGTTATTCGATTCCAGTTCTGCCGAACCAGATTTAAAAATATGGAGATTCAGCGAAAGAACCCGCTGTTAAAATATTCCGGGACATTCTATACAGACTTTGGTTTACAAAAAAATAAAATAAAAATTTGAATTAGTTTGAAAATTAGGAATTTTTAAAACTGAAATTTGGCTAGTTTTCCCCATTTTCTTACTAAATGTATTATCACGCAAACGAACACATGATTAATTTCGGTGATATGAACTCCTCAGACGGTGGTAGCGAATGTCAATATCGCTGTAAATGGAATCTAAATATGATCAATATCAGTGAAGATATTGCACTACAAATTAAAAGTGATGTATCATATGGGAATAGTTTACACTCACAACAAACGTCATTATGTATTGCAAAACATATTTCTAAAGAAATTCGCAATAAAATATTTTCGGAAAATTGGACAAAATGCAAAACTTTGAGTATTCATATAGGAAACTAGCGCTCACTAGTTTAGCCATATCCTTCCTCATGGTGTAATAATGAGTCTACATAATCTTTTAATGTATTTATTGCCTTAAAAAACACCATTCGGTTGATATAGTTACAGTTTTTGAGCCATCACTATTTACCTTAATGTACATTAAGAACTATTTCAAAGAATATTGAATTGTTTTTTGTTCAAATAAAGGTTGTAAGATTTTGGGACGCAAATCATAAATGTCAGTCTACCTTCTAAATACATTTCTTAAAATTATTACTTGGCACTGTTCAAGTCATAGGGTTCCATTGGTACGTTAAACAGATTTTAAATTTAAAATCATTAGAAGTGCATTATTTATTTATAATGTATAGTTACCGGAAATATTATAATATTAAATTGTATATAATTTAGAATGTAATTCGCTAATACTTTACTGCATTGAAAACATTCCAGAAAGCTGTTTAAAATGAGTAGACAGCAAATTGAAATATAATAAAGGTACGTATTATTTTTTATGTTGATATATAAAACTCTAATATGCCGTAATTTCCCGTAATCAATCTGAGTAACCATATTGCTATAAACTTTGAATTAGCCTTGAAAGTGTGGTACATTTCAGTTTACCGTCTCCTGCAATAAAATAAATTTTTTCCTGACGACACATGCAGATTGCATTTATATTATACACGTAAATGAATAAGGAGTGGCGTATCCAAAATATAGAGCACTTTTACTATATTTAGATTCTTCTTGGGTGTCATGCGATCCGTCCCAGCTGTGAGTCCGAGGACAAAATCTAGATATTCAAATCAGAGGTGACGGTGGGAAGAGATAATCAAAAAATGCAAATCCATTTTAAAAATTGTAAAACTACCGAGCACTGCAACTCAAGCTAGTGTTTCATTCTAGCTTGTCTCATTCTAGCTTTGTGGTTCAGGCCTCATTCGATCCATATCAGCTTTCAGGATTAACGGAAAATCTAATATTTCACAAAATGTGAACTACGAGAGACGAGGAAAATAAATAATCAAAAAACTCAAAAGCACTTTGCTTAATTATCGGGCCCTTCCATTCTAACTAGAAAAGTGCTTTTTGTCTCAACTTCCAGATAAAAGAAATCTGATACTTCGAAACTTCAAATTAGTGGGTACAAGGGATATTAAAATCTATATCACAATTACTTAGTACTTTCACACTGGATTCTTGGTTTGGGTTTCATTCAATCCGTCTCAGCTTCCAGATCACTAAACAATTTAATGTTTCCAAAATTCAAATTCAGGGGTACGATGCGAAAGGAATATGAAAAACTATAGCAAAATTATTTAGTACTTCCAACCAGATTTTTGGTTTTGGTTTCACTCGATCTGTTCCATCTTCCAGATCAAAGGAAACAATTGAGAAATCAAATGCAAGGGAATGCAAAGGGATTTTCAAACAATTTGCATCATTTTTCCTCTCAAAAGTAATAAATAAGCAATTTGATTTACTTTTGAAGCAAGCTACTTAGACTGAAAATAAATTATCATTATAAATATAACTCTATATATGTTTTCTAATTGTTAAAACTTGTTTTACAATAATTTAGTAACTTTGTCGAGTTGGAAATTATATTCTTACGAACGTATCTTCAGTAATCGTGGGTGTACACGCAAGATACTAGACTGAGTCCAAATTTATGACTAACTAACGTTTATTCATAAGCACAAAGTAAGCAGTAACAATATACAATCAAACAGCACTTATGCTCCACTAATTTCACAAAATAAGCAACATTATTTTCAAAATACTGACAAAAATATTGTCACAAAATAGTAGCTACTATTCTCAAAACATCGACAAAAGTTACAGTTCACTGTAGCTCGTATCTCGTCAATTGAACCGAGGCTGATTGGTAACTCCATTTTGTAGGCTCTCTCTAAATAAACTTTGTCGTGACGAGATTTCATAATCTCGCGTCACTTATGTAAAAATCGTAATTTATATATCATATGTCAAGATGTTATATTTTTACATCAATTTAAACCCTGTTTTAATTATCCTTCTTGTCTATTAAATTCATTATTATACAAAATATTCTATACTAAAAGAACAGTTTTTCGCCATTTTATTAATCTGTGGAAACTTCACTCAGAAAGAGACGTATTCGTTATTTGACAGCTAAAGTTGAAGGTTCTGTCTGGCTTTGCTCGCGGCCTGGTAATATTTGTGCAAGACATGCACTTGTTCACACAAGTGTTTTGAAGTGAAACTTTTGGATGAAATCGAGACCTCGCGCCGAGGGTATGCTTCCTTTTTCGGAACCCTGCTGTGAGGTTGAGCCTTTGAAGTTTTCTATTGGTCGGTTGAGATAAATAGCTTTCCAACAGGTCAGAATTGGATTAGCGAGGCGATCTTCCTCTTTTGGGTATAAAAGCAGAATCCTGGATATTTTTGCGCGCTCTTTCCTGTCTGGTTGTCGCCACCCTCAGGTCGGCCCAGACCATTTTTAATGGTGCCCACCCCCGTGTTCGGGAGTCGGCACAAGTCGAATCCTGGCCTCCCGTGGGCATGGGAAGGAGTAGCCAATCATCGTCGAAGGACATCGATGAAGAGACCGACGCCTAGCCGAGAGAGCTACGACGGTGATGTACGATGGGGCCCGAGGTCTATGTGTCGAGTCGAGTTGTTGAAATGGTACGAAATGCAACTATGAAGCCAAATTCTCTGCGGTATGAGGCGGATGTTTGAGTTCGACCCTTCTGCAACTCTGACTAGGGAGGTAAGAGTTGTTCACTCTTTGCAACTACTCCGGTCTTACGGAAGCAAAAATAGAAAGATTCTTCACATTAAATACGTAAACTCTGGCTTCCGTTCCTAAATTATATTTACTTGAATAATTATTAGTTCTATTTTGCTTGACTAATTCGATGATTTGCTCTTCTAAATTATAAACGGAATTATTCTCTGAGAGCGGGTTTTCTCCCGTTGTTGTGACCATAACTTTTAATTATTTTGTGTATTGATACTTAAATATAGCTGTGCACTTCCTATTATGTTGTAGAAAAACTTATTATTTTCATTGGTTAATTCCGTGGCAATTTGTGGTCCTGAGTACAGTGTTACAGAGTTATCTGTTGTTGCTCTGATTATGATTCAGCTAATTCTGTCTATAAACTACTAATCTAATTACGTTAATTTAATAAAGAGAATATTATATCCTAAATTGGTGTGTTATTTTACTCTTCCAAATTGTAATTAATATAAGTGTTTTCAGGGAAAGATGCCGCCTTACCAGGTAAGGTTTTTATTTACTTATCCGGCATCTTGTATTTGTGCAGCAGGTCATCCATGAATTTATTCTTGGACGGGAGATCTTTCGAAATAGAACCTGGGTTGCGCCAAAGAATATCACGACATTAGCATATTTGCTTCTTATTAACTTCGGACATAATGTTTACCTTATTATTCTCGTATCACATAAAATGTTGGTCCGCACCTGTCCGCCTGACAATAATTGTTCGTGTGACAACTTCTAGAATAATCTAATATTTCGCAGATAATTAGTTATTTCGTGATCTTTCTCCAATATTCCGGAATTCGCTATAAGTCGCCAAATTGGAGATAAATCGCCAAATGTGGCAATTTACATCCTGAGTACTGAAAATGGCAACCCCAGAATGATGTCATAGGAATGAATGCCCGTACCGCCGTCTTCAGGAGAAAGCACTCCGATGTAGCCGCTTGGTCTTCGAAAGAGACTACAGAGAAGACGGGAGGCGCCAGTGAAGGATTATTTGATATTCGTAACACTTCCCCCTCCTTCAGACTGCACGTCCCGGGCAGTCTACTCTGGTTAAAAATGTTGGGTCAATCTGTAGATATGGACGAAATTTAGCTTGGCGATTTCTGGATTCGATAAACGGCACTGTTTATTCTTTTCGTAATGACGCAAGGTCCTTCCCGGCTGTCCTGATCGTCGCCGAGGGTAGAACAGCCACACTTTGTCGCTTTCCTGGAATTGCACTTCATTAGCTTCGGTATCGTACCGGGTCTTCCTGCTATCGGTAGCAATATTGATCCTCTCACGAACGAAACGATGAACCTCCTCCAGCCGTGCCTGCAGATCTTGCACATATTCATCAGGCGATAAAGGAGCACCAATCACATGATCTTCCAAACATTAGGTCACATGGCATTCGTAGATCCCGGCCAAACATAATTTTTCCCGGCCAAACATAATTAATGGAGAATGGCCGGTCGATTCGTGGATATTACTTCTGTAGGCCAGCAGAAACAAAGGTAGGTGACGGTCCTAGCCTTGCTAGCTTCTGGGTACAAATATGAAGAGATTATTAAGTATTGGTTCTGCTGAATCTCTCTACCATGACGTCCGATTGAGGATGGAGAGGAGTCATTCGAGCTTTGTCCATTCCGAGTAGTTCGCGCAGTCCCGTGAATATACCAGAGCTAAAGTTCGTTCCCTGGTCAGAATGGATGAAAAAGGGAACTCCGTAACGACATATCCAGTTCTGAGTTAGAACTTCACTGATGTTTGCAGACTTGTGTCACGGATTGCGTAAGCTACTGGCCACTTTGTGAAGTAGTCCATTACTACTCGGATGCATTTGTTAGTGTCTAAGGTATGTGGTAGTGGCCGCAAAAGTCAAGTTCAATTCTCCTGAAAGGAGCTCCGATATTGTAATACTGCAGAGACTTACGTGTTGTTTTCTTCGATCCCTTCCGAGTGCCGCATTCCTTGCATTCTTTGCACCAGCACTCAGCATCGGATCTCGCATTGCACCGGAAAAAGCGAAACGAACTTTGTTCAGCATCTTGCTGATGCCAAATTGTCTTCCAGTGGGGCTGCCATGTATCTCTCTTAGTACACTGGACACTCTGGAAAGAGGGAGTAGAAACTTCCATCTGACACCTTCCCATCATTGCTCTCCCATTTATGGTATACTACCCCGTTCCTCAAATGCATAGAATCCCATAGTGCCCAGTATTATTTTGTTTCAGATGAGAAGCAAAATACACAAAACAAAATACAAAAAATTCATACTAAAATATTTTAGCTCTATTTAGATGATATATTAAAGATGTCTTTGATATAAAAAAAATGTAAAGATTTTTTTACATTTATTAACTTTCAGTGAATACAATTTTTTGCGCGATTTTTCACGAATACTCTCTAGTATGAAAATAGAAAATAATATAGGAAAATCAAATGGCACTAATATCAGTAAAATTGTTCGTTTTAGATTTATTTTTGAAGAAAATACCATCTACACAGTAAAAAATTCCCGAGCAGCGTTGTGTTAAAAAATGTCTACAATTGTATTCCCAACTAATTTCCATGTAATTTTACACCATTAAATCGAAGGTGAATTTGCTAAATAAGTGGTGTATAATAGTGCATGAAAATTAGTAGGCAATACAACTAGCACCTCTTTTTGCGGCAAAGTGCAAGAAAATTCTTAACAGTGCAGTAGTCATTATACTGACGAAGGACTTCAATAATCCTAATATACCCAACCTATTAGATGAAGAATAAAAAGTTGACATCACGAAATAAAGAGTCATTAGTCTTTATGGTGACTATGTTCAACCTAAAATTTGTATCAGATCTTGCAAAATGTTTATACTTGCGGTAAAACTAGCACATACTTGATATCCGGTAATAACTTAAAAAGGTTAAATTATTTCAACTATGTATATTTTTAGTTACCATATACCCATATTACCTGTTGTAAACTAAACAAATAATACTGAAAACATTGAATACAATTATTGAATTTCAATTGAGTTATATTTTATAAGATTACGCAAAAACATTTGGCACCATAGGATTAGAGCTACCGCGGATTTTCGTAAAATTAACATCAATTAAAATAATAAAGAAATTTCAATTAATTAAATATTTTAAAACTACGGAGGATTGCTTTACATGTTAATATTTGTTCTTATTTGATCAATCAAAATAACATTTGCAATTTTTTGTCAGACTAAATGTAGGACACCAAATATTATGTATCTACTTTGTTCTAATTATATATACATTTTTACTTTGAATTTATTTGACAAAATTTCTGTACGTATCACTATGTCTTGAGAAATGTGCTTCTCTTTTTGACTCAATTATCTACTTTTCTAAAAATGAATACATTTTTAACTTGTTTGAAAATATTTCATTTACTCAAAATTTAAATGAGCAAATAAGATATTTGTGTGTTTCTAAAATAATGATAAACTGTATTTTTCAGGTTTCCACTTTCAAGAGAATATCCCATTTTTTCACATTTTATCTTAACAATCAAACTATTCATTTTTTAGCAATGTGGCATAATAGAAGAAGATACCGTAAAATAAAGTGTATTTCAACAAACCGAAAAATTTTAGGTCAACTTTAAAAATTCGTAAAACGAGGTCTTGAAATATATCTTTTCATTTTACACTCCATGTATTCACTCAACTCTTCCTGTTTCTGTCAACTGAAAAAGACAGTTGTTGAAAAAGATTCAAGTCACTTTTTCGCCTGAAAACACACACGTTCTATCACAGCAATTCGAATCACTAAAGATTTGAGTTATATGTCACAATGTACTCATACGGGTCACTAGACAAGGGAGAGAATTTGGCATTATGGAGGACATCACGATGCCCGCATAAAAGTTAAATAAGATACCTTTCCCGGATTTTAAATTCGCCTTTTTGCAAAAGGGGAGAAGTGAGGAAGTGTTTTTATTTGTTTGTTTGTTCTTCTTGTGAGACCAGAAATAGATCTCACAGCAGTTTTTGGTGAGACAGTTTTATGTTCAATATTTATGGTTTGCTGCAATTGCAAACAATGTGTCAAACGAAACGACGCCAGTGTTTGCAACACTTTGACCCGAGAAGTCAAATTAGGCCATAAACCTTCAGACTGAGGAGTAGCCATAAGAGTGGTTAGAAAGAATAACCAATTATGGAAGATGTCTGGGTTGCCCAAGGTCAGCCAATCAGATCCAAGGACGCATGTCAGACCTCAGACAAAAAGAGGCGGCAATCACGAGATGATATTACACAACTTCTACAAGAATAATCAGTTAGTAGTTATGAAACAAGAGATGGAGTAGTTAGTAAAGAGGAGTAAGAGTGAGGTTCTCTACGAAGTACCGAGGCAATGCAGATGAGAAGTCATGATGACCTCTACAGAGTCCAGAAGCAAATGTGAAATGACGTTTAGATTACAGATTCCAGAAGTGTTCGGGAGTACAATGAGCAGATGCAGTACGAGCAAGGAGCCCAACACTTCGAGTTAAGGCCAGTACGAGATACGTCGATTCAAGAATTGTGGTCAATGACCAAGCAGAAAATGAAGGTATGTGCCCATTAATGATTGCTGAAGATCTTAAATACAATTTAGGCATTTTAAGCCATGGTTTTACATTGTCTCCCTCCGCCATAACAATATGAATGATTATTGTAACTACTTTAATAATTAAGAGAATATTAATAATAAATGATTTTATGTTAAGTTAAAATGGTGCAGTTAATTATAGTCTTATATTAATTAATATTCTATTCCAGGACTCGTGCTAAAGATAAAAATAGATGGGTAATAGCGACACAATGCAATGTTCTACGATGTACGATAATTACAGCAATGTCAATTATGTATAATTTAATAATATAAAATCCCAACTTTAAGTTTTTCTTTTTGGTGCACCACACTTCTTCGTAAAACAGGCAAACATTTTCTTCGATTATGAGAGAATTCTGAAGGTGGAACAATGTAAAATTTCAGTGTTTTCTTTTGAATCTTATTCTCCTTCATTTCATTTTCGAATAACTTGTTAAGTCTGGGTAAGAAATCTAAAAAATATTTTTCACAAATGTCATGATTCTATAGCTGAAATTTGTAGTGACTTTTATTTTGTAAATTGCAAATACCCTAGTGTCACGGCGCAAAACGGTCAAAACGACCACAGCTTCAAAAACTGCCAAGCAAGAAAAAGGATGACTCGGCGCCAAGTAACAATACTAAAAATCAGATCGGCACAGAAAATGAAGGTAGCTCGATCTGCAAGAGTATAGTGGATTTTTTTTAGAGTAAACTGCAATCTTACCAGATGTGTGCAATAATTTTTTCCCAGTCTGGAAGAATTAGATTCCAGATGGTAGCAACGAAATATATACACATGGGTGGAATGCATGAAATAAATTCACAAGTTTAAATCAACCAAAAATTATTTATTGAAATTTATATTCATATTTCTTTAGTCATTAGTGCAATAATTCACATACAAAAATATATTATGTTACTTAACCCTTTTGGGTAGATCAAAATAAAACTTCTCTTAAATTAATATATTTCCTTAATTCTCTTAGAATGTTGTAATTAATCATTTTTTTAGAAGACTCAATAACAATACAAATTAAGCAATTTCCAATACGTGCCTGAGCAAGATAACTAGATATTCTCTCTGGTATAATCTTCAGAGTATTACTATGTTCCATTAAAATTTACCTTCAATCCACAATTTAGAATTTCGACCAAAAGTTCTGTAAAACAATTACTGCTAATCAAGGAAAATGGGGATCTTCCCAAGAGCTTGAATCAAAAGATTTAAATCGAAAGATTTCGTGTCAGGAGTAACCAGACCATCATGGCGCAGGTCTCTACAACGGCAAGCGTCATTCGCATGGAACAGAATTCCTCCTAAAATAAAAACAATTAAAATTTTGAAAATAAATTCAGCCCGGTTTAAAATCATCTTCTTGGATCTTCCTGGAATAGTTCCTTATGGAAACCAATATTCCCACTGTTGAAAATAAGCCATTTCGGCTAAAGCCCTTGTCTTAACTTTTAAGACAAAATTTGCACTCGTCCTTCCACCTTGGGATTTCCGTCCAAGAAACCCCGAAAAACAAAAAGCGCACTCCGAGCTTCTCATCAACGCCGACTCTGATTGGCGGAGAGAGGAGCAAAAACTTCCAAAGTTCCAAGCCAGACATGACGTCACTCTAATTGGAGACAGCCATATCCCGAACACCGTTTCTCCTCAAACAGAAACGAAGATTTAATGCAAAGTCAATTCAGACAAGGCCTAACACAGCTCCGTACAGGCACGAAGGAAAAGAGAGAGCCTTTCTCTCCACAAAACACACAAAGTTCATAACGCACAGAATGGCGACATGACACTAGATATTTCTTTAAATTTATAATTTAAGCTTTCTCATACAAAGCTTTGATAATTAGCGGTTAAATTGGAAATAAGATTTAATTTAAAAAAACCAAATGCACATATTTGGTTTTTTAACACTATATTATTAGTCCATTAGTAGATAACGTATTTCTTTGTAATTAATTTCCTTTTATTATTAAAACTAAATTATTGCATATTATAATTAAATACCTGTGAAGAACTCAGCCAGGAATAGAAACATGGATCTTGGTACGAACTAGCTGACACTCTTCCCTACTGAGCTACTTGGACGGAATTGGAAGCTCTTTTCGTTGAAGTACACTTTGTATTATCCTCTCGGCATTATTCATGCAAATGACCAATACCTTCTATTTTTACCTCAGGTCTGTATTCTGTATAAGGATGCGAACCTGAAGAAGACTAACCTGTTTTAATCCAGGTTAATAACCTGCATGATCGTTGGCTTCCCAATTTGAAAAAAGACACTCAGTTATCCAGAGTCCACTGAATTCGTGCTAGTCGTATTAAGGTACTTTCAAACCTCCATCATTGCACTAGCCTGTAAGTTTAATTTGTTCGCACGGCATTGTAAAGAACCTTGCTGCCACATCCCGGACACGAACACCGGATCTTCGTAGTGGTCAGCAGACGCTTTTTCAATGGAGTTACTGGGACGGAATTGCAACTTCTTATCGTTTATCTGGAATTTTCACACCTTTCGTTCAAAATTTATATTTTATATGGATTTCAAAATGTATTTATAAAAATGAGGTCTGTCACACCGTTAAATTGGATGTATTTATGCTTATTTTACTACGATACCATTTTGTAGTAAAACAAAACAAAAAAATGCTGTTTTTAATTTGTAAGACCTATTCAGAAGTAAGACATTCAAATTTGAGAATAATTGCCTAGTCTTTCGTAATGTGTAAAGTTATATTTTAACTTTCCTTACACGAGCGTGTTTACATTTTAACCCAGTTAAAACTAATAAAACTTGGTTGATGATTTTACACAACAATTGACTAATGAATAACTTTCAAGTAAGATATAAATGCACAAAAATATAAATATACACTATTTTTTTTTTGTTTAACAATATTACATGTCGTCGGAAATGTTACGGAAATAAATGATCCATATGTAATCTTTCATTTAAAGCTTATGCTATAATTAAAAAAAACACGACCATGTAAACTTCTCATGATATGTTTAGCTTTTGATATAAAATTTAAAAAAACATCAATATTTAACTATAATCCGAATTATCTTATACCGGAATTCTCTCGAGTAAATTCTTTTGGCAACGTTTTTAAATCAACAGGAAGAGGGGAAATATTTAAAGGTATTTCTTCAACATTCGACTGTAGTAATAACTCTAAAACTTTCCTTGAGCTTGATTTTGAATCACAGAAGATCGACGCAATAAAGAAATTAAAGAATGAATTCCCAGTCGCATAAGTAAAAAATAATAGCAATAAAAATATAGAAATGTCAAAGAATAGCTTAAAAACGTAGCTTATTGCCGTAGCTTATAAACGTCGATTTACTGCTACATTTGAACATTGGCTTTTATTTTTACTTTCGTCCAAATTTTTACTCTAAGCCTCCAGGTAAGTCGGACGGTCTGGGCTCTTTAAAAACCCTTATATGTGTGGGATAGTCCAGTAGTTAAACCACGAAGATTGAACTTGGAAGACCCGAGTTCAATTCCCTGCGCTTTCCAAACTATCCCCATGTCTATACGGAACAAAGGCACGTTACATCAGTGTGTCTGAAAGTCTTTCCAAGAGGTTGGTGGTTGGGTAAAATGTGTGCGATCCTTATGGATGTCGCTCCCATGACTTGCTGTCTAAATGTGCTGGCGCTACCTCGGCCGTCGAAACATGTACCTTACATTAAGATTTTTTAAACCTTTGTGGTCGTGGAACCCCTTTCGAAATTTTGAATTTGATGATGGAACCCCACAAATAAGAAACACTCCATTTTGGTGTAAATTAAGCATTTAAAATTTTACTTGGTTTTACATTTTTAAGTAAATTTGCAGAAAATTATCACGTCCCAAATCACGTTCCCCATCTTTGAAATACTGTTGCAAAAATCAGGGTACCGCGGAATACACATTGAAAAACGCTGACTTACACCATCGCGTCAGTCGGACAGATAGGATCGAAATAAAGCAACTACCAAATGGGGCGAGATAGCTAAGTGGTTACGTTTACTCGGATTGCAAGCGGAAGACCCACGTTCGATTACCTGCTCCACCAACACTATTACGTGTTAACACGGATTACTAGCCCGTTAAATCTGTAGATTCAAAAGTCCTTCCGAGAAGTTGGTGGTAGAGAAAGGTATATACGGTCCCTGTGAACATCGCTTCACTGGGTTCCGTGCTAAATTGGGTGACACGGTCCTGGCCGTCCAAACATGTACCTTACACCTTCGGCTAGATTGGACGGTCTTTGACGAAAGAACATTCCTTTACATGGAATGCTTATATTGTACTCTTAAATAGAAATATGAAGATACAATATGCGTGGAGATATTGTTCACTTCGATTCTTATAGGACATTTTGCAAGTAAACTCTTAGCACTGCATGAAAGGGAAACAGATTTTTTACCGAATTTATAGCTTTCACCGACTAGTATAACTTAACTTGCAAAGACATTTTAATTTCCACATTGCTATAATTTCCGGATACCGCCTTTTCTCTGCCCTTAAAGTTCTTCAAAGGAAAAGCAATTTTTACAGGATTAAGTCAATCTTCATTTGCAAAGAATGAAATAATTCCAGCCAGGCTCGGCTGGGTACCAAATAAAACTAGCAACGAATATGTGGAATAACTTTCAGTGGCTTTTGAGAAGTTTAAAAGCTGAAGCGGAAAATGACGGTTTTAGTGCTCTTCTGCAATTTTACACATAAGCTACTTAAGATCAATCATGATAGTCTTGTTTAGTTTACTTTTGCAAATACTTTTATACGTGCATATTCAGTGCATTTGTGAACACAGTATACTTCAGTGTACTTGAGTCGGGGTTTTAAGAATGCGATTTGCGTTTTTGTAAACTTGATAAAAATGGAATTACACTGTCATTGTTCCTAACGATGATTGTTAACTTATTTAAATGTTACACTTATTTCTTTTACATGTTACTTTTTTAACCTGTGTACAATAATTGCTGCTTACCTGTCTAATTCTTAGGTCACGAAGTAACAGCAATATATTTCAATTATTTATTTGCTGTGAAATATTTTGCAACAGGAGTTGTAAAATATTTTCTATTATAATGATTTCAAAACTGAATCAAATTAAATTAACTAAGAGCGTACCAGTTCATGTATATTGTCCACTAATAGTTCAGCACAAAACAATAAAGAGATGATCCACACTTCGAGCTTAACTTTTGGAAGACAATGCATAATCTTATAGATTTTATTCAAATCTAGAGTTATTTATGCTCATGAGTTACATTAAATAATAGCAGTAAACTCCCATTTTTAATTACTGAGCAGTAACCTAGTCAAACTAACATGTGCATACTTGTTAACGTTTCTAAAATAACATCCTCGAAATTTGAATTAAATTACAAATAGTGAAGCTGTTATGACATATTTTAGGGATTAATGAAGTATATAATATTAAGTACTAAAAAGACTATAAAAGGTTTAATATAGAAAATAATCTTGTATATTTTCTTTTCTATATCAGTCATTCTATTTGTGAGGTTTTCTTCCATTTTTATTGTGAGGATTTCTTTAATTTCAATTTGCGAGTATTTTCTAGATTAATTTTGAGAATAATGATAAATCTACCATAAATCACTTACAAGGGGATTAAGGGTTTAATATAGAAAATAATTGTATAATAATTATGTATTAGACCTTCCCTTTGTGAGAATGTCTTTCTTTTCTCTCTGTGAGGACGCTGTGACTTAAGTTAGAGAACAACGAAAGACTAAGAGAGTATGAAAGATCTAATGTAGAAAATAATTTTATATGTGTTTCTTTTCTACATTAGACCATTTGTGAGGATTTCTTTCATGTCTATTTGAAGGGATGTTTTGATTTAATTTAGAGCACAATGGGAGATATAAAATAAAGCACTAAAAAGTATGAAAAGTATAACATAGAAAACTATTTTGTATATGATTCGTCTTTTAAAAAAGACATAAAAACTTTAAAACGTGTACATAAAGTGAGAATGTTAGAAATAAATGATCATAAGAATATAGAAAAAAGGAGGGTTAAAACCTTACAAAGTGTGAAGATCATTCCATCCATTTTCACCAGCTTCTCCTGTTAAAGCCAAAAAAGTAGATTTAAGTTAAAAGTTTCGCTTTTAGCTTCATTGGATTTTAAGCTGAATCGATAGAAATCGATGAAATTGGAAGATGCACTTTAAAAATGAAATGGGAGTTTCACGTTTATAAGCGTAAAAACATGGGAAACATTCTGAAATATAGAGCTTACTATATTTCGACCTATATATTTAAGTGAAGAAATATTACACTCTAAATTTCTAGGAGTCAGATGACTCAACGATATCCACATTTAAAGCTTCAGTTTGAAATTCCATTTCAATTTTGAGACGGGAAAATTAATATCATTGTTTTAATTTCTCTTAAAAGATAAAAAAAAATCAGTATATTGCTAGAACGGTGAACTGAGTCCACTTCAAAACTATATATGCTAAATATTTTGAAAAGTTTGTCATATACGCTGTCACATGGAATCATATTTGATATGATTTTGCTATTAGAAATAAATTTCTTCGTCAAATCTTTTATACATTTTAGATAAGTGCAATTTCCACTGGTATATTCTTTGTGACTAGTCTCAGACGATTCTGCTCAAAATAATTAAGGCATCAGATGTTATAAGCGTACGTAGTATTCACGCCATCTTCGTATAAAGAAAAGTGAAGGGGGTAGATAGTACGTACAATAGAGGTAGGTAGGACAACTCTTCTAACTGTATTATAACAATAATATACTATAGCGGTTCTTTGCGATAATGGTACTATACTCAGATAAATATACGCCTCGACATTAGTTTAAATGAGGAAATCCTTAATGAATTGCTATACTCCTTCTGAATTTGATGCTATCTGAATTGTTATCTAAGCTCAATATATAGCTGATCGGGAATAGCTTCTACTCATTCGAACATGCCAATCCAAAACTTTCGGGAATTTCAAAATACTTAACACAAAATGCGAATAATTGAAGAATAACAATAAAACAGCAATATGTATACATAGCTTGATATATAGATAATAGAGTTCTTTATAATGAATTTTTCTAGCTTAAGAATTCCCATTTGTATTGTACTCACTTTTCTCCAAAACGATATGAAATGAAACAAAGAACTATATATTGAGGAACAAAGATATCATAAAAGTAATTTAAATTATATTTCTTAAATTCTAAAAATATGAATATGTATATAAAGTGGGCAGAAGAAAAAAAACTTCCAAACAAAATTATTTCTTGCTTAAAATATTAACTTTCTGAATATTTAACAAAACGCGCAAGTTAACAAAATGCATCTTATTTTATGCAATGCATAAAAAAGGGGTTGAAATAGGACGCGCGCTTGCGCGAATCCCGCACAGAAAATTTTGCAGCGCAGGAAATCGCGCTTGCTCGTCGCCGCCGTCTATCTTACGATCCTTCTTAAATTTCGAAAACGAACATGAGGAATGCGCTTGAGAGAACTAATTAAAATCAAGGATAAAAATGTTTCGCTGATCCACGGTGTTTTTATTGGGAATTTCCGCATCTCTCGAAAACTTCCTCACCAACTCCTCTTTTACGGAACATTTCGAAGTAGCACCTTTTTTCCCGAAAATTCCTTAGTGGCTGCATCCGGAACGGGTGTGACGTTCCATTCCATTGTCCACTAGTTACAGACAAGTCGCGACTAGGTACATTTTTGATTATGTTTCATTTTTCCTGATTGTATAGGGTGAAGCACATTAGGTACAAACATTCCGATTTTCCCGAATTCGTAACGGTTTTCTTTCTGTACATTGTTCCCGGACTTTGATTATGAGCTAAAAATATTAAGACATCTCCATAAAAATCCCATCTGCAGTGGCTACGCCATTCACGCGCGATGTGCCGCACAGGATTCACACTATTGTGCGCAAATAATAAACATTTATTGGAAAAGATGAATAATAAAGCACATTTTCTAGATGAAAATACGGTTCTCCGAAATTTTGCTACCAAATATAGAAAGCACGTTTTTTAACGATTCCATAAATTAATGCGTGCTAACTTTTGCGGTAGCTCATAGAAAATTATTATAACAGATAAAAAGTCATTTTAGGCCTTTTGACCTCTTTAAATACTTAACCTAAACAATAAACTTGCCATGATAAATCTACCATAATACACTTACAAGGGGATTAAGGGGCATGGTGAAAACCCGATGGGACTTGCATGGTGAAAACCCGATTTTTTTCATATCCCGGAAAATATGCAATTTCCGGGAAAATATACAATACCACGAAATTCAATAACAAACACGATCGTCGGTATATTTCGTTTTGTTTTTAAATATTTTCCATTTTTTCAATCTGTTTGCATCCACTGATATTTTTATATATTTTGTGCTTTTTATGCTGGGATATTAACTTTTAAACATATTTTAAATGAAATTGAGATATACGTTTAGGATAATGAAATTAAACCTTTTTTATTTATTTAGGCATTTAGAATTATAAGGCTCATTAGAAACACATTTGAAGAGCATAATATAGAATTTGATATATTTACACCCAAAATTGAATATTGAATTTCAATTAAAAATGAACATCCTTCTCATCTTAATTTTATTTAAAAGTACTTACAAAACTATTTTGAATTACATTAGATCCACCCTAAATTTTAAGCCCCATTTCAAGCCCAGCAGCATATTAATATAAATTGCAAAAATATTTGATGTAGGCACCACATGACTTTCCTTATATAATGCAATGAATTTACTCCTTTTACAGTCAAAATATAGTGTATAAGATCCAGGGTACTGAGTTTTTAACGTTGAAATATACATTAGGCGACATTTCGGATGATAAGAGGTAAAACTAGTTCAAACTATTCAGTTAACTTATATTTCGCTCAACTCTAAATAAACATCTATCAATATTCATCCTTCATAAGCGATATAGTCCATATATTAAAATATTTTAATAATTCATTCATCAATTAGGAGTTATTTTCATTAATTTAGAGTCATTTTTGCAATTCTGATGATAGTTTCGTCAATTTCGGGAGAAGTATCGTTAAGTTGGTGATACTTTGTCAAATTATTCGCCAAAATCGCCAAATTCATCACCAAGTGTTTCTGACAAATGGAGAGAAGAGCATTTCTTATATACTTGACGATTCTATGCGAAACATTAGTTCCATTTGGCGACATTTTTGTCATATTTGCAACAATTAAAATAGTCGCCAAGTTGGCGCCGTCCGGCAAAATTTCTCAACAAGCATTGTGGATGGACGGACGAAAAAATGGGTTATTCTTACTGTCTACACTTATGTTCTTAAGTTATTGAACTTTCATCAATTAGTCGTCATTTCCTTGATTTATCGACAGCTTCATTAATTTGGCGAATTTTTACTAATTGGGTGACATTTCGTCAATTTGGCAACATTTAAATATTCTGCAAGTTGGCGATATTCCGGCAAATTAGTCACCAACATTTTGCCAAACGTTACGGACGGGAAAAATAGGTTATTCCTATAGTACATTCTTATTTTCTTACCAAGATATTGAATTTTCGTCAATTAGTCGTCATTTTCATTGATTTAGCGTCATTTTTATCAATTTGGCAAACATTTCGTTAATTTGGCAGCATTTTATAAAGTCGCCAATTTGGCGACATTTCTACAAATTCATCGCCAAAACCTTTCCAAGCGTTATGGATGGAGAAATAGGTTATTCTTATATAGATAAATGACTATTGCTGTCCAAATACAAAAATATTACCCAAAGTATATTTTTTCATGAACGGAATGAGCTAAATTCATTAGCTCATTCATTAGCTATGTCAGCAAATTCATCGCATGATATGATATATAAAAAGTGAACATATTTTACAATTGTTAATATTTTTTATTTTATGTGATTTTTTGATACATTTATTTGAAAAATGTGTAATATCTCGGGAATGGCTCATACTAGTGTCAATCGGTTTCTAATAAAAATTACATATAAAATGACTATTTATGTAACTTTATTAAAGGATTTGATTTTTTAATGATTTTTCACAATTTCAGTCGAAAATTTAGGGGTTCTGAACTTTCGATTGCGTTTAAAAACAATAGGATTACAGTTTTCCCGGATTGTAATTTCTGTACCAGATTTCGTTCAAATTGCTCCATTGGTTCGTGATATATCGTCTCCACACACACACGCACACAGATATCATCTAAAAATGTTTCATTCGTGTTCAGGGATTCTTGAAACGTGCTTTCCCGTCGAAAATTCGAATTCGAATTTTTTACCCCATCACAATACTTTCCTTATACATTAATTATACTATGTATATAAAGAAAGTAATAAGTCATTTATTAAGATTCGATTTCATTAATGCGTAATACACTTAGCGATTCATATTCAGGTTCAATTTATTTAAAACATTTAATGAGAAAGTTTTATTTTAAAAACAAATTATGTGGTAAAGTTTTATGAAAAATTGTCGTTTAAATTAATGTTTTATAGAAAACTCTCATTTAGTTAAATTTTCATGGAAAAGGTTCATTTAAATTAAAGTTTCATAAAAAAAGTTTCAATTAAATTAAAGTTTCATGGGAAACGTTTAATTTAAATAAAAGCTTTTGCGGAAAAGTTTTCTTTAAATTAAAATTTCACGAAAAAGATTCATTTAAATTAAAGTTTCGTTGAAAATCACTTGATTTTCTCGATATTCATGTTATCTGCGGAAAAATACATTTGCAGGAAAACCTAAAAGGATATGATTTAAGTGTTTGAAGATCTCGCCTTTACAGCATCGGCAACTCAAGTGTGTAATTGATTATTATCATCGATAGTAATATAAATAAATCTCATGTGGGCAGCACATGGCTTTCCTTATATAATGCAATGGATTTACTTCTTTTACAGTAAAAAAATAACGTATAAGATCCACCGTACTTTGTTTTCAACGTTGAATTGTACATTTGGTTATTTTTGGAGAACAACATATAAATCCATTTCAAAGTGCCCGATTAACTTATATTTCGCGCAACTCTAAATACACAATTATCAATAATGATAGCATCCTCAATAAGCCATTTAATCCATATATTAAAGTATTTCAATAATTAATTAACCAATTAGGAGTCAGTTTAATTAATTCAGTTTCACTTTTGCAATTCTGACAATATTTTCGCCCATATGGTTCGAAGTACCGCCAAGACAGCAATTCTTCGTAGATTATTCACCAACTCCGCCAAATGCATCACCAAGTGTTACAGACAAACGGAAAAGCGAACATTCTTATATATTGAAATATATACCCGTCGTATGGACAGAAATTAGGATTTGCAAAACATTACATCCCATTTGACGTCATTTTAATGAATTTGGCGACATTTTTGTAACTTTTGCAATATTTAGGAAAGTCGCCCAGCTGGTGAAATACCGCTAAATTTCTCGTCAAGCGTTACGGTCCGACGGAGAAATGGGTTACTCTTACAGTCTTCTATTATGTTCTTTCCAAGATATTGAACTCAATTAGTCGTCATTTCATTGATTTTGCTTAGGTTTCATCAATTCGGAGAATTTTTATCAATTGAGTGACATTTTCGTCAATTTGGCAACTTTTAAAAAAGTCAGCAAATTGGAAATATTCCGACAAATTCGTCACTAAAATTTTGACAAATGTTATGGACGGAAAATAGGTTATTCTTATAGTATATTCTTATATTATTTCCAAGATATTGAATTTTCGTCAATTAGATGTTATTTTTATCAATTTGGAGATATTTTCCTTAATTTGACAACATTAAAAAAATCGCCATGTTTGTGACATTCCACCAAATTCGTCTCCAAAATCTCGCCAAACGTTATGAACGGAGAAATCAGTTATTCTTATAGCAGATAAATGACTAATGGCGTCCAAATACATAAGTATTACCCAAATTATCTCCCGGAATAAATGGAACGAGTAAATCCACTAGAATGATGTCACTAAATTCATCACAGGATATTACATATGAAAAATGAATATGTTTCTTAATAGTTAATATGTTTTTATTTTATATACTTTTTTGATAAATCCATTTGTAAAATGTGCAGTATCTGACCAACGGTTCATGCTAGCGGTCTAACGTTTATTTCAATGTTTGTCTAATGAAAAATTATATAAATGAATATTTTGAACTGATTTTTGATAATATTTTCAAAATTTTAAAAAATTGATTTTTGATTTTTTTTCTAAATTTATGAGGGTTCTGAACATTTGATTGCCTTTAAAAACAATAGGCTTCCAGTATTTACGGATTGCATATTTTGTACCAAATATCGTTCGTATCACTCCATTCGTTCGTGAGATGTGAGATATTGTCTCCACAGGCTCTCACACATACACACACGCAGACATCACGTCAAAAAGTTTGAATTGTGTTCAGGGATGCTTGAAACGTGCTCTTCCATGGAAAACAGGAATTCTAATTTTCGATCCATTTACGATACTTTCCTTATACATTATACTATGTATATAAGGAAAGTAATAACTAATTATTATATTTTTGCACACATAAAATATATTCAAAGATCTAATTAAACCTACCTAAAAACACTGCTGCTATTCTTAATATTTTAAAAATTCTCACAACGAAGAAAAATTCTTTTTTTTTCTTAAAGTAACCAAAGAAGCAGTTTTGCTCCTTAACCTTATACCGTTGCAGCGTTTTAGCTTTGTAATTACATGGCCTTATGCGATAAAAGGAACTGCGAAATTTAAAACTTATCTCATTTTCTCATTTTGCTTTACGTATAGTTAAAACTTTTTTTCTCGTACTTTTTTTAAGTATAAATGTCTGGAAATAATAATTAACAAGATAGCTTAAATAAAAAGTATTATTTTTATAAAGAAAATCGTTTAAGTTATTGCACAAAACGCAATTGGATTATATTGGATTCGTAAAGTGTAGCATTTAAGAAATTGAAAGAATTAAGTTATTATATGCTGTCTTTAACGAATTTTGTCTAACATAATACTGTTTAATAATTATAAATGTAAAAATTATGCGTTTTAAATCTATTACTAATATCATAACATATATTTTTGTCAGTGATTCCTGTTTATACATATTACCTTATCTTAATTTCAACTTTTTATTATCATCCCTTATTCCTTGAGCAAAGTTTCATTGGGCTCCCTTCACTACATAGTTACACATCTATTATTCAACACCTTCACATTGCATTGCCTACTTACATATATATCCTTAAAATTTCTGGATTTCTTAACAACTGTTCAATCTTATCAATTTATGCTTTTTGACTGAGCTTATTTAACTATCACAATATTAAGAACAGGTACTTACTTGTTTTTGTTAATTTGGATTGGATGCCCAAACTTGATGAAACATTTAATTCTAAATTTACCTCCAAATTAAACCTAGCGCTATTCTTCTTTTTTGGCTTAGCAAAATCTACCAAATGAGAAATGTTATTGAAAATTTTAGCAAAAGCTTAACAGTAATAGTTTAACAACAAACGTTTAGACATCAAAAGTTAAACATAACAGCAAAAGTTTAACAGCAATTTAACAGAATAATAGTCACTGGTGATAGTTCTAAACGCTATGGTCATAGTGATAGTTCTAAAAGACTTACGAAACTTGAGTACTCATACTGTATAGAGAAAGTTATAGCAACTATTTTTGAGGTAGAGATGCTTTTATTTATCTGAAATTTTATTAAATAATATTTTAAAGTTAGTATTGTAAAAATTGTAAATATATAATTAAGAATGTGTGATTTAAAAATAAGGTATATAATAATATTTAAAAAATGATAAAATAGTTACTACTAGTTTTATCAAGATAAATAAGGACAAATTATTTTGAATTTCTTTAATTTCACTTCTTAGTAAATTATATTTATGAGGTTTATCGTTAGTGCCACCTGTTACGCAGACACATTATGCTCGTTGGGGACAGTCCCTTATTAACAGACATTCACTAGTCCTGGAACTCGCTTCGCGAGCTCTTTCAAGCCGGCCTCTCTACGTTCGCCAACACCCGTGATTTGCACAGCGAGTCAGTAGGCTTCGCCTCCTGTTCACTTCGCGAGCATTTCAGTTACGCCTGCTATGCAGGCGCAACTGAAACATGTCCCCGCAAGACCTATGCAGACGTTATAGATCTGTTGGGGAACATCCCTTGGTAACTGACTTTTAACAGACCTGGAACTCGCTTCGAGAGCTCTTTCAATCCAGCGGCTCACAAGACTCCTTATGTACCATGTGCTCACAAGACTCCTTATGTACCATGTGCTCACAAGACTCCTTATGTACAATGTGCTCACAAGACTCCTTTTGTACCATGTGCTCACTGACACTTTCGCTCCTTGCTCGTTGCGTTCGCTAACAGCCATAACTCGCTTAGCGAGTCGGTAGGCTTTGTGGCCTGTTCTCTTTGCGAGCACTGTAGTGCCGCCTGCTCCCCAACAGACGTTACAACGCCTGTTGGGGACCGTCCCTTTTCAACTGACATTCTCCAGATCTGGAGTTCGCTTTGCGAGCTCTTTCAATCCAGCTGGCTCACACGACGCCCTACGTGTTCTGTGCTCAAAAATCTCCAAAATTCCGCCCCCCATTCCTGTCGCTCATTAATCGGAGCTCGCTGCAGACGTTTTACAAGAAATTACATCCCTGTTCGCTACACTTTGCTAACCTCGAAACTCAGTTCGTGAGTTGGAAACTTCGTCTCCTATTTCCTGGCTCTCACTGAGCCTGCATCGCAGTCTATGCCTTGCGGCCTGATTTTAAGAACTATGGTTTACTGTATTATAAACAAACTGCAAAATTTCATAACTGTATGCCATGCGTTTGTTCATAACACAGTCACGAAATATCGTCTAAAATTATCAGTATACAAATTTACAACAATAAAACATATAATTGTTGTGAAATATAACAATTATATTGTAATGTTCATAACATTCAAATAGATTCAAATCTTCGCCCTTAAAGAAGAAGATTTTGAATAAAAAAGTGCATAAAAATTGAATAAATCATTAATTAAATCAAATTAAAAAAATTGTTGGGGACAGCACATATCTTTCCTTATATAATGCAATGAATTTACTTCTTTCACAGTTGAAAATGATAAAAAGATCCACGGCACAGTGTTTGTAACGTTGATTTGCACATAGGCGCTTTTCAGAATGACAACATGTAAACCTATTTCATACTCAATTAACTTACATTCCACGCAACTTTAAATTAACAATTATCAGTATTGATAGCATCCTTAATACGGGATATAGTCCATATATTAAAATATTTTAATAATATTAATACATCAATTTAATACATCAATTAGGCGTATCATATTTTAATACATCAATTAGGCGTCATTTTCATTAACTTGGAGTCATTTTTTGTAAATTTGAAGATATTGTTATCAATCTGGGGCTACATATCGCCAAGGCAGCGATATTTCGCAGATTATTCGCCAGATTCGCCATATGTGTGGTTAAGTGTTAGAAACAGCCTGAGAGAAGAACATTTCTTATATACTAAAAGGTATGTCCGTCATATGACGGAATTAAAAATTTGCAAACATTCCTTCTAGGTTAGCCTTATTCTTATCAATTTGGTGACATTTTTATCAATTTGGCGAAATTTTCACTAATTTGGTAACATTTAAAAATGTCGCCAAGTTTGCGGCATCCTGCCAAATTTTTAGCTAAGCATTACGGACGGACGAATATATGGGTTAGTCTTCTTTCCATAATATTGCATTTTCATCAAGTACTCGTCATTACCGTTGATTTATCGCCATGTTTATCAATTTGGTGACATTTTCGTTAAATTAGCAGCATTTAAAAAACTTGCTAACTTGGCAATATCTCACCAGAATTTCGCCAAGCGTTACACACGAAAAATACCTTATTCTTATAGTAGATTCTTATATTAATTCCAAGATATTGAATTTTTATCAGTCAGTCGTCAGTTTCAATTTTATATAGCAATTTTTAGCAATTTGGAGACGTTCTTGTCAATTTGGCCACATGTTTATCAATTTGGAGAGTTTTACATTAATTTGGTAACATTCAAAACACCCCGCCAAAATGTCATTTCAAAATTGGTGTAGGGGGATGGGGGGTTCACATTCGATTGCGTTTAAAAACAACAGGCTTCCAGTATTCTCGCATTTTAAATTTGGTACCAACTGTCGTTTGTATCGTTTCATGTGTTCAGGCGATATCGTCTCCACAGACTATTTCTCTCTCTCTCTCTCTCACGCACACACACACACAAACACACACACACACAAACACACAAACATCATCTCAAAAACGTTTGATTCGTATTCAAGGATGCTTGAAACGTGCTTTCCCGTTGAAAACTCAAATTCGAATTTTTAACCCAGCCACAACACTTTTCTTATACATTATAATGTGCGCAAAGTGTACAATTCAACATTAAAATCATTGTGCCATGGATCTTATACGTAGTTCTTTCACTGTGAAAGACGGTAATTCATTGTATTATATAAGGAAAATCATGTGATGCCCACATCATATATTAATGTATATGCAATATTTAAAATATTATTCTATTAAAACTCTCTGTTTGAAGTCTTCAACTGGAAAAGCATCGAAGAACAAATAAGTTCATTTTTAGAAATAATTTTTAGAAATACCCGAAAAAACACATTTTCTCGACTTTCCCGTTTTAGAATTATTTCATGTTTTAACAATTTGGAGAATCGCACGATTCTAATGTTTTACCCAGATACGAGCTGACATCCCTGCATTAGAAAATATAAAACAGCTACGTTATTTGTAAATTTATTATAGATTTTTATGTTAGACTGTAAAAGTTGATTCCTGATTGATCGGGAAGAAAATGAACTGCGGTGCTGTTTTGTCAGGAAGTGGATAACAACTTAGGAACAAGTAACTACTATGGATAGTTTATACTACAGGATAAGCAAGGGAAAAGTCACTTTCGGAAAAAACATGTCTTACCCGTGTCGCGGCATGAGGCCACGAGTATAGGGCAATTCTTATTATGATGGAAATGTCATTTTTTGGATGCAGAAAGGATGAGGATTTTCTTTTTCCTAAGCTAGCATACACTGTAAAACATACTGCAATTTTTGCTCAATTTTTTGACGACTTTGTTGATAATTTCGGCAAAGTATCAGAAAAGTCGTAATTACTGGCTTACATGAAAATTCTAGCTTCATTTCTGAAATATTCAGCTAACTATCGTCTGCAAAGGAGTTATTTTTGCATTTATATATATATATATATATATATATATATATATATATATATATATATATATATATATATATATGTATATATATATATATATGTATATATATATATATATATATATATATATATATATATATATATATATATATATATATATATATATATATATATATATATATATATATATATATATATATATATATATATATATATATATATATACTATTACAATAAAGTGAAACAAAGCTAGGATATATCCTATAGAAGCCTGAAATTAAAAGAACGATTCACTACAAAGGAGGAGGCGCAAATGCTGCTCAAATTCCCTAGTAGAATACATGAATGTAAGTAGATAAAGACGGGAGTGACCATATGAATTACATAAAAATGGCAGGGGTGGATTGCGACACCCCTTTCCCGCTTAAAGCAGCTTTTACAACCCGGGTAACGCTCACGGCACCAAACATAATTCCATGGTCAGTCTCCCAAATGTGCGAAACAAAAGCACCAGAACAGACTCAGAACCAAAGAAGAAACAAACGAATTTTGAAAGAGAATCCGTCAGTCTAACCCAATGGAACATCTCCTTATAAGAGTAAAGTTGCTCATGCGCAGAGATATATCAGGATAATAATTTCGCAGTCATGAATATTAAACCTCAATTATCAATATTTAGATTACAACTTTTCTTTAAAAATTTAATTGTAATAATGTTGTATAAAATTAATAGGATAATTCTCTTTATAGCGTCCCCTGCAAATTTTTTACATTTGTAAATGCAGCCTTTCCTTAAAGTATTGTAATTTAGATTTCTTCAAAAGTGACCAATTATTATATTTCTGGAGACATCCTTTGTAAGGTTTGAATTCCAGTCGATTATATTATTTACCTTGATCGGGTATGATTCTATTTTGTCGTGTAACTCTGTATATATTCCATATTTCTGGTGTTTTTTGATTGCTAAATCCAAGAATTTCACCGATCCGTCTTCACACTCTGGATTTTCAATAAGGTCCAATTCGCTTGGGTAGAATGAAAAGTCATAGCAAGGGGTGTTTTCATATCCCCCAATTAACACATCATCGACGTAACGGAAGTAAGGCATTTCCGATTGGATATGAGTGCCTCTTTCGTATTTAGATAGATAGATATCTGCTAGTATTGACGAGCAACTCCCTCCCATAGGTATGTCCTTGATTTGCTTGTAAAAATTGCTTCCGTCGTGAAGTATGTTTTCCTTTAATACTAATTCTACCAAGACCATGTATCTTCTATAGGTTATAAATTGTTTTAAATCATCGTATTCTTCATGTAGATTTTTCAGAATTAATTGTAAATTAATTAAATCAATATTGTTAAAAAGATCACGAAAGTTGTAACTTTTAAAGTTGATATCGTTATGGCAAAATGTCAGTCGGCCTATCAGTTCCTGTCCGTTTTTTATCATGATAGAGTTATGTCTTTTAATATCATTCATAACTATTTTGAGTAAATTCAGAAGTTTTTTGTTTGCTTTTTCCAAATATAAACAACATCCCACCGTCACAGTTCGAAACTTGACAGGTATTTTGTGTATTTGGGGAATATTTTGTGTAATTTGTGTAATTTGGGAAGTTTCCTCCTCTATCAAGCAATTTAAAGAGGAATATGTGTTAACATATACCGATAAAATTGTATCAAATTATGCCTTCACATGTTAGAAGTTCTATGTGAATACACTAAACAAAAGTTACAGGGACAGTGAAATGTATGCTTTAATATCCAGTAACGCATTGATACTGACAAATAGAATAAAGGCACTTTACAAAAGAATAGGAATATATATTAAAACAATAAAATATCCATATTTGGTCCTCATCCCCACATTTCACAAAATACCTGTCAAGTTTCGAACTGTGACGGTGGGATGTGGTTCATATTTGGAAAAAGCAAAAAAAAAATTCTGAATTTACTCAAAATAGTTATGAATGATATTAAAAGACATAACTCTATCATGATAAAAAACGGACAGGAACTGATAGGCCGGCTGAAATTTTGCCATAACGATATCAACTTTAAAAGTTACAACTTTCGTGATCTTTTTAACAATATTGATTTAACTCATTTACAATTAATTCTGAAAGATCTACATGAAGAATACGATTTAAGGCAATTTATAACCTATAGAAGATACATGGACTTGGTAGAATTGGTAATAAAGGAAAACATACTTCACGATGGAAGCAATTTTTACAAGCAAATCAGGGGCATACCTATGGGAGGGAGTTGCTCGTCAATACTAGCAGATATCTATCTATCTAAATACGAAAGAGGCACTCAAATCCTATCGGAAATGCCTTACTTCCGTTACGTCGATGATGTGTTAATTGGGGGATATGAAAACACCCCTTGCTATGACTTTTCATTCTACCCAAGCGAATTGGACCTTATTGAAAATCCAGAGTGTGAAGACGGATCGGTGAAATTCTTGGATTTAGCAATCAAAAAACACCAGAAATATGGAATATATACAGAGTTACACGACAAAAGAGAATCATACACGATCAAGGTAAATCATATAATCGACTGGAATTCAAACCTTTCAAAGGATGTCTCCAGAAATATAATAATTGGTCACTTTAGAAGAAATCTAAATTACAATACTTTTAGGAAAGACTGCATTTACAAATGTACAAAATTTGCAGAGGAAGCTATAAAAAGAAATTAGCCTATAAATTTTATACAACATTATTACAATTCATTTTTTAAAGAAAAGTTGTAATCTAAATATTGATAATTGAGGTTTAATATTCATGACTGCGAAATTGTTATCCTGATATATCTCTGCGCATGAGCAACTTTACTCTTATAAGGAGATGTTCCATTGGGTTAGACTGACGGATGTTTCTCTTTCAAAATTCGTTTGTTTCTTCTTTGGTTCTGAGTCTGTTCTGGTGCTTTTGTTTTCGCACATTTGGGAGATTGTCCATGGAATTATGTTTGGTACCGTGAGCGTTACCCGGGTTGTAAAAGCTGCTTTAAGCGGGAAAGGGGTGTCGCAATCCACCCCTGCCATTTTTATGTAATTCATATGGTCACTCCCGTCTTTATCTGCTTACATTCATATATATATACATATATATATATATATATATATACAATTTATTCGAAGATTTTAATCGAAATCAAATCGAATTCAAAGATTTTATTCGAAAACTATGCATAACTACGGTATGTACAAAAAAACCCATCTCTAGCATATCTGTTACAAGTAAGTATCTATAGACCAAGACTAAGGATAAAAATAAAAGGTAACTTATCACTACAATGCAAAGGGGGGTAAAAAGAATATAAATATACAAAAATCACAATAAAAAGGTATATATAAATATATATATTTATATATATATTTATATATACCTTTTTATTGTGATTTATATATATATATATATATATATATATATATATATATATATATATAAATGAAATAGAAAACACGGCATAAATGAGAAAAGGCAATAATAATTAGCTCAAGATAAAATTTTAATTCATTGAGAACAATCAAGTGAAACTACACAAAGATGGCGGTTATTTCGAAATTGCATTCGCGTCAGGACAGCCATACAATTCCAATTAAAACCGAGAGAATAGCCAGTTTCTGACAATGGCGATAGTTTTTAACTGTAGACACCATTGGAACTGTCTACTGGCTAGTGGAAGGAGAAATACTTTAAATCAAATTAATTATAAATCAGAAATATAAAAACAGAAATATTAAATCATTATTAACTGCTACCACGTGTAAGTTGAACACGCTCGCTGGAGAACATTCGACTGAGCATTTCACCTCACTCCATCAATGCGAGTGGGCACCGGAATGAATACATTTGAACTAAACATAACTTGTATGGAGACTTTCATAAATAGTAAGTAATCAGTATAGGACTCAGGACAAGTGGGGATTAGTCTTTCGAAAAGTAAGCAGTATTAGACTTAGGCCAAGTGGTAAGTTAGGTAATAGGAATGAGAGAAATTAACAAAAATAAGTTATCCAATCAAGGATAAATAATGCATTTGTAAAATTATTACGTGGTATATTTGAAATTCTTAATTATATTATTTACAAATACTTCCGGATATTGGTAATTTTGAAAATGCGTTTAAGATTATTGATATGGAGAAAGTGAAACAGAGGATCAGAAAGTCCATGTATTCGAAATACCTGGCTTAAAATGATGTTTCTAAACAATTGAATAGAATTACAAGATTGATATGATAGCAGCTTTTTGATAGTGAAGTTGTAAGAATTTTTTTATCATATATATTGGTGATAACTTGATTATTGAGGGTATCTAAATTTAGGTTTAAATAATTTACAGTTTGACTAACTCTAGGTTCATTAGGGATTAATTCTAGGTTAAAAGCGTAAAAATCAATATTAATTGGATAAGAATCATCAATGATAATACAAATTAAGTCGTCAACATATCTATATATAATATATGAATTAGAGTTAAAATGACATTCATAATAATAAATATATATGTTAGCGAGAATACTATTACTACAGCCACCTATGTGGTAAAATCAGACGTTTGTAAATAAATGTTTTCACCTTGGATAGTATAATTGCTGTATAACACAAAGTGCAAGAGCATAGGAAAGTTTTTGACATTAAATGCAACATTATTAGAAGATAGATAGTCATGATAAAGAGAGATGATAACTTTATATAAATCTTTAATGCCAATATTATTAAATAGGACTTTAAAATCAAAGGTATGGAAACCAAGTATTTGTGGAAGCTTGCTAAGGTGATTAACTAAATCAAAACTATTTTTCAAAATGAAATATCCTGAATTCTTAAATTTAAGAGATTCATTAATTCTATTTAAACAGTATAGTAAGTACTTACTTTCTGTAGTGGTAAAGGTATTATGTCCACAAATGACTGTGGTAAAGGTATATATATATATATATATATATATATATATATATATATATATATATATATATATATATATATATATATATATATATATATATATATATGTATATATATGTATATGTATATATATATTTATATATATATATATATATATATATATATATATATATATATATATATATATATATATATATATATATATATATATATATATATATATATATATATTATCATAACTATTAGGAATCTTACATCTTACTCACTCCCCATTACAGACGGCTGATTCCCTTAATTTTACAGTGTACATTGGTTGTTTTTGGAGATTTCGCTGTCAGTTTTACATATCGAACAACAGAAATTATTCATTTTTCCAGTAGAAAAATAAACAAATCTGAAGTGGGCAACACATGACTTTCCTTATATAATGTAATGGATCTACTACCTTTACAGTAAAACAAATAGGCTTTTCTTATAACACATACTTATATTCTTTCCAAGATATTGAATTTTCGACAATTAGTCCTCATTTTCATTGATTTAACGTCATTTTTATCCATTTGGCGAGATTTTCGTTAATTTGGCAACATTTCAAAAATTCGCTAAGTTGGCCACATTTCGCTAAAATTGTCACCAAAATCTCGCCAAGCGTTATGGACGAAGAAATAAGTTATTCTTACAGAAGATAAATGACTATTGGCAATCTAATGCAAAAGTATTACTCAAAGTATATTTTATCATGAATGGAACGAGCTAGATCCGCGAGAATAATATTACCCAATTTATCGCATGGTATCACATATGAAAAGTCAACATGTTTCTCAATAGGAAATATTTTTTATTTTATTTTATATGACTTTTGATATTTTTTTTCAAAAATGTGCAATATCTCGAGAACAGTTCATGTTAACGTTCTAAAATTTATGTCAATCGTTTTCTAATAAAAAATTACATAAGAAATGTCTATTTGCGTAACTTTATTAGAAGTTTTGATTTTTTGACGATTTTTTCAAAATTTCACTCGAAAATTTAGGGAGGTTCTAAACATTCGATTGCGTATAGAAACAATAGGCTTCCAGTGTTTACGGATTGTGATTTTTGTACCAAATTTCCTTCGAATCGGTCCATTCGTTCGTGAGTTATCGTCTCCAAAGGCTCACTGACACACACACACACGCACACACACACACACACACACATACTTTCACACACACACATACATCACTTCAAAAATGTGTGATTCGTGATCAGGGATGCTTGAAACGTGCTCTCCCGTCGAAAACTCGAATTCAGAATTTCGACCCCGTCACAATACTTTCCTTATACATTACGTATATAAGGAAAGTAAAAATCGTATTGAAAATGTAAGACTGAATTATGTATTTCATTTGACATGTAGTAAAACCGATTATAGTCTGAGCCACCCAAATAATAGAGTATCGTTTTTCCTGCAAAAACTTGATGATTCAATTTACCTCTGCTGCAAGAATTCTTTATATGTATCATTAATAATAATGTCCGTAAAATATTTTATTGCATATGTAGCATTTGCATATCCACACCTTCATCGATCTAAAAGACATTTATCATCAAACACTACTTTACAGTCCTCTACATGCAGTTGCCTATGAGATAAATTTTCTTCCTAACTTTAATATTATTTTTCTGTTACAAGTATGTTATAAACAAATTAGTGCCCCTTGTCGTTTTCTATCTACAATAATAGAGATGTACCCGTTTCTTACGTACGAGTATTATTCCTGAATCAGTAAGTACTACCGATAATAAATGCATATCACTAGTTACAAAATAGTTCCACTATTTAATGTAACTGATATAAGTATAACTAATAACTTCCCAAAAAGGCAGTTAAACCAAAATTGAATAACCCAAATGACAAAAAAGACCAATATGCGTCTTGTTTCTTTATTGAATGCATACTATATGAAAGAAAAGCATTTATATGAGCATACAACTATTTAAATGTACTTTCGCTGTTACAAGCCCCAGGATAGCAAAACAAATAGTAACTCTAATGTATCTTTGAATATCTTTGTCACAGATTATTAAATTCTATTAGGAAATTGCACTATTTTAATAACAACTCCTTTCAGAAACCCAAACACATTAATATGCATATGAAATCAGAACTGGTGTAATTGAATATGCTGTACGTAATTTCGAAAATTAAATATGTATAATTGTATTATATATAATTATCAACTTATAGCTATTAGTAGTAGTCAACTTATAACTATAGTAGTATGCACATAGTAATGGAAAACTTTAGTCGTTGGAAAGTCTGCAAATATAGTTACAACTTTTGGTGTACATGGGTATTGCTTCCTCAGTTTTGCTTACAAGGTAAACTTGTATCACTTTGGTGGATGAAATTTCTGATAAATTCTGTATTTTATTATCTATAACTAGAAATCTATACTGCTAAATTCTGAAACTAATTAAAATCGTATCATTTCGGAGTGGTATCTTACTTTCATCTCCAGTTTCGGGCAAAAAATATATATCGTTTCTATTTTTATTTTCCTTATATACATAATGTATAAGGAAAGAATTGTGAAGGGGTCGAAAATTCGAATTCGAGTTTTCGACGGGAGGGTACGTTTCAAGCATCCCTGATCACGAATCAAACAGTTTTGAGATGATGTCTGTGTGTGCGTGTGTGTGTGTGTGTGTGTCAATGAGCCTGTGGAGACGATATCTTACGAAAGAATGGAGCGATTCGAATGAAATTTGGTACAAAAATCACAATCCATGAATACTAGAAGTCTATTGTTTTTATATGTAATCGAATGTTCAGAACCCAGATAAATTTTTGAGTGAAATTTTGAAAAAATCATCAGAAAATCAACATCTTTAATAAAGTTACGCAAATAGACATTTTTATGTAATTTTTCCTTAGAAAACGATTGACATAAACTTTAGATCGCTAGCATGAATCGTTCTCGAGATATTGCACATTTTTAAAATAAATTTATGAAAAAATCCCATAAATTAAATAACATCTATTACCTGTTGAGAAACATGTTCACTTTTCATATGTAATATCATGCGATATATTGGGTGACACCATTCTCGTGGATCTACCTTGTTCCATTCATGAGAAAAACTACTTTGAGTAATACTATTGCATTTGAACGTCAATAACCATTTATATGCTTTATAAGAATAACTCCGCTCTCCATCCATAACGCTTTGGGAGATTTTGGCGACGAATTTGGCGGAATGTCTCCAACTTGACGACTTTTAAAATATTGCCAAATTAACAAAAATCTCGCCAATGGTTAAAAATGACGCTAAATCAATGAAAATGGCAACTGATTGACTAAAATTCAATATTTTGGAAGGAATATAAGTATCTACTAGAAGAAAAACCTATTTTTTTAATTTAAAAGTAGTAAATCCGTTGCATTATATAAGGAAAGTCATGTGTTGCCTACATCATAATTTTTTCGTGGGAGGGGGGGGGGGGTAATTTTTCTATTAGACACGTAAAATTCTTAAATTCAATGATTTAGAATTATATGTTAAAGGTATTTTTAGGCAGTGTTATAGTAATGCTGTATTTGAATACTGTATTTAAATTACTTTTGAAATGAACTACAACTGGAACAAATTATTCATTTGATGGTATAAATTATAACATATTCTATCCACATAAAATATGTTCGAAATTCTAATGAAATTTACTTATAAAACATCGCTATCTTTAATTGCAATGCTTTAAATTTTTTCTCATATTGGATTATTTTTTTTTATTTTACCTCAAAATTACTTAAACAGTTTGTTCTTTAACCTTACGCCAATAACAACTCTTAAGCTTTGTAATTACGTAGTTTTACAACATAAAAAACTGCGAAAGTTAAAACTCTTCACATTTTCAAATTTTAAGTATAATTAAAACTTAATAATAAATAATATAAATTAATTAATTCTTATAATTAATTCTTTAAACTCAGAAATTACAAACGAACAAATTTAATTTGTCATGTGATGTACTTAACGAAGGGAATAAATCGGAAGTCCGGCTTCTTTGGTTTCTGTACAGTAGTTGGATAAGTATGCTAATATTCAGCCTTCTAAATCACTAGGGGGCATCTATTCGTTTTGCAGAGGCTATAATTATAGCAAAGAAACCGCCCCACACATAGTCTGTGAATGTGAGGTGCTCTCCGCCCATAGGTTCGAACATCTGGATCGACATGTGATCGAACCCTGGGAAGTGCATGACATTCCTGTCAAGTGTCTGCTGATTTTTGCTTCGGCTACTGGTCTCTTTTCTTAGGGACTTTTTCGTTTCACGGAATAGTACAATAAACCTCAGGTCGCTGTGCTGGACTTTCTTGGATACACCCACCTTCATGTTATTCATTCATTCATTCATTCAACCTAATATATTATACAGTATTGTGAGAATTAATTGAGAAATGTCATTTTTTTCGTTTTATCACACGTAAGCTTAGGAAGAAGCACTCTAAATTAGCTCAGAGTTCAAATTGCAGTTATTATCAAAGTAGCAGGTGTTCGTATGCACCTGGTAAGTAGCAGGTGTTCAAATTCCTCCGCCAGGTGGCAGGTGTTCCGCAGTGGTAGTTTCTCAGTTGTTGCGGGGCTCATTAGCGTCATGGATATCAGCGCGGAAACACGTGCTAAAGTGATTGCGCTCAGAGAACACACTTCTGAGACGTTCGAGGAAATAGGTAAAATATGTGTAGTGAGTACAGCAAGTGTCGGGAGGATCTGGAAGCGGTTTCAGGAATCAGGAAATGCTGGAACCAACCGCTCTGGAAGATGCGGCCAAAAAAGATCAACTTCGACTCGTGACGACAAAACTTTACATCGAATGAGTGTTAAAAATCCTCGGTTAACCAGTTTTGACCTGTCTAAGTCCATGGTGGCAGCTGGTGTTGATATTGCACCTTCAACAGTGCGATACAGAGCTATTAGAACGCGGACGGAGAGCACGTCGACCGTACAAGAAGCAGCTTCTGACGCTTCGCATGAAGAAAAAAAGGTTGGAATGGGCACGGAAATACAAAACATGGACTGAGAAGGACTGGGAGAAAGTTCTCTTTTCAGACGAAACACATTTTGTGGTTCAGGGATTTAGATCTATGTTCGTGAGAAGGAGCCAAGGAGAACCTCTCAATCAGCACCACATCAATCAAGCATCCACCCAAAAAGATGTTTTGGGGACAGAATCTCTTGTTCCCGTAGAGGGAATGATGAACAGTGCCAGTTACGAAGTCATATTGACCCGAAAAGTGCTTCCAACCATGGCTAAACTGTGGCCGAACGGAGATTGCGTTTTCCAACAAGACAGCGCGCCATGTCACACTTCGAAGCGAATCAAAAATTTCTGCTCAAAAAAAAATATTACCGTACTGGATTGGCCCGGGAATTCACCAGACTTAAATCCCATAGAAAATTTGTGTGCTATTGTCAAAAAACGGCTTCACAAATTTGACTGTACGACGATGGACAAGCTAATTTCGGCCGTTATTGACATATGGTTCAGAGACGTTGAAATTAAAACTACATGTGCTAGTCTAGTACATTCCATGCCGAAACGTGTCTGTGATGTTATAAAGTTTCGGGGAGGTCATATCACTTATTAGTTTTAAATGTATCCATAGAAAACTTGAATAAAACTGAATTTTATAAAAACTGCATTTCTCAATTAATTGCCATAATACTGTAACATTCGTGTATGGATAAAACCAACATCTGCCATTTATTTTTGTATTAGACCATTAAATAATTGTAAATGCACATTAATCATTAATCTTCCGAAATTTTGATCTAGCTATACTTTTTGTTAAAATATCGCTGTATAAACTATTCGTTTTCAATAGAAAGTGTACGGAAACACCGCATCAGAGAGTATCCTCCATATGACGCAGTCTTTCGGAGCAAACAGGTCATCTCCCTATATTCCATCCTCCTTGGTGTAGAGAATCAGTTTCCAGGGGATTTCTCGTCACGGGCATGACAAACATTATTTTTTTATCTGGTTCCGCGCATATGATGTCAGTGGGGTAGTAAATGCGCATTTTGTTCTTCGGCTCCCAAGAGAAACCGAACTTGCTAACTGTGACTGTCATCCTACTCTGCCGACGTCAATAAATAATGTAGGATGTTACAGGATCCTGTGTGCACAACACAATTAGAAATCGCTGTGCAAGTTGTTGAATTCAGGATATTCTAGCTTCAAAATAAAAAAGAAACATTAACTATAATAATGCGAAAAATTTGCTGTGTTTTGACAACTGCTTTAAAAGTCCTTCCTGAACCTTTACGTCACAAATGTCAAAATCTAACCCCATCGACGTCAAGCTGGGTAGAATTTTGTCATTGCTAGGCTGACAATCCAACCCTGCCTTTGCAGTTTCGAGCAGTCTTTCGAGATAAGAGGTTGGTGACGAGTGGTTCACACCGCACATGGACGCCAATGTCTGCAAAGGCAGATCGAACTGTTTTGGATAGGGTATGCCAAATGCCTGTCTTTTTAAGAGGTTCTTTATTTGGAATGGACGCTGTCCCACCCGTAAGCAAAAGGTTAACATCCAGAAGCCCCCAAGAAAAGTTTCTTCTACATGCCATGTCCTCATCAGGTTTACTGCATGCACTTGTTTTCAGTTTTCAGCATCCTGTTGCTTGGTTTCCCTTTCCCAGCTGATATTAAGCAGTTATGTTGAGCTCAGTAATTTCGGGAAATGGTGAGCCGACGAACACAACGAAACATGTTCACTTTTCATATGTAATATCATGCGATATATTGGGTGACATCATTCTCGTGGATCTAGCTTGTTCCATTCATGAGAAAAGGTACTTTGAGTAATACATTTGCATTTGAAACCCTATAGTCATTTATCTGCTATAAGAATAACTTATTTCTCCGTCCATAACGCTTGGTGAGGTTTTGTCGGAATGTTGCCAACTTGGCGACTTTTTTAAATGTTGCCAAATTAAAAAAAGTCTCGCCAAATAAATAAAAATGACGCTAAATCAATGAAAATGACAACTGATTGACGAAAACTCAATAATTTGGAAATAATATAAGTATCTACTAGAAGAAAAACCTATTTTTTACTGTAAAAGTAGTAAATTCATTGCATTATAGAAGGAAAGTCGTGTTTTCCACATCAGATTTTTTATTGGGGGGGGGGGATTTTTTTTTTAAAAACATATAATTCTTAAATTCATTAATTTAGAATTATTTCTTAAAGGTATTTTTAGGCAGTGTTATATAGCCATGCTATATTTGTCTACTGTATTTAAATTACTTTTGAAATTAACTACAACTTGAACAAATTATTCTTTAATGGTATAGATTATAATATATTTTATCCACATAAAATATGCTCGAAATTCTAATGAAATTTACTTATGAAGCATCGCAATATTTAATTGCAATGCATTAAATTTTTTCTGATATTGGATTATTTTTTTTTAATTTTTACTCAAAATTACTTAAGAAACAGTTTGTTCTTTAACCTTACGTCAATAACAGCGCTTAAGCTTTGTAATTACGTAGTTTTACATGATAAAAAACTGCGAAAGTTAAAACTCTTCATATTTTCAAATTTTAAGTATAATTAAAACTTAATAATAAATAACAAATTAATACATTCTTATAATTATTTCTTTGGACTCAGAACTTACAAACGGGCAAATTTAATTTGTCATATGATGTTTTTAACGAAGGAAGTAAATCGGAAATCCGTATTCTTTAGTTTGTTGATAAGTGTGCTAATATCAGCATTCTAAATCACCAAGGGGCATCTGAAAGGTCTGGAAAAATTAAAAATCGTTAAACAATATATACATATATAAGCATATTTTTTAATATATCTATTAAATTATATATTGGATTGCCAAGCTCAACTGTATCATAGGCGTAGCCAGGATCTCAAAAAAGGGGTGTCGAGTTCTGAAATTAATTTTCCAATATGGACCCCATTAAAAAATTATTGCCATTTTTTCACCATTGGGGGAGACCGTCCGCTCAATGAGCAACTGTAAACCCTCGGATGAGACGGATTGTCTGGATTTTCAAGCATTGGGAGACGGAGAATTGTTATGGCCCCACCCCTGTCTATGGCAATGGATTTTGTACATTCACGGACATTTTAAATATTTGTAATAACTAAGTTTTTTTTTAAATATTGAAAATTTTTTTTTACAGTAATCTGGGTTTGAGCATTCAAAAGTAACGTAATATATTCAGAAGAGCTGTTGGGCTCTATACTGAGCACTGCACCTTTAAAAGACACCTACATTTTATAGGTGTCATTAAGGATTCGTTTTTCAGAGGCTATAACTATAGCGGAGAAACCGCCCCACACATACTCTGTGAATATGAGGTGCTCTCCGCCCATAGGTTCGAACACCTGGATCGACATGTGATCGAATTCCTGTCAAGTGACTGCTGATTTTTGCTTCGGCTACTGGTCACTTTTCTTAGGGACCTTTTCATTTCAGGGGGTAGTACAATAGACCTCAGGTCGCTGTGCGGGGCTTGGATATACCCACCTTTATGTTATTCCTTCATTCAACCTAATATATTATAATATTCGTGTATGGATAAAACCTACATGTGCCATTTATTTTTGTATTTGACCATTAAATAATTGTAAATTTACATTAATCATTAATCTTCCGATATTTTGAGCTAGCTATAACTTTTTGTTAAAATATCGCTGTATAAACTATTCATTTTCGTTAGAAAGTGCACAAAAACTCCGCAACAGAGGGTATCCTCAATATGGCGCAGTCTTTCGGAGCAAACAGGTCATCTCCCTATATTCCATCCTCCTTGGTGTGGAAAGACAATTTCCAGGGGATTTCTCGTCCCGGGCATGGCAAACATTATTTTTTTGTCTGGTTCTGCGCATATGCTGTCAGTGGGATAGGAAATGCGCATTTTGTTCTCGGAATTCCAAGAGAAACCGAACTTGCTAAATGTGACTGTCATCCTACTCTGCATACGTCAATAAATAATGTTGGATGTTACAGGATCCTGAGTGCGCGACACATTCAGAAATCGCTGCGCAAGTTGTTGATGTCTGGATATTCTAGCTTCAAAATAAAAAAGAAACATTAACTATAATAATATGAAAAATTTGCTGTGTTTTGACAACTGCTTTAAAAGTTCTTCCTGGACCTTAACGTCACAAATGTCGAAATCTAACCCCATCAACGTCAAGCTGGGTAGAATTTTGTCATTGCTAGGCTGACAATCCAACCCTGCCTTTGCAGTTTCGAGAAATCTTTGGAGATATAGGTTGGTGACAAGTGGTTCACACCGCACGTGGACACCAATGTCTGCAAAGGCAAATGCCTGTCTTTTTAAGAGGTTCTTCATTTGGGATGGACGCTGTCCCATCCGTAACCAAATGCTTAACATCCAGAAGCCCCCAAGAAAAGTTTCTTTTACATGCCATATCCTCATCGAGTTTACTACATGCACATGATTTAAGTTTTCAGCTTCCTGCCGCTTGGTTTCCCGTTCCCAGCTGATATTAAGCAGTTATGTTGAGCTCAGTAATTTCGGAAAATAGTTAACCGACGAATCCAATGGGTCCCCCAGTTCCAAGTTATTTGTTACATGTGTGTTTACAGTCCCTTTTAGTGACATTTTAGCTGTCGGGGAAATTATTTGGGATTGGTTTTGTTAATCATAAATAAACGTTTAATGTATGCCTGAAAATTATGTTTAATTCTGTCCTTTTTACCAAATTCTGCAACATCCTCAGTTTTCTATGTATTTCAGATTTAAAACACAGTGCAATTCTATCATACTTTATTTAAGGAATCGCAACGCATTTTCAGTAAACTAAAATAAATTGTTTTATTTTTGATATCTCAATATTTTCCCCAATATGACCTTCAAGTACAGTTACTTTATTTGGATATCGCTGAAATTATTTTAAATTATTTCTAATGATTCTTTTCGTTCTAAAATCTGGAAGATATTAAAAGCACTGTGACAGTAGCAACTATAAAGTATAAATTTAATTTCTCGTGGCCATTTCTAGTATATTTTAATTATTAATGTTTCGAAATTTCACGAGCTAGACCGTACTCGACCCACCATAAAAATATACTCCTGTTTTCATTAACTTGAGATTCAGAGCAGTTAGAAAACTCAGATTTGTCATTTCGCTATATTCCGTGATATATTTAATTTCTTGGATTTTGAAACCTTACCGCCACAGACCGTCCTGGATTCATTATTGAAATGCACTCGTTGTTTTGTAATAACTTGAAAATAGGATCAGCTAGACAATCCAAATTTGGTATGTTTTGGTCTTTTATACATTTATATTACATATATATTATAATACATACATTATTCATTTGTTGCAATAGTCATTTATACAAAAAAGTAAAGGGAATAATTAAAAAAACTTATTTTTTATCCGTACTTGTTTAATTGCATTAGATTATTTTATCCGCACTATAATCTTTAATGATATTCAGTTTTTGTCATCTCCATCCCTTTGCGCAGCAGAATATAACAAAATCAAACAAAAGAATGAAAAGGTTACATCTCTTTCAATACTGCTTAGACATCAAAAGATTTCGATACATTTGCATCAAGGAAAAATACAACCGTTTTCCAATGTCAGCTTTTTTTTCTCTTTTTTTCTCTCTATTTCATATTAATAATCCAAATTTTTCGAAGAGAGCTTTATAGTGTCAGAATAAATTGATTTTGCCTTGAAATAAACCTATAGATAAAAATGACAAAATTTCTATGCATATCTCATTACATTTAAAGGGTTTTTCTATTTCCTTACGATAATGCATTTTAACATTTACTCCTCCAATGCATGTTTCATGTAACATCTTTGAAAATAATTTAATTTAAAGTATTGCATTGAGTTTTTTGTCACTAAAATAATCCAGATAAAAAATTCTAATGTATTTTTATCTGCTACAACTTTATTTCGTATTATCAGTAGCAATCAAAATGAGACGAGGATACACATTGTAACGCAGTTGAAGCGAGTATTCGCATTGTAACGCAGATGAGGCGAGTACCTTGTAATGCAGATGAAGCGAGTATGCACATTGTAATGGAAAATTTTATCCGTTGGAAAGTCTGGAAATATAGTTATAAACCTTTGGTGTATATATTTATTGCTTTCTCAGTTTTGCTTACAAGGTTGACATGCATCACTTTGGTGGATGAAATTTCTCATAAATTCAATATTTTATTATCTATAATTAGAAATCTATACTGTTAAATTGTGAAACTAATTAAAATCATTTCATTTCGGATTGGTATATTGCTTTCATCTTGAATTTCGAGCAAAAAATATATATCGTTACAATTTTTTTTAGGGGGAGGGTGGTGTAATTTTCCTTTTAGACACATAAAATACTTAAATTCATTAAATTAGAATTATCCGTGGAAGGTATTTTAGGCAGTGTTATAGTAATGCTATATTTGACTACTGTATTTAAATTACTTTTGAAATGAACTACAACTGGAACAAATTATTCATTTAATGGTATAATTTATAACATATTTTATCCGCATAAAATATGTTCGGAATTCTAATGAAACTTACTCGTAAAACATAGCTAATTTTAATTGCAATGCTTAAATTTTTTTTCATATTGGTTTATTTTATTTTTATCAAAATTAGTTAAGGAACAGTTTGTTCTTCAACCTTACGCCAATAAGAACTCTTAAGCTTTGTAATTAAGTAGTTTCACGAGATAAAAAATCTGATGTGGGCAACACATGACTTTCCTTATATAATGAAATGAATTTACTACTTTTACAGTAAAATAAATAGGTTTTTCTTCTAGTAGATACTAATATCCTTTCCAAGATATTGAATTTTCAACAATTAGTCGTCATTTTCATTGATTTATCGTCATTTTTATCCATTTGGGCAGATTTTCGTTAATTTGGCAACATTTCAAAAAGTCGCCAAGTTGGCGACATTCCGCCAATTTCGTCGCCAAAATATCGCCAAGCGTTATGAACGAAGAAATAAGTTATATATATATATATATATATATATATGTATAACTTATTAGATATTGAATTTTCGACATATATTATATAGCTATTATTATATATTTATATATTATATAACTTATTAGATATTGAATTTTCCACAATTAGTCGTCATTTTCATTGATTTAGCGTCTTTTTTATCCATTTGGCGAGATTTTCGTTACTTTGGCAACATTTCAAAAAGTCGCCAAGTTGGCGACATTCCGCCAATTTCGTCGCCAAAATTTCGCCAAGCGTTATGGACGAAGAAATAAGTTATTCTTACAGCAGATAAATTGGCGTTCAAATGCAAAAGTATTACTCAAAGTATCTTTTTTCATGAATGGAACGAGCTAGATCCACGAGAATGATGTCAACCAATTTATCGCATGATATTATATATGAAAAGTGAACATGTTTCTCAATAGGATTTTTTTTTCTATTTTATATGACTTTTTGATAATTTTTTTGAAAAATGTGCAATATCTCGAGAACGGTTCATGTTAGCGTTCTAAAATTTATGTCAATCGTTTTCTAATGAAAAATTACATAAGAAATGTCTATTTACGTAAATTTATTATTGGTTTTAATTTTTTGGCGATTTTTTCAAAATTTCATTCGAAAATTTAGGGGGGTTCTGAACATTCGATTGCATATAAAAACAATAGGCTTCCAGTGTTTACGGATTGTGATTTTTGTACCAAATTTGGTTCGAATCGTTCCATTCGTTCGTCAGTTATCGTCTCCACAGACCCACTGACACACACACACATACTTTCACACACACACACACACACACACACACACATACACACACACAGACATCACTTCAAAAATGTTTGATTCGTGATCAGGGATGCTTGAAACGTGCTCTCCCGTCGAAAACTCGAATTCGAATTTTCGACCCCGTCACAATACTTTCCTTATACATTATGTATATAAGGAAAGTAAAAATCTGCGAAAGTTAAAACTCTTCATATTTTCAAATTTTAAGTATAATAAAAACTTAAAAATAATAAATAATAAGTTAATTAATTCTTGTAATTAATTCTTTAAACTCAGAACTTACAAACGGGAAAATTTAATTTCTCATATGATGTATTTAAAGAAGGGAGTAAATCGGAAATCCGGCTTCTTCAGTTTCTGTACCATAGTTGATACTATAAGTGTGCTAATATTCAGCCTTCCAAATCAGCAGGGGGCATCTGAAAGGTCTGGAAAAAATAAAAAAAAACGTTAAACAATGCATACATAGATATGCATATTTTTGATATATCTATTAAACTATATATTTAAATGCAAAGTTCAACTGTATCATAGGCGTAGCCAGGATCTCAGAAAAGGGGTGTAGAGTTCTGAAATTAATTTTCTAATATGGGCCCCTTTAAAAAATTAATGCCATTTTTTCACCATTGGGGGAGACCGTCCGTTCTATGAGCAACTCTAAACCCTCGGATGAGTCGGGCTGTCTGGGTTTTCAACCATTAGGAGAAGCAAAAGTTTTATGGCTCCACCCCTGCCTATGGCAATGGATTTTATACATCCTCGGTCATTTTAAATATTTGTAATTACTAATTTTTTTTTAAATATTGAAATATTTATTTTCCAGTAAACTGTGTTTGAGCTTTCAAAAGTAACCTAATATATTCAGAAGGTCTGTTGGGCTCTATACTGGGCACTGCACCCTTAAAAGACACCTAAATTTTATGGGAGTCATTAAGGATTCGTTTTGCAGAGGCTATAATTATAGCGAAGAAACCGCCGCAGACATACTCTGCAAATGTGAGGTGCTGTCCTCCCATAGGTTCGAACACCTGGATAGACATGTGATCGAACCCTGGGAATTGCATGGCTTTCCTGTCAAGTGTCTGCTGATTTTTGTTTCGGCTACTGGTCTCTTTTCTTAGGGACTTTTTCACTTCAGGGGATAGTACAAAAGACCTCAGGTCGCTGTACTGGACTTTCTTGGATACACCCACCTTCATGTTATTCATTCATTCATTCATTCAACCTAATATATTACAAAATCCGTGTATGGATGAAACCTACATCTGCCACTTATTTTTGTTTTAGACCATTAAATAATTGTAAACGCACATTAATCATTAATCTTCCGATATTTTGAGCTAGCTATACTTTTGTGTTAAAATATCGTTGTATAAACTATTCATTTTCATTTGAAAATGTACAACATTTCCGAAACTGAGGGTATCCTCAATATGGCGTATTCTTTCGGAGCAAACAGGTCATCTCCCTATATTCCATCCTCCTTGGTGTGAAGAATCAGTTTCCAGGGGATTTCTCGTCCCGGGCATGACAAACATTATTTTTTATCTGGTTCTGTGCATATGCTGTCAGTGGGGGAGGAAATGTGCATTTTGTTCTTGGGCTTCCAAGAGAAACTGAACTTACTAACTGCGACTGTCATCCTACTCTGCCGACGTTAATAAATAATGTTGAATGTTACAGGATCCTGTGTGCGCAACACAATTAGAAATCGCTGCGCAAGTTGTTGATGTCGGGATATTCTAGCTTCAAAATAAAAAAGAAACATTAGCAGTAATAATGCGAAAAATTTGCTGTGTTTTGACTACTCCTTTAAAAGTTCTTCCTGGACCTTAACGTCACAAATGTCAAAATCTAACTCCATCGACGTCAAGCTGGGTAGAATTTTATCATTGCTAGGCTGACAATTCAACCCTGCCTTTGCAGTTTCGAGAAAGCTTTGGAGATAATAGGTTGGTGACGAGTGGTTCACACCGTACATAGACGCCAATGTCTGCAAAGGCAGATCGAACTGTGTGGGATAGGGTATGCCAAATGCCTGTCTTCATTTGGGATGGACTCTGTCCCACCCGTAAGCAAAAGATTAACATCCAGAAATCCCCAAGAAAAGTTTCTTCTACATGAGATGTCCTCATCGAGTTTACTGCATGCACTTGTCTTCAGTTTTCAGCATCCTGCCGCTTGGTTTCCCGTTTCCAGCTGATATGAAGCAGTTATGTTGAGCTCAATAATTTCGGAAAATGGTTAACTGACGAACCCAATGGGCCCCCCAGTTCCAAGTTATTTGTTACATGTTTGTTTATAGCCCCTTTTAGTGATATTTTAGCTGTGGAGGAAATTATTTGCGGTTGGTTTTGTTAATCATAAATAAACGTTTAATGTATGCCTTAAAATTATGTTTAATTCTGTCTTTTTTACCAAATTCTGCAACGTCCACAGTTTTTCTATGTATTTCAGATTTAAAACAGAGTGCAATTCTATCATACTTTATTTAAGCAATCGCAACGCATTTTCAGTAAACTAAAATAAATTGTTTTATTTTGGATATCTCAATATTTTCCCCAATACGACCTTCAAGTACAATTACTTTATTTGGATATCGTTTAAATTATTTTAAATTATTTCTGATGATTAATTACGTTCTAGTATCTGGAGGATATTCAAAACACTATGATAGAAGCAACTATAAGGTATAAATTTAATTCCTCGTTGTCATTTGTGGTATATTTTAATTATTTCTGTTTTGAACTTTTACGAGCTAGACCGTTCTCAACCCACCATAAAAATATACTCCTTTTGTCATTAACTTGAGATTCAGAGCAGTTAGAAAACTCAGATTTGTCATTTCGCTGTATTCAATGATATATTTAATTTCTTGGATTTTGAAACCTTACCGTTCCGTTACCGTTACCACAGACCGTTCTGGGCTCATTATTGGAATGCACTCGTTGTTTTGTAATAACTTGAAAACAGGATCAGCTAGACAATCAAAATTTGGTATGTTCTGGTCTTTTATACATATATATTACATATATATTGTAATACATATATTATTCATTTATTGCAATATTCATTAATACAAATAAGAAAAGGGATTAATTAAAATAATCTGATGTGGGCAACATATGACCTTCCTTATATAATGCAATAAATTTACTACGTTTACAATAAAAAAATATATTTTTCTTATAGTAGATATTTATATTCTTTTCATGATATTGAATTTTTGTCAATTAGTCGTCATTTTCATCGATTTAGTGTCATTTTTATCCATTTGGCGAGATTTTCATTAATTTGGCAGCATTTCAAAAAGTCGCTAAGTTGGCGACATTCCGCTAAATTCGTCGCCAAAATCTCGCCAAGCGTTATGGACTTGGCGAGAAGTAAAGTTGTTCTTATAGCAGATATATAACTATTGGCGTTCAAATACAAAAGTATTACTCAAAGTATCTTTTCTCATGAATGAAACGATCTAGATCCACGAGAAAGATGTTAAGAAATTTATCGCATGATATTGCATATGAGAAGTGAACATGCTTCTCAACAGTTATTATATATTTTTTTATTTACGGGATTTTTTGATAAATTTATTTTAAAAATATGCAATATCTCGAGAACGGTTCATGCTAGCGTTTTAAAGTTTATGATAATTGTTTTCTAAGGAAAAATTACATAAGAAATGTATATTTGCGTAACTTTATTAAAAGTTTTGATTTTTTGATGATTTTTTCAAAATTTCACTCGAAAATTTAGGAGGGTTCTGAACATTCAATTACGTTTAAAAACAATACACTTTCAGTATTTACGGATTGTGATTTTTGTACCAAATTTCATTCGAATCGCTCTATTCTTACATGAGATATTGTCTCCACAGACTCACTGACACACACACACACACACACACACACACACAGACATCACTTCAAAAATGTTTAATTCGTGATCAGGGATGATTGAAACGTGCTCTCCCGTCGAAAACTCGAATTTGAATTTCCAACCCCGTCACAATACTTTCCTTATACATTATGTATATAAGGAAAGTAAAAACTTATTTTTATCAGTACTTGTTTAATTCCATTAGAATATTTTATACACACTATAATCTTTAATGATATTCAGTTTTTGTCATCTCCATTCCTTTGCGCAGCAGACAACAAAACCAAACAAAAGAATGAAAAGGTTACATCTCTTTCAATACTGCTTAGACATCAAAAGATTTCGATGCATTTGCATCAAGAAAAGATACAACAGTTCTCCAATGTCAGCTTTTTTTCTATTTTTTTCTCTCTATTTCATATTAATAATCCAAATTTTTCGAGGAGAGCTTTATAGTGCCAGAATAAATTTCCTTTGCTTTGAAATAAACCTGCTATAGATAAAAATGACAAAATTTCTTGGCATATCTCATTACATTAAAAAAAAATTTCTATTTCCGTACGAAAATGCATTTTAACAGTTACTCCACCAATGCATGTTTCACGTAACATCTTTGAAAATAATTTAATTTAAAGTATTGCATTGAATTTTTTGTCACTAAAAGAATCCAGATAAAAAAATCTAATGTGTTTTTATCTGCTACAACTTCATTTTGCATGATCAGTGCAATCAAAATAAACATAAACAATTTGAAGCGCCAACATATGCTTTTTCCTACAGATTAATAAATTAAAATAAAATTAATTCGATATTATGGGAAAACAAAAGTTCAATTTATAGCTCTCTTATAACTCGGCCAATTACAGATTAAAATAAAGGTACCGAATTGCACGGCAATTTATTAACAATCAAAACTTGTAGAATCACCCTTATAAATGTACATATAAGTACAGAAATATTTTGAGTATCAGAAATGTAAGTTCGTTTTACAAATCTAAAAAACAAAACACTAAAATACTTGCGTCTAATACAATATTTATATAATATAATACATTATTTCAATACTGTTATTTTCTTGCAATGTCAAAATTTATGTTTTAAGATGTTAGAAAATCGAAATTATAGTACAAAAGAAGTGGAAAAGTATTTAAAATGTATTTAAGCATCTAAAATTTAAAAAAAAAATTGCGATGGTACGCTTACATTTCCATCTTTATAAAGTCATCCATATACTAAACACAGTAGGGAGTTCTTACGCAAACCTTATATAGTAATGGAATGAGACATTATTGAGATAGGGTTAAAAGTCCAACCCTCGAATTGCGATGTATCTCCACATTTTGAGCATTCCTGAGTATGAAACAGCCTGTTTTCATTGATGTCTGGTTATTAAACGAACGTCAGTAGACTAGTGATTTTCGGACTGAACAATCTAATAAAATGTCCTCAATTTTTTGATTTTGCTTTTGAAAATCGAAAACACGTAATAAAAGCATAATGATATATAAGAATGCTACAAAAATACATACGTAATATGTTAAGCGTTTTAACTTAAGATAGCCATTTATATGGCGCTGGCATGCGCCGTTCACGAAATATTTCATAGTTTTGATTTATACATTTGATAAAATATATAAAATGCAATAAATATTACCATATGTGTGAATGCAATATAATTTTTTTTATCTGTAAATGATAGGACATCAAGATTTATAAATGATTACAAGCTTATCTCGAGATCTTAAAAATTTCAATTTTTTCACTTACCGTGATATATCTTTTGAACAAAATCGTACTACATCAATTTTTAACGAATTTTCGAATCCATAAACTTCAAAAGTATATTTATTATAAGGAAACACTGACTGAGGGAACGCCTATTAGAAATCGAAAAAAAATACTAAAAATAAAATATGTAAATAATGTCCATTTTATATATCAGTTTTTATTTAAAAGCGGATGACCTAACTTTAAGAGCAAGAACACGTACCATGCTTGAGATATTGCGCGTTTTTTATTTAAAATAGAAAAAAAAAACATTCAATGTTTTTACTTTCCCTACAATACATAGTAATGTATATGGAAATTTTTGGAATCATGCCGAAAATCGCAACTCGAGTTCACGACGGATCTACAAGTTCTGGGACTACTCTAGAATACGAAAAAACTGTTTTAAGCGTGACGTATGTGTGTGTGTCTGCCTGTGAAATGTATGTATTTACTCTAACTCAAAAACTAATAGACCGCATTTCATAAAATTTGGTAAGTCACTTGTGTGTGACCTTGGTGCTGATTAGTTTTTGGTGCGATTCGAGGTAAAAAAAACTCGCCTTTTTTTAGTGAAATGGCCCACAAAAATCTCCTGTATCCACTCTAGCTAAAAATCTAATTGACCAAAATTCACAAAATTTGTAGATAAATCACTTGTGGGATACCCTAGTGCTGATTAGATTTTGGTACGATTCTGGAAAGGACAACCATGTCTAATTTTTACGAAATGGTCCGCAAAAATCGCCAAAATCTAAACTAAAGGACTATGTATGCTCAAATGCATCCATTAAATGATTGTTACATACGTAATTTTTGACGGGACACAGAATAAGACCAACTCCATTGCTCTAATTCTTACCGTTCTCGAGATATTTGATTTTTTTTTTTTTTTGCATTTTTGTTACGCCACCTTTGAAAAAATAGCCAATTACTAAATATAAACAAAAATTGAATTAAAAGTGCAAATTCAGTGTTATTTTGTGCAATTAAATTAAATTTAATGAATTAAAAGAAGAAATACAGAAAAAACTAATTCGAAACTACTGGTAAAGTCAAAGTTTGTACTATTATGAAAGTTCTGAATGCGTTGACGTACTTTTAACCATGAATAAATGAAACTATATCTTAGTTCTTAGCATTAAATTTTTTGTGACATTAAAAATTTTGCACTTCAACAGGAAGCACGTCATCCCTCGAATAATAAGTGATTTCTATAGAATTTGATATACATACAGATTTAAACAGGTCACAAAATACACGGCGTAGTTGCATGTGTGTCACGGCAGTGGGTTTTTGTTATGAGTGTGTGTATTATTTAAGCGTTCTTTGGTTTTCGAGAATTCGCGGTAATGTCTTGTGTAATTTTAATCGGAGATAGTATCTTAAATGTCGAGAACATTTTCTAGTGTTTAATATGGTAATAAGATCGCTGTTCCAGATAAAAACTAAAACAGCACCAACAAATCCTTGTATTAATATAACCATAAACCGGCATTGCAGTTAAAGTGTATTTTCTTTGCATCCGTAATTTAATATCAATAAATTTTAACACCATACTTTTTTAATATCTTATACATCATCTTGAAATTTTTAATTGAAAATTTTACTTATATTTAACATTACACTTCTAACATTACAATTTTACTTGCAAAATACACAGTTATTAGTTTTGCATATATTGATTGGATTATCTATTTCACATAAAATTTATATTCTAGGAGATTAATTACGATTATTTATTTACAATTCATTACGATAATTAAGTTCTCTATGCATTTCACAACTACTGGTAACTTACACTGGATAAAAAGAAGACAAGACCAAATACATTTATATCAAAATCATTTGAAGATTAAATATCATTTTTAAATATTTTAATATATCTTTTCGAATAGTCATGCTATTGTATAATATCAATCGTGTTCGATTTTGTCCTCTTCCTCCCTTTATACAGCAGAATACAACAAAACCAAACAAAGGAATGAAAAGATTACATCTCCTTCAAAAGATTTCGACGAATTTGCATCGAAGAAAAATACAATCGTCCTCAAAAGTCAGCTTTTCCCGTTTCTTTCTCTCCATTTCATATTAATAACCTGAATTTCTTGAAGGGTGCTGTATAGTGTCAGAATAAATTTCCAGGCTTTGAAAAGTGACCGCTACAGACAAAAATAACAAACTTCTAGGAATGGCTCCTTACATTTTGGAATATCTCCTTTTTACAGAGGATAATTTTTTTAACTGTATTTCTTCTTTTGTGTGTTTCATTTAATATTCTTTGAAAATAATATAATTCAAAATATTGAGTGAAAATTTATTTTGTGGTTTTAATTAAATGACAAAATACAAGTAAAATTGTCAATATATTTTGAGGCGTAAAGAACTTCAGATTTTATCCGTTGTATGAAAAATAAGTACTAAGTATTTGATTTGTCCAGCATATACTACAGTTTAGTAATGTATCTTATTTTTTCAAATCACTAACATATATTAAAATTTTCTTAAAAATATGTACTTCTAGAAAATTTATGCGGCATTGTTCGGGATGTAAAGCAGAGAATAATGGAATTAATTTATAAAATCCTTAAAAAATGTAGTCATCCGCTATTCAGGCTTAATACATCTTAAATAAATGCCTATACACGCTTTCGCTCGATGTGAGAACGTAAATACGTATCTGTCCCAAAATCCGTTGTCCTTCACGAGGGCGTAGGAAACATTGATTAACTATGTCCTACTATAACCGTATGAGAACCTTTTCGGAATTTCGAATAGCGTACTATTAACGCTCTTTCAGACAAGAATATGCCCTATGTGGGGACATAATAAATAATATAAAGAATACTATTATTATTTAATATAATAATTTTGTTAAATTAAACTTTATATACATGGTCGTAAATTCGTTCATAGTGGACTTATTATTATTGTACATTTTGCTTTGTTGTGCCGCTATTAACCCTCCAATTATTTAACTTTCGCGCGAGTTCTGTAAAATAATTATTAATTAATATAGTACTAAATGGATCACACCATTTTAACTTTAACAATGAAACATTTATTAATAACATAAATAATTAATTATCCAATTACAACAATTAATCATATTATTTCAGTGGAGGGAAAATGTGAGATCACTTAGCTTGCCTAAAATATGTTTAGACCTAGATATCTTTTTGAGAAACACATACCTTCAAGTCTGTCTTGGACTTTGTTAGCAGCACGTACTTGATGTCGTCCTTATTACTAACATTAACTCGTAGTGTAATGCAGACCCCGTAACTTCGTCGATCATATATATTGTGCTGCTGACTCTAACACTCCACTTATGTCATTCTCGTAGTCATTTATGTATTCGCCAAGTCATACAGTTCTATTCATAATGTCGAACTCCTATTCCAGAATCGTCTTTATATTATAATGTCGCACCAGTATCTATATATATGAGAACAAGTGTCGTTCTTAAGTCACAGGTTGTGGCTCTTTTACATCGGGGGCGTTACTCCCCCTAATCTCTGATTTGCAGCATTCAGGTCACGCAACAGGGACCTTCACCATTGGTTAACCTTTTATCCAATATCGTTATTTCCGTTTTCGTAAGGGCCCGCTCGGCCCCCTCTGTCTTGACACTCTTGGTTTATGGTTTTATCTGACCTCTGGGTTGACATGCTGTAAAATCTGGCGTCATCCAGACTGGAAGTATTGTTTGCCGTTTCAGATATAATAAATATTGTACATAAAACTGTCTCACCAAAGTCTGAGGTCTATTTCTGGTCTCACACCATAAATAAATGCTTTTTCAGAATTTCGAATAGCGTACCATTAACGTTGCTTTCAGACAAGAATATGCCCTAAATACATGCCCAGAATATGCCTAAATAAATGCCTAAACATGCTTTCGTGAGGCTCAATGTGAGGGCGTAAATGCGTATCTGCCCCAAAAGCTTTTGTCGGCAACGAGGGCGTATGAAATATTGACTACTGCGTTCTACTAGAACCGCATAAGAACCTTTTGTGAAGACATAAAGAACCCATGTTTTTTGAATGCTTGTTAAATATACAGTATTTCAAAAATATTGTATGGCTAAATATATTTTAAACGATTGGTCATAGACACATTGTTTCAATTTATGACATATTTTAATTGATGTAGACTATCATGATTCAAATTTTGATCATGTGACAACATTTAGTAAAATTTTACATAATACAACTTTTTATACGGGCCCCTTGGAAAAAAAATTCAATTACATTAGTTTTCATAACCAAATTTGCCGCAGAAATATAGTCCCATTGTCACATGATCAAAATTGCCCTAGAAAATCATTAATTACAGTTTTCGACGAATAATTGGGGAATGTATAAAAGTTTTGCAAAAGATGCACGCAGGTAAATTTTCAGATAAAAATTTTATCCAACAAAAATTAATTATTTGTAAAATCCCTTACATCTATGTTTTTGATGGTCCTTTTGATCGATCCAAAATGGTTTAAGTCCTACGACGCGGCAATACCCCGGCATCCAATTTTTCACATTAGAGGATCTTTTATTTAATATTTCTAAATGAATAAAGGCACAATTGGAAATTAAAACTTCCTTTGTAGGGAGCTCAAATCAAATTTCAAACGAAAATCATATCTGACGAAATTCAATTTTTGTGTGTGTATGTCCCTTAAATCTATGTATTCGTTGTTCGTTCTGATGCAGTCAAGATGATAAATTTTTATATAAGAAAACACGTTTCTATTTTAAAATCTTTAAATGAATAAGGGACAATATGATAATTGGAACTTCTTTTGTAAAGGGCCATTTAAAATGTTAACTTTTGTACTTTATCGTTAAAAAGTGTCACGTGACCCCAACTGTCGTAGTCCAAAAGTATGTCACATTTGAAGCAATTCTTGAATTGGAACCATAGATTTGCGATCCATCATTCTAAAGGTGCAATCTTTTTAAAATACCTTCATATATTAAATACAAATTAAAACATTTTAACGGTCTGTGCTCGATATTTTGCATTGCACAAGATCTAATATTATCTGACATGGGATTTATTAATCAATCTAGAGATTCTGGTGGAAATTTAACTAACTCATTAAAGTTACCAGTATATGTATGATTATGCAAAATCGATTCTAATTAACTGTTGCTTATATTCATGGTTTAAAATCGATAATAGCTCTGAACTTCACACATAATTACTGAGCAGAAACCTAGTTAAATTAACCCCTTCATGCTTGTTAATGCTCACAAAATTCCATCCTTACAATTTGAGAGTAATTAAAGGAGACTTACTTTAGAGAATATTGAAAGATCTATCATAAGGTAGATAATAAGAAAACAGAAGACTTGGCTTAAAAAAGTTAATTTACGGGAAATTCTTTTCGGGAAAATATAACTTTCGGGTCGGGCTTTAAAAATCAATTTTAGCGTTTTATCACCAATGAAATAATAAACACTGAAGTGACAAAAAAATGTTTAAAAAAATCTTATGTTCAACGCAAAAGTTTCCCTACACATTTCTATGTATAAACTAAAACCAAATTAGGTTTTTCTTATAAATCTGTCTCGTGATAGTTTTTAAGCATTTTTCTGTTACTAATTCAAAAAATAAATTTATGAAAGAGCCTTCGTATAGTTGTAAGTGGTGCACTTCGTTTTCGATGGAATTACTAAGAATTCTATAACTGTTTTGAACATTTTTGCAGTCATACTTTTTAGAAAGATTGAAAGGGATATCAATCCTTAGTGAACCCTACAAAACCCTTCTAAATTTAATGCTGAATCCATACCAGTCATCACCTAAGAGGCATCAGTAGCAAATTCTGAAAAAGTTTGATGGAAAATCAAATTTTTTTAATTGGGATTTGGAAAATAATCGTGTGGAAATTTTTGCAAATCCCTTTACGGCCTTTGAAATTTGACGCTGATTTTACATGAGATATTATTTAAAATTTATCTATAGATAATCCTAATAAATAGTTAGGTTTCATAGAAACTTGAAAATTTTTAATCGAAAATTACTTCAAAAAACTGAAAATGATCTGTAAAAATCCTTAATGAGTCCTCAAACCCCTCTGGAATTTTATGCCGGATCCATGTAATCCATCATCTAAGCTATATCTATAGCTTATCTTAATAAATATATGTTTAAACTAAAATATTTTACCCCACGTGGAAATAATCGAAATATAAATCCTTTAAAAAAAACTACCTTAACTCTTAACATGTGAAGCTTAATTTATATCAGTTATCATCTAAATTCTAGCTACAGCCAATCATGAGAAATGGGTATTTCAAAGAAAATAATTTTTAAACCGCAAATGATAAAAGAACAGGAGGTTGTAAACCTTAGTGAACCCCTCCCCATAACTTGATGCTGAATCTATATCAGTCATCATCTAAGATATATCACCAGCAGATCCTGAGAAATAGACGCTTTAAAGCAATTAGTGAGTATGGCAAAAATTTGTCGTCAATGAGCTTACTGCATTAGTTGGATGTCCCTTCTTTTTCTTAAAGATAAGTCACTTTTTGCAAAATTTCTAATATCTTCATGATGATTCGTAGTTACTGCAAAGTGACTGCGTATACTAATTTTTGGTTTAGAGTATATATCTGGCTAGAATGTTCAGCTATACATCGGACATTGATAGCTGATAAGTTGAGCATTTCTTCATTTAAGCCACCCTTTGTTATAGGGCAGCGCTGTAATTATTCATACAAAAGCAAATTGCAAGCTATAGCTGATTTTGCCATTGCTTATTATAAAATAACAGCACTCGGTGGCAACTATCATTTCTTACAAATATTTTATTGATGGTATAGTTTGTAAATTTTAGTAGCTGCTGAGCTTTTGTGTAAGAGACGTCATTCGAGTAATAATGGTTACTGGGGTACAAATTAATATTTTGGAACCTTTGTATTTAGCAAATTTCTCTAACAAGAAAAATGATAACTTAGTAACGCGCCCCGAAAATTAACTCCATTATATTTAATGTTTTACTTTGACTGGGTCAAAAATACAAATCTAAAATTTTAACGGATTTCTTGCATTTCTTCTTACCAATCAACTATTTTAAATGTTGTTTGTCTGTCTGTCTGTGAATCTTTTTACATGATCTCTTTTGAATAAATAGAAGGAAAAGAAGGAAATTTAGACGCTTATTTTACAAGATGTGTGACAGAGGTTTTTTGATTTTCCAGGAGAACAAACCAGATTAAAGTCCTACACTTTTTCAAGCAGGTTTTACTCAAGAATGACAAACGTTATAAAAATATAATTATGTTGAAAATATTATACAAATGTATATTTCATATAGGACTTGTTCTTTAAAAGCGATATTAGAATTTTTTTAATCTAAAATGCAAAAATCATGATAAATTAAGTATACTTGCCATTAAATATACCCACTATGCGTAAATTATTTTTAATTGCCAATTATGCCAATAATATATATACCAATTTTTAGTAGTTATTACGAGCCGTCCTCGAGATATTAGAAACTTTATTTTTCCACAAGGATAATAATTTGATATATTTTGCAATAATCAATCGAATTACATTAAATTTACTATTACTATAATTATATATAGCATAGAAAAAAAGTCTCAATATAGCATCATATATCATCAAAGGCTGTTTTGTGCGATATCAAAGTATGACAGAGATGAAATGTGTATTACAGTTTATACATAATATCGAATTTCGTTAAACCATAGAAAAGTTATGAGTTGTAAAAATAATTGTTAAACGAATATTTTTAAAATTAATACAAATTTAAAGCATGTCATATATTTTTTTTTAAAATTCATTTTCAGATTTCAACTGATTGAATTTTTTTACAATAAAAACGATCCTATATTATTATATTGGCAAGAAATATATTTGGGCCAATAGATAAACATTTTGGCGTAAGAGACTTATTTCAATAAGACCTTAAACTTAAGCAATACATATCGATTTTGATACGTTCCATCTGTTTAAGAGCACGTTTAATTTCGGGGAAACTTCCAAAGTCTGACATACGGTGAAAATGTTAGACATAAATTGTTTGAAGAATCAAAATAAAAGAAGATTACACAACCTACAAAGTTTGAAGGTTATTCCATCCATTTTCACTACCATTTTCTGTTAAATTGAAGCGAGTTTAACTTAAATCTGTTACATTAAGGTTCATTGGATTTCAAGCAAAGAGCCGATAAAAGCCGATAAAATTGAGGGGGTAACTTTAAAAATAAAATAGGAATTTAGTATTTAGAAGCATGGAAACGTAAGGAAGAGTTAAAAATATTTTTAAAATTTGGTAGATTTAAACGACTTGATACTTCTAGCTCTGAGTAAAGTTCTATTAGCTTTGAGGAAAATATTAGATAAAAAGATGGAAGAAAGAATTAGATGAAAAATGGAATTACTTACATATTAAAAGTTTACTGTTAAATATCTGAAGCAGGTAGCCCCAGTAGTCTATCTCATACATTCTATTTCCATTGTGATTGGGTCTTGTTTTATTGTACAATAAACAAAATAATATTGGACCTCTTGCAATTTTTAAGCGAAAACAAAAATATTATTATAACATAATGAAAATATGACATTTAAAGAATTATAATCTGAATTATGTACAGTGCAGATTGTCATAAGCTAAATTGTCCTTATCTAAAAATTACTCTACCAGGACTTCGTTACTTCGATGCCTTCACAAAGGGTGGAGTATGGAAACTCCGTCTCACGAGCAGGAAAATAACACTTACGACATAGAATAATAACTCTTATTTAAATTTATCAATTCTTTTAATTTCTTATATATATATATATATATATATATATATATATATGTCACAGCGGAACCACATGTGCATTACATGTCACAGAGAAAAGGTGTTACTCACCACGACTTAAAGTGTGTGACACAAACGAAGTAAATTGGATATTAAGTACTATTGCGTAATTTTGCGTTGTAAATTCAATAACCTCAGGAACGGCTGTCCAGGTCTACAAAATGTAAACTGGACGCACAGGCACACAAGAAGGAAACATCATCAAGTTGGGAAAACATGAGTCAAAATTAATCATAAAAACTCTTTTTATTTTAAATATATAAATTTATATTTAAGAAGATATATAAACACTAATAAACATTTCTGGCCAATTTCGACATTAATTATGATCAGATAATATTTGGCCTTTGCACTAAGATATATTGATCTGATTGATCACTAGATGTAATATGACTATTCAATCATTCTATGTAATAATATAATCTCACACAAGTTGACGCACGACATTTCTCAAAGGAATTTGAAAACCATATTCATTTTTAGGAATTTGAATATTAAGAAGATTTCACTTTTAGTAATCATTCACGTTACCAGAACCAGATATCGACTCATTCATTTCAAGACCAAAATTGCTCTCATTTAGAGCGGCGCGACTAACACTGAAGAACCGAATTCTCATCACTGTAAAGGTTTAACACAAACACGCACTGGTTGAATTTTTGCAGAGTAAATTCTCTCTGGGATTTATGGAAATGATCCAATGATCCAAATACTTTAGCTGTACGCACATCTCGACCGTAGAACGTCCAAAACAATGCCGAAACTCAAATGGAGTAACCAAACGACTCTTTAACATGGTTCCACAATCATGTCCTACCGGACGTCATCGCGTTCTAATCCTTTTCTCAATTTCCAGGACTTTCCGAAATTTAGATCTGAAATAAATAAATGAGAAAATTAATAATTTGACAATAAAAGAAATTGTCTTGGCCCACTCGGATTATAAGATTCCTTCCGAATCAAAGTTATAATCCGAAAACACAAAAATGACCGTTGGGTCGTAAATTCCTTTGTGTCCGAATTTTCCAGGAGCGAGAAATAAAAGCTCCTTCTCCAACGAAAACTCAGGGCCAAGAGCGCCCCGACACTGTTAAAAGTGAAATCCAGGTCGCTTCGACCTTCAACTTTCTGCACGACATAAATGTAGCATTCAACGGTTTGTGTCTGCAACCTCGCGCCATCGCCTGCAGAAACGAAACACTGCCCTGGGCAATAATTAAAGAAATAAGAAATTACTTCGGAACATCTGCAGGAGCGAGATCCCACGCTTTCTGCATGAAAAGTGCGAATGCAATCAGAATTAAAACCTTGGAATAAAAATGGCTTCCGAAAGAGAGCGTTTTCGGAACGAAATGAAAAATGTCGCCTTTCACACTCGCAATGTCATAAAGCACTATGACATATATATATATATATATATATATATATATCCTGATTATTCTTAAAGTTACTCATAAATTCATTTTAATGACACATATATCTATAACAACTATTTAAGTAACACATATATTTATAACAAATTACTTAAGTGACACATATATTTATAACACATTTTTACTGTATACTGAAAATATATGTAGTTCTTTTATTTTAAACACAAGAGTTTCTTACTACGATGGGAGTTCTTACTCCAGTATTGTTAAAATTTTCGATATGTGTTATGTGCCGTCAGTAATCATTTAACAGATGAAATTGTATAAATACCTCATATTTGTTGCAGTTTGATACGTAGTCACATTAGAAAATACAGTTTGCTGGATGCCTGCTTATATTTGCTACGCCACTTACATTCACTATGCACATACTCATCACATTGATGATCCACGTAGGAGATTTTTTTGATTCTCCTAAAATTACGTGCGTCTAGGACGCTGTCGAATACTGAATCTCTCAAAACTTCTCGAAAACTCTGGAACCACTTTTTTCTTTTCCCCTTGTTGTGTCATACCACCTCTTCTGATTTATGGTTGGTGATGGAGGAGATGCACGCTGTTTACTTATGTGTGAGTTCCATTTGGTTTTCGTGGCTGCATTTAAAGTGCTTATTAGCATCTGTATTGACATTGTTGTTGATTGGCATCTCTAATTGAAATGTCAACATGTCGTGCGACACAGCTAAAACGTTATTATGCTCAAAATAACATTTGTACTGGCTTTGTAGATGTTCATGAGATAAATAAATTGCAAAATAAATACGGCCCACCTGGGTTGCATTTGTGTCAGACAGATTTTAAATGTTTTGCCCAAAAATATGTATATTGTCCCAGTCACAATACTTTCCTTATACATTATTGTATATAAGGAAAGTAATAAACACAACACGATATAATATGAATTAAATACGAAATAAGATATTAAAATGAAAAGGACTCAGTTTGTAGTGTTGTTTATTTTATACTAGCAAAATTTCCGACAACTCGCATCTTCTAAATTATCCACACAACAATTTGTAGATGCCGCTGGATCCTGAAATCCCGAATCAACACTAGACTCGCAACTTGTTTCATGATCTATTTTTAACACTTTCCAATATAGTTGAAAAGTGTTTATCAGTTTGGTCATTCTGTCTGTCCGTTCGCACGATAACTACCGTAATAATGACTTTATCAAAATGAAATTTTAGTATGTTGTTCAGACCGTCTGTGAGACGGGGACATACGGGAATGTAAATGAATAAAATTACCCAAATAGATTTGGATCGAACCCAGGTTGAAAACATTAAATACATTGAACACTATGGCACCTAATTTTTCAAACATTTTTTAAGTGAAGTTAAAATTCACAAATTGCTTCGAAAATTTAAAAAAATATTCTAATTATCTCATAAAATATATAAAACAATGTCAGCAAAATATGTTAGGTAGTTTTTTAGATAAAAATTTAAATAATAATTGCACCCATATTATATGAAGAGTTCACGTGACCCACTTTAAAATAAAATATGGCATTCATCATTATCACCCAGTGTAAAAATCCCGATTTTTAACGTTCTTTTAAATTTATATTTAGTGTTGCATCCATCCTAAAATCGGTTTATTTTTGCGTATTTCCTGTGCATCTATATTCTGCGCCAGCGCGATTACAATATTTTTTTAGTTTAAATGATGATTAAACTTTGGTTATGTTTACAAGAAAGCCTAATTTTAATGGATACAGAATGTAAACAAGTGATTATAAGATTAGTTGTATAAGACTTGCTGAATTTCTTTTACTCAAAATTATTTAGCTCTAGAGTCTAGAATATAAGTGATAAGAATGAAATATTTATTGATTTTGCATGGAGAAGCAGGCGATTTATATTTCGGTGACGTCATTTGAATAAAGTTCAGTGCATTCCATGAAGTTTTAAGTTTTCAAATATAATAAATTACTGTAGTACTGTGGTAATTTAAAATGTATCAATGCTGAAAGTATCGCAGTTAAAGATGTTTAAACAAAATTGCATTTTAGTTGGGAAGTGTTTCATAATCAATGCTTTATGCATGATTGATCTTCCTCGTTGTTTTTACTTTGAGAAATGTGTAAGCTCCTCTATATTTTCATTTTCTAGCTGAATCTTCTCAGGTGTTCTTGCACTTACAGCAGCTTATTCCTTTGGTAATTTAGTAATATTTCAACTAGATTGTGCTTCAGGAAGAAGAGTCGTTTAAAACAAGAGAAATTATGTATCCTATGACATGACTTATGTAACTATCATTTGTTTGATCTTATTTTAAACAAACCCAACAATAGGCTCACTCAAATTCTTCTGGGAACTAGTAGAAAATCAAAGAAATTAAATATGATGATTAACATTAATTATCATTACATTGTGCGTTGTGTTTGCAATAACCCTCCAATTATTTACATTTGCGTGAGTCCTGTAAATTAATTATTAATTAATATAATACTAAAAGGATTATTCCATTTAAAATTTAACAATAACATGTATTAACAACATAAAATACTTATTAAATTCAATTACAATATTTAATTGTATTATGTCAGCGGAGGGCACATATGCGACCAGTACGGAAACGCCTAAATAATGGTTAGGACCTGATATCATTTTCAATGGACACATACCTTCAAATCTGTCTTGAACTCTTGGTGTAATACTCCGACACGTAAATTCGCTAAACATATTGTACTGCTGTAACTCTGCACAAATCAAATGGTCATGTCTCCATCTTTAGTCGTATTATATCATCACTGCTCTAGTTGTTGATCAGTGTCCTTCTTAAGTCATGATTCCAGTTATCTGATTTTTAGTCGTTATTTTTCGGTCACAGGTTGTAGCTATCTTTTCCCTTCGGGGTGTCACTCCCCTTTTGCTTTCATTTGTAGTATTCAGTGTGACGCAACAAGCCCCTTTTTCCATTGGTTACTCATTTAACCAATGGAACCATTCCACATCCTCGTAATGGCCAGCTCGGCCCCCTCTGTCATGGCACCCCTAAATTTATGATTTTCTGACCTTTAGGTTCACGGGTTGTAAAACTCGGTGCCATCCAGACTGCCAGTATTGTCCGAAGTTTCGAACACAATAAGTTAAAGGCATAAAGCTGTCTCACCAAAGAGTGAGATCAATTTCTGGTCTCACAATTCTGAAAAAAAAAATAGATTTCTGATATTTTGTTTAAATGTGGAAAACACATGTTTTTAATGTGGTGAATATGTGTTGATGGCCCAGACCGTCCGATTCGTCGGAAGATCCGAACTCGGCCGAGAAATTGTGAATATGTGTATAATGTTTTCTAACAGTAGTTTCTTAATCTATTTCACTTTGTTTCCCATTCAAGACTTTCATGCATTAGATTATAAAATTCAAAACTAAAAGTATATGACACCATTACAATCTAAGTTAGTTTAGCAGGGTTTAGCAGGGCAAATCACTATTTCATAACTATTCAAATTTTAGAAGGTCACTTGACTAGTATATTTTGAACTTTAAGATGCTCGTAAATATTTACTTTTTAGTCCTGAAAATTCAAAAATGTGATCTTTTAAATCACAAAAGAAGCTATTTTTCTCTTGTTGTTGTTTTTTAATTAAGAAGAACAGAACAAAACTCTATCAATTTGGTCAAATCTAAAGCTAAATTAATTATATGCATTTATGTTAAGGACTTATGATACGCATTTCATACCACAGTGTCCCATCCTTGCAACGTCTTCCCTAAATGATAAACATTCAAATATACCACTTGCTATGATAGTATTGCATCCTTATAGGCTTCATTTGACATGTAGTAACAAATACTATATCTGTGAGCAGGTTTTTGCATTTCTTCAAATGTCTGGAACTTTTTTTGTGAACTCCTGAGTCCAGATTTCTTTGTGATTAAACGTGTTTGTCTTCTAAAAAGCTATATATTAAGTCGTGTGTTCCATATCAGTTACACAGAAGTTAGAAATGTTTTATATATAATGTAAATCGTAATTAACTTGTTACCCATTTAAGATGGCTTTCTACGTTGTAAGTAAATTTAACATAGTTTATTTAGATAATAAAATACTGCAACTTATAATATAGTTTTGGTTCACTATGTATGCATAAAACAAAAATATAAAGTGTGGGTAAAACAACTGTCAGCCAGAGCGCTTAAAAACTGTTAAAAATGCCTCATTTTCCACATAAAAGCAGTGGAAAAAAATGAGTAGTTGTATTTCTGGTCATAAAGAATATGTATCCTTAATGTGCGACACAGTTTATGATTTATTCCAATGAACGGATGTAAAGAAATCAAGATTTAACCAGTTATGCATGTAATTCAGAGTTAAGGGCATAAAAAGACTGGTTAAAATTATTTGTTGTAACGTAGAATAGTGACCTAGGTACCAGTAAAAATCTGATGTGGGCAGCAGATGACTTTACTTATATAATGCAATGAATTTACTACTTTTACAGTAGAAACAAATAGGTTATTCTTGTAGCAGATACTTATATTCTTTCCAAGATATTGGAATTTGGTAAATTAGTCGCTGTTTTCATTGATTTCGCGAGATTTTTATCCATTTGGAGAGATTTTCATTAATTAGGCAACATTTAAAAAGTCGCCAAGTTGGCGAAATTCCACCAAATGCTTCACCAAAATCTCGCCAAGCGTTATGGACGGAGAAATAAGTTATTCTTACAGCAAATAAATGGCTATTGGCGTTCAAATACAAAAGTATTACTCAAAGAATCTTTTTTCATGAATGGAACGAGCTAGATCCACGAGAATGATGTCACCAAATTTATCGCATGGTATTACATATGAAAAGTTAACATGTTTCTCTATAGGAAATATTTTCTTTCATTTTTTATATGACTTTTTGATAATTTTTTTTTAAAATGTGCAATATCTCGATAACGGTTCATGGTAGCGTTCTAAAATTTACGCCAATCGTTTTCTAATAAAAAATTACATAAGAAATGTCTATTTGCGTAACTTTATTAGCGGTTTTGATTTTTTGACGATCTTTTCAAAAATTCACTCGAAAATTTAGGGGAGTTCTGAACATTTGATTGCGTATAAAAACAATAGGCTTCCAGTGTTTACGGATTGTGATTTTTGTACCAAATTTCGTTCGAATCGGTCCATTCGTTCGTCAGTTATCGTCTCCACAGGCTCATCGACACACACATACACACACATACTTCACACACACACACAAACTTTCGCACACACACACATACTTTCACACACACAAACACAGACATCACTTTCAATATGTTTGATTCGTGATCAGGGGTGCTTGAAACGTGCTCTCCCGTCGAAAACTTATTCGAATTTTCGACCCCGTCACAATACTTTCCTTATACATTATGTATATAAGGAAAGTAAAAAGGTTAAAAAGGTTTGTGCTTTAGAGCAGAGGTAGGCAGCATTACAAGAATAACCATTCAGGTACATGGCAATAATAAGAAGGATATTTAATATGTGGACATTGCCTAGTTTAGTAAATTCATCATCCTGCCAATATATCCTGCAGACAAATTACTAACAGTCTTAAGTAAAGGGTATAAATGCTCCTGAAGCAAGAATATATACTGTTTCTACATTCTACATTCTGATTATGGAATTTATACATTCATATGGAATTTCTATATTCTACATTCCGATTATGGAATTAAATTCATCTCAGTAAGAGAAGGCGGTTTTACTTGTAAATTGTAAGCAACTGTAACAAATAATTGAAGTATCAACTTTCCTGAATAAAACATACCTCTGTTACCGTTAATCAATTTGTTTATAAGCTGACGTTAACGTTTTTTTACAGACGGATAGAATCCAGTACTTTTGGCCCGAGAGTGTAAATATAAAATCTGACTAATTTTGAATATAGTCTCGGAGTCGATCCTGTATGTGTGCAAAATATCTGTCTTCTAGATCATCAAGGAATTTCTAAAGGACCTGATAAAGCGTTAAGTTACCCTACTATCTTCCTAAGATATCTTATTGCATTTTAAAGAAATGTTACTATCTGTCAAAATTTCGCTTAAATAAAGTGCAATGTGTAAATGTATTGGAAAAAACCAAATCCTAATAGTGGTAAATTGAATGTAATAGGATCTATTTATCCACTTCCAAACACATCACGAAGATTCATTGGGAATAAAACACCTTTTAAAATATCGCATCTCGTGATTTGCATGTCTAGACTCCATCACCTAGAAAACAGAAAAATTGCTGAAGTTTAGAAATATCGAATTTCTGTATCTACTTACAAAACACGTTAACAGGAAGTTTATTTAAAGGTAACGATCTTTTATTTAATGAATTTATTAAGGACGATAAAATACAAGTCACAATTTATTTTAATTAACCTAAAATTCTATAACTTTACAGAAAATAATATATATATGAAGAGGAATTATTGGGATGGGGTCAAAAATTCGGTTATCGCTTTTCGATAAACTTACACAGTTTGAATACGAATGAATCATTTATGTCGGTGTGTCGGTCTGTAAGACTACGCATAATACCTTTCGAATAAATTCAAATTGCGGGCATTTTGGTATCATGAATTTAATCCATATACGTCTGAAACCTATTGGTTTTGGTGTAATCGTGATCAGGAGAAAATATTTTATCCATTTGTATTTTAAATCAAGAACCCGGTTTATAAAGATAAGGTAAACAATATTACGCAAAAAACTACTTAATGTGTTATTTTTCATTTAAAAGTACAGATATCATCTGCTGGACGTTTCTGAAAGCCAATGTGTCTGAACTAAAACAGCAGGCACTGAGTAATGCAAAACATAACTTGAGATGTACCAATGATCACGAATTGATGGCTGAGAGTCAGTACCTCTGCTATCAAATACAAAATACATCCAAAGTAGGAATTTTTTCAGGCTGTCTCATGTAAACAAACAGCCTGTGATCACCAATTCCTTGGTAAACTTAAACATAAATTTCGTAATTCCTCAGGAGTCAAAATATATAGGGATAGCACTGCAGATACCATCATTTGTGGACAGTTTTTACTCACTTTGGCTTGGGTTGCCTTACACTTTTCTGGTAGGTCGGACGGTCTGGGTCTCAAAAACAACAACAACCCTTCGACTTGGAATAGCTGATACTTTAAATGACGTCATGAAGATTTACTATGTATTACAACCAGAGTTTTTACTACCATTGCTAGTATAACTGAAATGCATGAAATCAGTCAACGGGAGCTGGAACCTATACACTGTAAAACATTTGCAAGATGAATCAGCTGTCCTTAATGGGCAATAAAGTTCTTGATAGATATGATAATATATATGTAAAAATACAAAAATAATGCTTTGACAGGCAATAATTAGCTGAATATTTCATAAATGAAGCTGGAATTTTCATGAACGTCTGTAATTGGGTCTGTCCTTATCAGTTTGCCAAAATTGGCAACAAAGTACCTGAAAAAAATGAGCAAAGGCTGCACGATGTTTTACACTGTAATAAGAGTAGAAATGTCCTGTCTGCGAGGTTTAAACTACTACTAGCATTGCCCCTTCTATATATACAATAACTATTTTTTAATCTATAAGATTTTCGAAGACAGGTAATCAACCACTCTTAAAGAAAATAATCAGCAGCTATTTTTAGAAGGTTTAATTTGTTTAACAATATCACTCTGAGTCAAAAATAGTCATCAAATTCGAGAAGTGGCTCAATTAGGTTCTATTCCGATGTCGATAATCGAATGTCGATAATCGTCTCGGATCCGTACCTTTCTATTCTTACTATATGTGCAAAGTTTCTGCCTCCAAAATAACTGGGGGAAAAGGGCTACATAAGTGTTTGAGAAATACGTTTTGACTCACCATTTTGTCCAACCTAAGAGGGAGAAGGGGGAGAGGATTGAAAATTGCCTCCCTAAGTTTCTGTCTCGGAGTCAATGCTATGTGTGCAAAGATTCAGCCGTCTCGAGGGAGTGAGTTCTAAAAGGTCTAGTACAGTGGTTCCCAAACTTTCCGGTCCGCGGACCCCTCAGAGAAAAAAAATTCGCAGGCCCCTAAAACCATATTGCAAGGGGAGAGGCGGGAGATGTTCGCTACGCCCCCCTCTTTTCAAAGCTGACGTCATCCGGTCTCTAGTAATATTAATGCTCGAAGTTACAAGTGCTTTGACGTCCCAACTACATCAGAGTATCGTCACCGTTAATCATGTCATTGTGCCAAAATGAAACCTACTCCCAAACAATTTAATTCTGTTTGAAAATATAACCTATCAGTTTGAAATTAATTTCATCAATGTATTTAATTCAAAGTTATTTAGAAAAAAATTCATTATTATTTTATTTAAAAAAATAAAATTAAAAAAGTGGAGAAAAATAATGAATTTTATTTTTTTTAAAGCTAACTATTGATTAGTTAAATATTGCGTGTTATTCGCGGATCCCCAGGGGTCCGGGGACCCCAGTTTGGGAACCACTGGTCTAGTACGTTTATTAGAAAAACTCATTCCCCCCCAGAGGGTTTGAAAATCTGGCACTACTGTAGTTTCTGTCTCGTGGACAAGTAAGTGTGCAAAGTATCGAATCCGCAAAGGGGTATCTGGAAGCCCTCAATAATATTATATAAACCTCCCCATTTCTCTTACTCCTGTGAGTTAATCAAAAGTCTAGCTCAGTTAGATTCTGTCGAGCAGTTGGTATTCTGTGCAAAGATTCAGTCGTCTAAATCTCGAAGAAGTTTTAAAAGATCTACTAAGTTTGTTACAAAAACTCATTTTTCTCCTTCCCCAAGGTAGATTTAAAATCCGAATCTACTATAGTTTCACTCTCGTGAACCAGTAAGTGGGTAGAAAATCGAGTCACTAAAAGAGCATCTGGAAGCCTTGAAAATCTTATAAAATCCTCCCCATTTCCATTGCTAATGGGGGAGGGGAAGCAAAAGTCTAACTTATTTAGGTTCTGTTGGTTAGTTGGTATTCTGTGAAAATATTCAGCCTTCCACGTAACCAGTAAGTCTTTTGCCGGATCTAAAAAAACACGAAAACGTTAGATAATTATTATTTAATTTGCATAAATAGATTTCAATATTTGTTTCATATTTATTTATAATTTATATTTTATGAACTTAATTGTAATGGTTGTTTACGATCAGTTACGATAATCGACTGTGCACAGGTACTGGAAATTACATACACGAGATGAAAATATTATATAAAACGAATTTTAGTTGTATAAGAATTATTTTTCGAATCAATCAAATTTTTCATTCCATACACTCACTTTGCGAATATCCATTTCGTTATCTGATAACAGTCCCATTCAATTTGTGCCCTCTCCCTTCATGCAGTAGAATATAACAAAACCGAAGAAAGGAATGAAAAGGTTATATCTCTTTCAATAATGCTTAGACATCAAAAGATTTCGACGCATTTGCATCGTAGAAAAAATACATCCGTTCTCAAAAGTCAGATTTTTTACCGTTCTTTCTTTTCATTTTAGATTAATAATCTCAATTTTTTTTAAGAGTGCTGTATAGTGTCAGAATAAATTTTCCATCCTTCGCAGAAAGTCTGCTATAGATAAAAATGGCAAAACGTCTAGGAATATCTTATTACATTTAGAATATATTCTATTTCCAGACGATAAAGCGTTCATCAGTTATATTTCTGAAATACGTTTTCTATAACATTCTTTGAAAATCACTAACATTATCCAAATAAAGTATTTTAATGCATTTTTATCCATTAAAATCATAATTTTGCATAAGCATAGTTGAAATTTAATAGTAAAATTAAAATGTATTCAATATATGACTCAAACGACTTATTAACACTTTTTAATAATAGGAAAAAACAATATTACAAAGGTATGCTTTTTTGTGACTCTGTCGGCCAGGGAATTAAGAAAATTAACTTCGTTGTGAATTGACAATCTTATAGTAAAAAAAATTCATCATACTTTTCAGAGAAAGCATGTTTAACACGGTTTTCAAACATGTTCCTTTCGAGAAAATGCCATTTTTAACACTTTTCATCCTAGTTTTAAAGTGTTTGTTACTTTATTCATTCAGTCTGTCTGTTCACGCGATAAATTCCGTAAAAATGAGATAATCAAAATTACGCTTTAATATGTTATTTAGAAGGTCTGTGTGACATATGGGAAGGTAAAAAATAATATCACCCAATTAGTTTTGGTTTGAACCCGGGTTGAAAAAGTGAAATACAGTGAACCCTATGAGATCTAATTTTTCAAACATTTTTTGAGCAAAGCGAAAATTCAATTTGCTTCGAAAATTTTAGGACATATTCAAATTATCCTATAAAATGTATAAAAATAAGGTAGTAAAATATGTTTCGTATTTTTTCAAATAAAAATTAAAATAATAATCACACCCATATTAAATGAAGAAATCACATGACCCACTTCAAAATAAAATATGACAGCCATATTTTTTTTCCGATTACAAACTTTGTGACTTAGAGTTCTTTTACATTTATATTTTGTGCTACATCCGTCCTAAAACGCTTTAATTTTTGTGTATTTTCTGTGCATCTATATCCTGTGCCAACTCAATTATTTTATTTATGAATTTAAAAGATCATCAAACTTTGATTATTTCTGCAACGCAGCCTAATTTTAATGTTTTCAGAATGAATACAAGTGATTGTACTATGCGTTGTATAAGAGCTGCTGAATTTTTTCACCCAAAATTATTTAGCTCTGGAATCTGGAATAAATGTGCTAATGAGTGAAATATTCATTACTTTTACAAAGAGAGACAGACGATTTATATTTCGATGACGTCATATGAATAAAGTTCATTTTTTCGACGAAGTTTTAAGTTTTCAAATATAATAAATTATTGTAGTACTGCGATAATTCAAAATATATCAGCGCTGAATGTATCACATTTTAGAATTGTTTAAATAAAATTGTTTTTCAGTTGAAATATGTTTCGTAATCAATGCTTTATGCATGACTGATCTTTCTTGTTAATTTTACAAACTTCTCAATAACAATGGTGTCCATACATTTCTGGATAAAAATTCTTAAAAATATATCACTAGTTTGATAATAATGGATATATTTGTATTGTTATAATATTTCTCGCTTCTAGGGAAAATAAACATTTGCAACGTTATGGAAACAGTACATGTTTTCGTACAATATATTATGTCTTTCTGTTTTAAATAAAAGAATATACCCAAACAGGATAGTTCGTTAATATGCTTTAATTATTGACTATAATATTTTTTCGATTTTTAAAAAAGGAAATGTTCTAAACATTTATAGGAGTACCCTTATCCGATCTCAAAGATTCAACGCGCTTTTCAACACGGCTGTTACGTAAACATAATACGATTGTTGGGGACCACATCTTGTTGGCAGGCACTCACCAACCTCTTAAGCTCACTTTGCGAGCTCTTTCACGCCGTCCATGAACATAGCCCTGCTAACTAACGGCTTGGAGTTCAAGAGATCGGTTCCTTGGACGCCGTCGCTCACCAATCTCTTGCAAAGGCGGCTGCAGAGGACAGTTTCATAATCATAAAAGTAGATTACAAGGAGGGTCCCCCAAATCTGAAATACACATTTGCAGATAACAGTATCCATGGAGAAGTTTCGTACTTGCTATACTTTCGTCAGCATAGACTAGCCGTTATCTCCAATGGCATCAAGAAAACTTGCTATATTCCGAGATTTTGCAAACTTGTATGGGAACTCACAAGTCCCATCCTTTCATCCTTAGTCCTTCATCGCAAAACAGTTTAAATCTTGTTTTAGGCCGAACTACATGCCTAGGAAAAGAACGATGAATATAATGTTTTTTTATGATTAAAATCTTAATTTATATACCTTGTTTACTGCTAATGAATATGTATTTAAAGGAATTTCAAATGTTTTTTGAATCGTTGACTTTACCTTTGAAATAGGTATAAAAGTAAGTACCTTCTTTGAATTTGGCGTTCTTTTCCTGTGAAAAGCAATATTTGACGATATTTCCTTTATTATTAATAATAACGCGTATTAAAGTTATTAATTATCATTATTACTTTTTATAGTTAGATAAATCAATTCGCAGAGATTTTTAATTACAAAATACGAATGCTTCTCCTCTCGAGCAAAAATATAACCTTCCATCAAAAGATTGTTTTCGTACGCCACTTTTAAACTAAACTCTATTTAATCACAGCAGACGATAATTTATTTTTCATATGATAATTTGTTGTTAATTAATATTCCTTTGCATTGTTTTACTTTTTGGGATTTTTTATCAAAATCGTTCAAAAAATTTAATGTGGACCATACCCGACTTTTCCTACAGACTCAAATTCATTTTTCTTTACATCTTTCATAATCCATTGAATAGATTTGAGTTACACAAAGTGACATGCATATTTATTTGAATTTTTATGCAATTGTATATACGGTTTTACCATACGTTTTATCTGCCGCCGTATCACATTATGAAACCTCGCCACTTGGCAAAAATTACAAAAACAATGAAATATCTCGTGACTGGTTAATCTTGACATCAGCAGTTTTTTCACTTCTTTCTTTGGTTGCTTTTCTCTTTTGAATTCCAGACAACTGAATTTTTCGTGGCATACTGGGAAGCAATGTATATGCAAGAAATATATTACATGTATACAGGGTGGCCCAAAAAGATTGAAACGTGCTTTAGTTCTTTACCTGTTGTAGATAAGTGGACAATGTGAATTGCAAAAATATTGAAAGTAAGGTAGGAAATAAGACTATGTTAATGAAATTTTCCTCCCATTAATTTTCAAAATGTTTAGACTTTTTAAATTTTTATACGATCCCCTTAGACAAATATGATCAATCAGAATTTTTTTTTATTTAATGCAACAAGATCATTAAAAAAACCCGCATATCTGCATCTTTAAAATCAACTGAATTATGATGAAGGAAAGTCTGACTTATGCCACTTTTCCGTACCATGTGAAAAGTTGTTTCATCAGTGAAAATAGGGATCATAAACAAATTGACGATGGAAATTGTCTAGATCAAAAATACGTTAATATATACCAAAAATGTTTATCACCAATGCATCTAAATATAGCATTACAAAGACAGATATCATATAAAGCAGTGATACTCACTCCGCGGTTGGGGCTCTTAATTAAAATATACATACATTGACAGGCCACTGATATGAAGGAATAAATTTCGTTACAAATTCTAGAAATACAATTCACAAAACACAATTCACAAAGCATTCTCAAAATGTTTTGCTTCAACTCCACATAACTGAGTTCTTCTAATAATGCTTCCGTAAATATTTTGGAATTCTTCACCACTAATATTGTTGCAAACATCAATTATCTTTTGTTTAAGGTCAATTGTGTTTAGTGGGCGAGTATTATAAACTAGTGTTCGAAAACACCCCTCATAAGTAAAAATCGAGAGAGGTTAAATCAGGGGATCTGGGGCCATTGGCTCCATTCAAACCGATTCAATGTTTATCAAAATTTTCGTTGAGCCAGGTTATCACAATTATAGCCTGATGTGCAGACGCGCCATCTTGTTGAAAATACATGTTTCTAGAAGCGATAATGTTACCGTCTCCATAAAATGCGTTACAATACCCTTTTAAAATAAGCTGCAGGTATTTTTCAGCCGTAAGAGTCCCTTCATAAAACACAGAATCAATCAGTTTTCCATTCCAAATTTCGCACCATACAGGCACAGAAAACTTTCTCTGGTGATGTATTTCAGGGACAAAAAGTAGTTTCGTACTATCCCAATAATAATCGTTGTGAGTATTGATTGCTGCATCTTCCGTAAACAAACATTCATCAGTCCACAGAATGTTCTTAACAAAGTTCGAATTAATGGCTTGTCAACTAGATTCAAAATGGTACACGCCGGTCAAAACCGGGGGGATAAAGTGCTTGAAGTCCATGAATTCAAAATCGATGCCAGTGTTATTTTCCAACAGTTTTAGCAATTGATATCCTAGGTAGCCCCAAAGTTTCGCTTGCATTCGTTCTGCTTCGAATGCTTGTTCGTGGATTGAAAGAAAAATATGCGATGATATTAGTTTCTTGGTGCTCCGTTTACAAACGATTTCTTCCAGGGCCAGGTCTTGGATGAAATGAACAGGTAGTTCCTAATCTCCTCATCATCCAATAAACAGATGTACATGGAATATCAGTCAAGTTTGGATATCGCCGTACAAAATAGTGAGCAGTTTCTGCAGTAATTTTATTACAGAGAGCATAAATCATTGTTAATTCGAAAAGATCGTTATTCTACGATTTCTAATCTTCTTTATCTTGATATAATATTAAAAACAAGTTCAGTTGTATTGAATAGAAATACTACTGGGAATAAATTGTAGGGAAAGTAAAAATCTGATGGAGGGCAGCACATGGCTTTCACAACAGACTCAAATTCATTTCACTTTTATTTTTTCATAATTCATTAAATTGGGTTTAATTGCATAAATTAACACGGGTAATTATTTGAATTTACTTTGAATTTTCAGCTTCAATTCAATTTTTCGTTTTCATTTGGGGATATACAGAAATTATTTTCAAAGACCACGTGGCAAAAATAGGAAAAACTTTGATACTCCTAGAGCAGTTAATCCTAGAGTTATAGGGTTAGTCTTATTATTTTAATCGGCAACAATATTACGTATAAAACAAGCATTTCACATATAAAGGGGCCGGGTGTAAACCACGGTAAGCAACATTTGTGAAACAAAATCAGTTAAGCACAAAAAACAACTGCTGTGATATATAGAAGCATTTTAGAATACTTATTTTTTTGATCAGATAGCGCTACGATACAGCTTACAATTTATGGTAAGTGCAAAGGATTTCACGTAAAGCATGGTAAATGTAAGAAAATGGTGGCAGAGAAGGCATTTTTTGCTGAAGGAACAAAGAGTAATTTAAATTCGTGTGATAGTTAGGAAGGTTGTGAGCTTTTAAATGATATTGACGATTCAGATAAAGATCCTAACTAGAATTGCAGACACCAACCCGCCTTTAAATACCGAAAAGGACAATGAAAATAAGGCGAATTAATAATCCATATGCAAATCTTTCTAAGTAATGTAAGCCAAGGAAAATGCTGTACATACCATATTTAATATGATTTCCGTCTTATTTTACAAGATTTTTTTAATAGCTCTTAAAAATTGTGTTAAAACTTTAAGCAATACATAATAACATTGTATTTAGTATTTTTAACTTATTTGTTGTTTATATGTTACTAAATATATTCTACATGTTTAACTACGTTTGTTCATGCAGATATCATTGTTTTCTTAAAATCGCAGATGTATTTTATGGTATGCGTTGCTCTTTTGTAAGAAAGACTTAGTGGAGATATTTTTCTTTTTCTTTCATTTAGAATTCTGATATATGTGTAATCTTACGACAGAAATTGAAATAATTTTGGAGAAGTTTGGTAGAGACCGGAGTCTATTAGACCAATATTCTATACTATAAAAGAAACTATTTTGTTTTCATTTCAGCGTACATTGATTTTCAGATAACCAAGTGCATTACTACATGTGGGATGAAAATTTGGCAAGTAAAGGATATGATGAGATGTTGTTTACAAATGCCTCTCGTTTGGCCGCTAGGCCATTATACAGCGAACTCTCCAGTATTTTTCAATGATTGAGTTAAAAGTCAGTACTGCAGGGCGCTCGTTCAAATATACTCCGGACATAGGCTGGCTGTCCTAGAACACATAAAATACAATCCGGAGACACAGCATGTGCAATTCGAGGAGGAGATGATATCGGAAGTTGTCTCTTTAAATACTTTGCTTCGTGTTATTAAGGGGAAAAACTAATAGCCTTTTGTAACAAATGCTCTAAGAATACGAATTGGACCATTGTTGGACTATGGTTTCGATTATTGGCTTTTAATAGATTCAAAAATCTGATGTGGGAAGCACATGATTTTCCTTATATAATGCAATGAATATTCTACTTTTGCAGTTAAAAAAATAGATTTTTATTATAGATATTTTTATTCTTTCCAAGATATCGAATTTTCGCCAATGAGTCGTCATTTTCATTGATTTACCGTCATTTTTATCCATTTGGCGAGTTTTTCGTTAATTTAGCAACATTGAAAAAAGTCACCAAATTGGCGACATTCCCCTAAATTCGTCGCCAAAATCTCGTCAAGCGTTATGGACGTATGTGAGTTATTCTTACAGCAGATAAATGATTATTGGCGTTCGAATACAAAAGTATTACTCAAAGTATCTTTCTTCATGAATGAAACGAACTAGATCCACGAAAATGATGTCACAAATTTATCACATGGTATTACATATGAGAAGTGAACATGTTTCTCAATAGGAAATATATTTTTTTTAATTTATATGATTTTTGGATAATTTTTTTGAAAAATGTGCAATATCTCGAGAATTTATGTCAATCGTTTTCTAAGGAAAAATTAAGAAATGTCTATTTGCGTAACTTTATTAAAGGTTTCAATTTTTTGACGATTTTTTCAAAATTTCACTGGGGAATTTGGGGGAGGTGTTCTGAACATTCGATTGCATACAAAAACAATCAGATGTGGGCAACACATGACTTTCCTTATATAATGCAATGAATTTACTACTTTTACAGTTAAAAAAAAATGTTATTCTTATAGTAGATACTCATATTCTTTCTAAGATATTGAATTTTCTTTAATTATTCGTCATTTTCATTGATTTAGAGTCATTTCTATCGATTTGGCGAGATTTTTGTTAATTTGGCAACAATTAAAAATGTCGCCAAGTTGGCGGCATTCCGCCAAATTCGTCGCCAAAATCTCGCCAAGCGTTAAGGAGAAATAAGTTATTCTTACAGCAGATAAATGACTATTGGCGTTCAAATACAAAAGTATTACTCAAAGTATATTTTTTCATGAATGGAACGAGCTAGATCCACGAGAATGATGTCACCCAATTTATCGTATGCTATTACATATGAAAGGTGAACATGTTTCTCAATAGGAAATATTTTTTTTTATTTTATATAACTTTTTGATAATTTTTTAAAAAAATGTGCAATATCTCGAGAACGGTTCATATTAGCGTTCTAAAATTTATGTCAATCGTTTTCTAATGAAAAATTACATAAGAAATGTCTACTTGTGTAACTTTATTAGCAGTTTTGATTTTTTAACGATTTTTTCAAAATTTCACTCGAAAATTTAGGGGGGTTCTGAACATTCGATTGCGTATAAAAACAATAGGCTTCCAGTGTTTACAGATTATGATTTTTGTACCAAATTTCATTCGAATCGGTCCATTCGTTCGTCAGCTATCGTCTCCACAGACCCACTGACACACACACACACAGACATCACTTCAAAAATGTTTCATTCATGATCAGGGATGCTTGAAACCTGCTCTCCCGTCGAAAACTCGAATTCGAATTTTCGACCACGTCACAATACTTTCCTTATACATTATGTATATAAGGAAAGTAACAATAGACTTCCAGTGTTTATGAATTGTAATTTTTACTTTCCTTATAAACATAATGTATAAGGAAAGTATTGTGACAAGGTCGAAAATTTAAATTCGAGTTTGCGACGGGAGAGCACGTTTCAAGCATCCCTGATCACGAATCAAACATTTTTGAAGTGATGTCTGTGTGTGTGTGTGTGTGTGTGTGAAAGTATGTGTGTGTGTGTGTGTCAGTGAGTCTGTGGAGACGATAACTGACGAACGAATGGACCGATTCGAACAAAATTTGGTACAAAAATCACAATCCGTAAACACTGGAAGCCTATTGTTTTTATACGCAATCGAATGCTCAGAACCCCCCTAATTTTTCTAATGAAATTTTGAAAAAATCGTCAAAAAATCAAAACCGCTAATAAACTTACGCAAATAGACATTCCTTATGTAATTTTTCATTAGAAAACGATTGACTTAAATTTTAGAACGCTAACATGAACCGTTCTCGAGATATTGCACATTTTTCAAAAAAAATATCAAAAAGTCATATAAAATGAAAAAAAAATATATTTCCTATTGAGAAACATGTTCATTTTTCTTATGTAATACCATGCGATAAATAGGGTGACATCATTCTCGTGGATCTAGCTCATTCCATTCATGAAAAAAGCTACTTTGAATAACATTTTTGTATTTGAACTCCAATAGTCATTAATCTGCTGTAAGAACAACTTATTTTTTCATCCATAACGCTTGGCGAGATTTTGGCGACAAATTTGGCGGAATATTGCCAGCTTGGCGACTTTTTGGAATGTTGCCAAATTAACGAAAATCTCGCCAAATGGATAAAAATGACGCTAAATCAATGAAAATGACTACTAATTGTCGAAAATTCAATATCTTGAAAAGAATATTAGTTTCTACTAAAAGAAAAACCTATTTTTTTACTGTAAAAGTAGTAAATTCATTACATTATATAAGGAAAGTCATGTGTTGCCCACATCAGATTTTTGTACCAGATTTCATTCGAGTCGGTCTATTCGTTCGTCAGTTATCGTCTCCACAGTCTCACTGACACACACACACACACACACTCACACACACACACAGTCATCACTTCAAAATGGTCGATTCGTGATCAGGGATGCTTGAAACGTGCTGTCCCGTCGAAAACTCGTATTCGAGTTTTTGATACCCGTTACAATACTTTCCTTATACATTATTGTATATAAGGAAAGTAAAAAGGTGATACATATATTACTTTCCTTATATACATAATGCATAAGGAAAGTATTGTGACGGGGTCGAAAATTTGAATTCGAGTTTCGACGGGGGAGCACGTTTCAAGCATCCCTGATCACGAATCAAACATATTTGAAGTGATGTCTGTCTGTGTGTGTGTGTGTGTGTGTGTGTGTGTGTCAGTGAGCCTGTTGAGACGATAGCTGACGAACGAATGGACCGATTCGAACGAAAAAAATCACAATCCGTAAACACTGGAAGCCTATTGTTTCTATACGTAATCGAATGTTCAGAATCCCTCTAAATTTTCGAGTGAAATTTTGAAAAAATCGTCAAAAAATCAAAACCGCTAATAATGTTACGCAAATATTATGTAGTAATATTATGCAATTTTCATAGGGAAAACGATTGACATAAATTTTAGAACGCTAATATGAACCGTTCTCGAGATATTACTCAATTTTCACAAAAATTATCAAAAAGTCATTTAAAATAAAAAATAAAAATTCCCATTGAGAACCAAGTTCACTTTTCATATGTAATACTATGCGATAAATTTGGTGACATCATTCTCGTGGATCTAGCTCGTTCCATTCCTGAGGAAAGATACTTTGAGTAATACTTTTGCTTTTGAACCCCAATAGCATTTTATCTGCTGTAAGAATAGCGTATTTCTTCGTCCATAACGCTTGGCGAGATTTTGGTGACGAGTTTGGTGGAATTTCGCCAACTTGCCGACTTTTTTAAATGTTGCTAAATTCAAGTAAAACTCGCCAAATGGATGAAAATGACTCTAAATCAGTGAAAATGACGACTAATTGAAGAAAATTCAATACCTTGGAAATATTATAAGTATCAATTATAAGAATAACATTTTTTTAACTGTAAAAGTAGTAAATGCATTGCATTATATAAGGAAAGTCATGTGTTGCCCACATCAGATTATTTTTTTTTACTTTCCTTATATGCATAATGTATAAGAAAAGTATTGTGACGGGGTCGAAAATTTGAATTCGAGTTTTCGAAGGAAGAACACTTTTCAATCATCTCTGATCACGAATCGAACATTTTTAAAGTGATGTGTGTGTGTGTGTGTGTGTGTGTCAGTCTGTGGAGACGATAACTGATTAACGCATGGACCGATTCGAACGAAATTTGGTACAAAAATTACAATTTGTAAACACTGGACGCCTATTGTTACTTTCCTTATATACATAATGTATAAGGAAAGTATTGTGACGGGGTCGAAAAGTCGATTTCGAGTTTTTGACGGGAGAGCACGTTTCAAGCATCCCTGATCACGAATCAAACATTTTTGAAGTGATGTCTGTGTGTGTGTGTGTGTGTGTGTGTGAAAGTATGTGTGTGCGTGTCAGTGAGACTGTGGAGACGATAACTGACGAACGAATGGACCGATTCGAACCAAATTTGGTACAAAAATCACAATCCGTAAACACTGCAAGCTTATTGTTGTTATACGCAATCGAATGTTCAGAACCCCCCTTAATTTTCGAATGAAATGTTGAAAAAATCATCAAAAAATCAAAACCGCAAATAAGATTACGCAAGTAGACATTTCTTATGCAATTTTTCATTAGAAAACGATTGACATAAATTTTGGAACGCTAACATGAACCGTTCTTGAGATATTGCACATTTTTCAAAAAAATTACCAAAAAGTCATATAAAATGAAATAAAAATGTTTCCTATTGAGAAACATGCTCACTTTTCATATGTAATACAATGCGATAAATTGGGTGACATCATTTTCGTAGATCTAGCTCGTTCCATTCACGAAAAAAGATACTTTGAGTAATACTTTTTTATTTGAGCGCCAATGGTCATGTATCTGCTATAAGAATAACTTATTTCTCTGTCCATAACGCTTGGCGAGCTTTTGGCGACGAATTTGGTGGAATGTCGCCAACTTGGCGACTTTTTGAAATGCTGCCAAAATAACGAAAATCCCGCCAAATGGATAAAAATAACACTAAATCAATGAAAATGACGACCAATTGTCGAATATTCAATATCTTGGAAAGAATATTAGTATCTACTATAAGAAAAACATATTTTTTTTAATGTAAAAGTAGTAAATCCATTACATTATATAAGGAAAGTCATGTGTTGCCCACATCAGATTTTTTGTAAGCAATCGAATGTTCCCCCCTAAATTTTCGAATGTAATTTTGAATATATCGTCAAAAAATCAAAACCTCTAATAAAGTTACGCAAATAGACATTTCTTATGTAAATTTTCATTAGAAAACGATTGACATAAATTTTAGAACACTAACATGAACCGTTTTTGAGATATTGCACATTTTTCAAATAAATTTATAAAAAAATCCCATAAAAGAAAAAAATATTAACTGTTGAGAAACATGTTCACTCTTCATATGTAATATCATGCGATAAATTTCGTGACATCATTCTCGTGGATCTAACTCTCGTTTCATTCACGAGAAAAGATACTTTGAGTAATACTTTTATATATGAACGGTAATAGCCATTTATCTGCTGTAAGAATAACTTATTTCTCCGTCCATAACACTTAGCGATATTTTGGCGACGAATATAGCGGAATGTCTTCAACTTGGCGACATTTTTAAATATTGTCAATTTAACGAACATCTCGCCAAATGGATAAAAATGACTCTAAATCAATGAAAATGACGACTAATTGAAGAAAAATCTATATCTTAGAAAGAATATAAGTATCTACTATAAGAATAACATTTTCTTAAACTGTAAAAGTAGTAAATTCATTTCATTATATAAGGAAAGTCATGTGCTGCCCACATCAGATTTTTTTAGGATGGACACACAATACAACTAACAGATATATACTTTTCCAGACACTTTTCAAATATATTTTTTTTCTCCACGTGAATGGCTGTATATCCTAAAAATTTCTTCGAAAATGAAATATTTTATTGTTTTTCAAATGTATAGGCGAATTACGGTGTATCAAGTGCCTGACCATAGATAAAATAGTTTTTCAAATATACAACACTCATTCTCTCTGTGTTTCCGTATTAAGAAAATATTTTCGCCAGCCATAGGCAAAATCTTCTGTAGTGGAAATAAGGAATGTTATACGTATAGAGCTCAACTTCGAAATTTTGAGTTAATAAAACATTTCTGATACATACATGGTGCCTATGTACAGTGTCACTCTTAGGGAAAAGGGAAGACCATTTGTATTTGCAACAAATTTTGTTGGGGGTTTCTAGAACAAGTATGATTCCTCTTTGGGAATTGTAGCTGGAAGACTGACTGATGTGTTAACTTGTCTCCAGTCGTTTCCACCAATCCATTATCAATATCATAAGGACTTAAAACCCAAGCAGTTTTAATATCACAGGCCTATTATAGTGATTGTTTAAACATGTTGGCTATCTCTATAACTGCAAAAAAGGTTCCAATTTTGAGCTCATTAAAATATTCATTGTTCAAAAACGAATTTGGTTAAAATTCCTTTACTGTTTCATAGTTTTTGTTTCACGTGTCTTTCTTTTATATAACTAACATTTACCTAGATTTATAATTCAAGTAAATTATGTTATACACATGAGAAAAAAACAGATTTGAGTAGATCTTGCTCTTCCAAGTAAAGTATTATAGTAGATTCCAAGTAAAGTATTATAAGTGCACATGTTTTAAGTAACAAAATTTAAAACATTGTTTATATCAATAAAATTATTTGTAGCTCACAACTAATGTTGCATAATTCTCTAATGATAGAATATATATCATTTAATAACTATTAGATCAAGCCATATATAATTTATAAATTCTTTTAATTATTGAAATCTTGTTGCATTACTTGAGTGGGGCTTATTCAAATATGAAGAGATCTTTAACAGCATGAATATTTATTAACAAACTTAAATACCCATCTTAGGTTACATAATAAATTTGAAATCACATCCTGCGATTATAACATTCGATAGTACATATATTCACTACCATACTGCTTTTTTCCCTCTACCTCTGTGTTTCGTCTATATTTCCCTGCCTGTCTCTGTCCTAACTATCCATCTCACCCTGTTTTATACTAACACTTTCTCCAGTTACGGTCCGCAGTTACAGAATTATCTTAAGGTTAATTCACAGTTAGCTGAAGGAAAGTTATTTCCCAACAAATCTACGTATCACAAAACGATAAAAGTATTGGTTTCCATGTTTTACACCCGAGCCCTTCATATACATTTAAGCATATGTAGTCTTTAATTTTAGATTTTGGCAATTTTTGCGGGCCAGTTTGGAAAAATGGAAGGGCCTTTTTCCGAATCGTACTAAAGTCTAATCATCACCATGGCAATCCACCAAAGACTTATCTACAAAATTTTAAGAAATTTTTCAATTAGTTGTAAATTTAGAGCATATATATATATATACATTGCGCAGAAATGACAAAGAGACAGACACATGGAGATACACACAGATGTAGCGCTAAATTTTTTTTCGTGTTCTAAAGTGCTCAAAGTGCGTAGATGCGTCAAAAATTCGAGTCACGATTTCTGACACGATATCTATACTTTCCCTACATATTAATATGTATTGTAGGGAAATTAAAAATGTGTGAACACTCTCTATACATGGACAGGAATTACCGTCGTCAAAAGTAAGAGGTTTTCAAAAATTAATATGAATTTCTAGACGAAAATTAAACACACCAGAATAACAATATGTGTATAATTACCTAATATCGATTCTGAATAACCTTCACTTATAAGCATTGTTTAAAATCAATAATAACTCTGAATTTCCCACATAATTACAGAGAATAAACAAAATCAAATTAGCCCCATGCATGCTTGTTACTCCTGAATTACACCTTGACAGGTTGGGTGTAATTACTGGAGACGTAATTTAGAAAATATTGAACGATCTAACAAAATGCGCTCATAAGAAAATGCTGTTTAAAAAGCTAAATTACAGATTTTTTTTTTTTTGAGAAACATGAAATTTCGAGTCAGATGTTAAAAGCAACTTTTGCGTTTATATTCAGATACGGCGTAATAAAGTAACATAAAATCTAAAATAATTTAAGTAAGACCTACAATTAAAATACTTCATTCGTAATAGAATAAACAGTTGGTTAAAATTATTAAGAGATTTCATAAAATTTCTAATTAGACACTAAAATTTTATTGACACAAATTTGTGTATGCATAGGAGTATTCGTTCTTGAGTTATTTATCCACGCTTCCTTCTAATATACACACATATCTGTATCCACACTATAAAGAATCTTACTGTCCCAACCAGGGTTCGAACCGCGGTTATTCAAGCTGGTCAGTCGATACTCGTCCATCTAAGCCACTGAGACGTAATTCCAAGCTCTTAGTGGACTCGGCCTTCTCCTCCCTCTAATGTCAGATTGACGAGCAATTGATAATCTCACTGACGACCCGCTGCTATTTATTTATCTCAGGTTAGCATCCTGATGCTAGTTGCGTCCTCCAGCTTAGCTTCCTGCGTGGTCTTTGGCCTCTGGAATTGAAATCGGCACTCCATATCACCAAGTCCACTGAATCCGTACTAATCATACTAGAGTCCGACACCTTTAGACTCCGACATCTTTGCTTTAATCTGCAGGGTTGATTTTTCAAAAAGCCATTGTAAAGAACGTTGCATTCCCATAGGCGGTTTTAATCGTATATCTTCGATATTTAATCTTCAGGCCGACATTTTCCTAAATGAGCTACAGGATCGAGATTTCAATCTCTTATCCTCGAAGTGGACTCTTCAGTCCACAGATAGATATGCACTCATATGCAAAAAAATAAAAACGAAGCACCCCTAACAAATAATCAGATCATCTCGAAATTTCGCATGAAAATTCCTTTATACCAAGTATACAAATAATTAAATTTACAAGGCCAATGAGTGTTAACTTCGGTCATAGCGCGCGTTTCTACTGCGCAACTAGCAGGGATACGTGTAGCTAGTTGGTCATACCGAGCAATAAGTCGCCACCTGCAACGAAAGGACACTGCTGAGCAAAAGTTTTGACAGCATTGGTTGCTGCAAGGAACTCATCAGCGGAATGAAGGCTTTAGAAGGCAATGGTGCACGAAAGCGAAGCAAGATCGGATGATTCTGCGACAAGCCCGAACCGGTCCAACAGCATTATCGTCCGTCATCCAACGTGCTATAGCCTCTTCCATACCATACGAAGTACCTTCCATCTAACGGCGCTTGACTGAGGTGGGGTTACGCTCACTGCGACCTTTAAGACATCTACCCATAACACCACAACATCGACAGGGCTGTTTGGAGTGGTATCGTAACCGAGCATCATTCCTGCCAACAGAGTGGCATGGCGATTTGAACGAAATTTGGAGCGAAAACCTGGAGCGATTTGAACGAAATTTGGTACAAAAATCACAATCCGTGAACACTGGAGGCCTATTGCGTTTCAACGCAATCGAATGTTCAGAACCCCCCCCCCCCCCTATATTTTCGAGTGAAATTTAAAAAAAAACATCAAAAAGTCAAAGCCGTTAATAAAGTTACGCAAATAGACATTCCTTATGTAATTTGTCCTTAGAAAACGATTGACTTAAACTTTAGAACACTAGTATGAACCGTTCTCGAGATATTGCACATTTTTCAAATAAATTTATCAAAAAATCCCATAAATTAAAAAAAAATATTTTAACTGTTTAGAAACATGTTCACTTTTCATATGTAATATCATGCGATAAATTGGGTGGCATCATTTTCATAGATCTAGCTCGTCCCATTTATGAAAAAAAATACTTTGAGTAAAACTTTTGTATTTGAACGCCTATAGTCATTTATCTGCTATAGGAACATTTATTTCTCCGTCCATAACGCTTCGCGAGGTTTTGGCAAAATGTCGCCAACTTGGCGATTTTTTTTAAATGTTGCCAAATTAATGAAATTTTAGCCAAATAGATAAAAATGATGCTAAATCAATTAAAATGGCGACTAATTGACGAAAATTTAATATCTTGGAAAGAATATAAGTATGTACTATAAGAATAACCTATATTTTTTTTGCTGTAAAAGTAGTAAATTTATTGCATTATATAAGGAAAGTCATGTGCTTCCCACATCAGATTTTTTTATTAAGCAAGAACCACCGGCCTTATAACGACGCCAATTAGTGATATCTAGGCAATTTCAACCACACTGTAAAACATTCGTACCCAACTGATACAGACATTAGATGTTCTGTTGGAAGTAGAAAGTTTTACTTTTTAATAAAATATTTAATAAGAACATTTTTATTTCTTCGAATAAGATAGATACTTGTAATTTTCTGATTGGACCAGATTAGATTATTTTTATACTGTACTGTCACTTTTTTGCGCTGAAAGAAATTGTTTAATGGGAATACCGAATTACTATAAACATGTATACATACACAGGACTCATCACCCAAAACCGACTGTTATGAATCTGAATAGAAACCGAGGCTTCTCAGTACAGGTGGGGGATTGTTTCTTCCATATGAATAGAATGTCAGTGTTTATGTCTCTTTGAAACCTATTACTAAAAGGTTTGTTTTCGCGAAAACTTTTACGTTTCCTTAGAAAGATACTGAATATTCTGAATCTTGCATTTCGTTTTTTTTTCTAGGGTTTCTCAACTTTCCGATTTCAGTTCTAATAATTTTCTTTTCTGAGCTGATTTCGCTTGTATTAGCCTATTAGCAACAGGTGTCTATTATACGGCGTTTGCTCTAAATATTTATTTCTCGTTTGAGACAGAAAAACCGTATCGGAGGATGGATGTATCCCAGGAGCGAGATATAGTTAGATCTTCTTCAACAAAGTGGATCTAGTTCAATCTCCTTCTGCAAAGGGGGAGTTGAAAATTTCAATCTGTCTTGATATATCATCATCTCAATGTTTTGAGACGTTGCTGTGTCAACACGGATTCAAATTTTTTATCCCCTTTGTAGATGGGGATTTAAATCGATACTGTTTTTCCGATGTATCCATCCACCTATCTCCTTTATCTTACATCATCGGGATCCATATTCTTAGTATAAATAAACGGTGTATGAATTTAAAGTTTAGACGAAAGGGTGTAAAGGTTTTATGGATATTAACGCTATTAGCATACATTTGCCGCATCGTGAATTCTGTTTTCCTTAATTATAATACACGATTGGAGGTGTGAATTATTTTCTATTTATGCTTGCATTGCAGCAAGTCTCTGGGGGTAAAATAATATATCTAACTTTTTTTGAGCTTGTAATGCAGTTAAAAACTTTTAGGACATAATTGGCGTTATTAACAGTGACATCACCGGGTGTTGTCAAAACATGGTGTCTGCTACACTGAGAGTTGGAATTCATAATGCACGATATTTAATTTCCCTATTGAAAACAATTTTATTAGTAACGAAACGAGCTTTCGAAATGTTAATCTTATTTATTTTCTAAACTTCTGGAAGCAGGAGAGAAATAATTTAAACAATGTCTTATACTTTTCCTATTTATATAATTTTTCCATGTGAAGCATTCAATATGCTGTAATTTTACACTAAAAATCATTGTTATAACTTACTTATCAACATGATTTCGTAGAACAGAGTACCTACATATTAAGTACATATAGACAGATAGACCCCAAAATAGAAATTTATCAATTATTTCGCAATATTCGAATAGATATTTGTTTCAAAACCTTTTTATAAAGGAATAAATTATACACACTCTTCAGAAGTGTCACATTTAAAAAACAATCGATTTGCCAGATAATGACGAAAGTTATTTTAAGAAGTCAATATACATTTCAAATGCCGACATTCCGTAACATTCATTAAAACAGAAAATCATTCAGATAACCCTAACAACGCGCAAAAACAGACCCAGAAGTTGGTGAGCGTCAGAGAAAAGGCGGCGAAGCAGCTAGTGCATAAAATATATAGATCAATTAAAGATAGGAAAAAAGTAACGCATTCTTGAAAGTGTACGACTTTTTTAAGAAGCTTTGTCAAGTTTACGGTTAAGATTACGCTCCCACTGCATGTAACATCTTCCATAGACCGGTTTTGAGTTTAGAGTGAATCGTCAGCATGAAAAAGTAGATATATGCAATGGCAGTGAGAAAATTATGCCACAGTATTTCAAACCTTTATAGGAAGTGATATTTTTAAGCCTACCAGATAGCCGTCTTTAAATGTCTTGAAACTTTTGCTCATATGCGAAGCTGTCCGTGCACGTTGAGTGAGATATAGGAGAAGGAACCGGCAATAGTCGCGCAGCTCTGTCTGCCATGAAAATCATTTTGCATATTTTTTGTCTTAGAGGAAACGTGTAATAGTAGAGAATTCCAGGCCGCCGCCAACAGAGGCAGTTTCAGCAGACAGGCGCTTACACGGGGGTATGGTTGTCTGACTCAGAAGGGCAGGTTAGTCCATATGTCAAATCTCAGCAGACAGCCACCTACACCCGTCCACGGTGCACCGGCTGTGGCAAAGGTGGTTGGAACAAGGGGATGTAGCATGTTTGAGAGGTGCCAGTACGATCATAGCGGCGTCAGCACGAGTGGACTGACTCATCCGCCGGCAAGCGTTGGCGGACCCCCAGACCACTTCCGTCACACTTTTGCAGCATGTGCTGGACACCCTTGGTGATCCCAAATCGACCAGGACCATTATCGGACGATCGGTCGCCGGCGACCTCCACTCATGACGCCTGTTACGGAGACTGCTATTAACCTAACAGCACAGACGCCTCCGTTTGCAATGGTGTCGGGATAGAGCCACGTGGACGACGGAATGGCCTAAAGTAGTGTTCTCAGACGAGTCACGCTTCTGTTTTAGCAATGGCAGTTGACGTGTATGAGTCTGGCGCCAAAGTGGTGACAGGCCCAATCCGGCAGTATCTGTGGAACGCCACATCGCGCGACCCCCTCTAACTGAGGCAGTTCCAGCAGACAAACGATTTGAAGAGAGGTATGGTGATCGGACTCAGAAGGGCAAGTTGGTCCATGCGTTAAATCTCAGCGGACTTACATGCGTCCACGGTGCACCGGCTGTGACGAAGATGGTTCGAACAAGGGAATGTGGCACGTTTGAGGGTTGCCGGTAAGGCCAGAGCGACGTCAGCACGCGTGAACCGACGCATCCGCCGACAACAGTTGGCGGCCCCGCAGGTTACTTCCGTCGCCCTTTTGCAGCATGCAAAGGAAACCCTTCATGCTCCCATATCGACCAGGACCATTATCCGCTGATTGACAGCCGTCGACCTGCACTTATAGCGTCCGTTGAGAAGACTGCCATAGACCCAACAACCGAGACGCCACCGTTTGTAATGGTGTCTGGATACAGCCACGTGGACGGCGGAATGGCACAATGTCGTCTTTTCAGACGAGTCACGCTTCTGTTTTAGCAATAGCAGTTGACGTGTATGAGTCTGGCGCCGAAGTGGTGACAGGCCCAATCCGGCAGTATCTGTGGAACGCCACATTGCGCGACAACGTGGCATCTTGGTTTGGGGGGCCATCGCCTACGATAGCAGGTCACCTCTGATCCGTATTGAGGACACTATGGCGGCCTAACGATACGTGGATGACGTGCTGAAGCCGGTGACACTACCCTTCTTTCAGAGGGTGCCCCATGGCATTTACTAGCAGGATAACGCCCGACCACCAACCACACACGGACCGCATCAGCCAATATGATGTGCAAGGTATCCAGGTGCTTATCTGGCCACCAATCTCTCCTGATCACTCACTACTCGAACACGTCTGGGACGTGATTGGACGTCACTTGCCTGCGCTGAGACTGTCGCGTTCAGAAGACGAACTCTATAAAATGGTTGGTAGGGAATGGACAGACATCCCTCGGACACCATCCGCAAGCTCATTGACGACGCTGAACCTAGATGTGTTGCTGCCTGTATCGCCGCCTGCGGTGGTTCTACAATATACTAATCAGTCGGTGTCAACGCTTAGTGTACCATGTTGAAACAAACATCGCTTATTATTCGTTGCTGTCTCTTTCTCTGTTTGTCGATTTTCATGACTTCCTACCCACTCTTACTTAGTGTCTCATTTTCACTGTCATGTAGTGTATTCAACGTTCCAGCTTTGGGAGTGATCGAAGTTTCATTTCTCTCCTAAGTCGAACTGTTTGATGTAATCAACAGAAAATATTAATCATGCATAAAACATTGGTTATGAAACACTTTCGAACTTAAATGCAATTTTATTTAAACAGCTCTAAAATGTGATACATCCAGCGGTGATATTTTTTAAATTATCACAGTAGTACAATAATGTATTATACTTGGAAACTTTAAACTTCATCAAAATTTAAATTTTCTGCCACTCTATGTAAAATAAATAAATATTCCACTTATAGTCCAAACTCTAGAGCTAAAATAATTTTGCATGAAAAAAAATTCAGCGATTCTTATACAACTCACTTTAGAATCGCTTGATTTGTTTACATTCTGCATGAGATAAAATCAGGCTTTGTTGTAGAAATAATCAAAGTTTGGTGATCATTTAAAATAAAAAAACATTGTAATTGCGTTGGCACAGAAGTTAGATACACAGATGATATGCAAAAACAAAGTGGTTTTAGGACGGAAGCAACACTAAATATAAATTTAAAAGATCCTTAAATACCACGACCTTTACACATGTAAAAAACGTATGGCATATTTTATTTTGCAATAAGTCACATGATCTCTTCATATACCATATGCGTTATTTTCATTTTAATTTTTATTTATAAAATTAAGTAACATATTTTGTTGAAAAAATTCCACATTTTATGCGACAATTTGAATATTTCCTATAATATGGGTTGTTGTTGTTGTTGAAACCCAGACCGTCCGACCTACCAGAAAGGTGTAAGGTAACTGTTTGGACGGTCGGGAAGTGCCATCCAATTTAGACCGGAACCCAGTGGGGTAGGCATCCACAGGGACCGTACCCTCCTTCCCCTACCACCAACCTCTCGGAAGGACTTTCGGACCCACATGTTTAACGTGATCGTACTCCGCATGAACACGGCGGCAGTTTTGGCAGTGGCTGGAATCGAACCCGGGCCTACCGAGTGCAACTCCAGCGCGCTAACCAATGGGCTACCGCGCCCCCTATAATATGGGTCGAAAGCCCAGACCACACGGCCAACCCAAAGGTTTATGGCAACCTATAATATGGGTGTAATATTTCATATAATATGGCGGTAATTATTATTTTAATTTTTATTTAAAAAAATACCAAACATATATTTCTGACTTTTTTATATATTTCATGGGATAATTTGAATATTTCCTAAAATTTTAAAAGCAATTTGTGAATTTTAACTTTGCTTAAAAAATGTTTGAAAAATTAAATTTCATAGAATTCAATGTATTTCATATTTTCAATCCGGGTTCAATCCAAAACTAATTGGGTGATATTATTCATTTTCATTCCCATATGCACCACAAACCGTCACAAAAACATACTAAAATTCCATTTTGATAAGACCATTTTACGACAGTTATCGTGCGAACTGACAGCAGACAGACAGAATGACCAAAATCATAAACACTTTTCAACTATGTTGGAAAGTGTTAAAAACAACGAGACACAACAAACTAACACTCACTTGACCTATAACAAAATTGTGACCGATAACAAAATTTAGAGCTTCTACGTACTAACGCTTTTCAAATAATATTTAACAACTTTATTTATAATATTTTTGCAAACAGCTATACCTCAAACATAAATTACCTTTTTTCACTAATCTAATATTCTACGAGCGGAGCATTGAATAAAATTTCAAAGCCTCCTTTAGCAAAGCTGTGACAGTTTAGATAAAATATGGCTCATAGCTTTCAGCAAATTAATAAATAACGCCTTTCGGGACACTGTTCAAACTTTTATGATGTATATAGTATTTTTACGTCACAGGTGAAAACGCTAGATCCATATATTAAGTTGACTACCGAACACCGAAACATAAAATAATTTTAAGGTTATTTTTATGGTATGCAAACAAAAACAAGCTTGCGAACGTGTTCTTAGCAAGTACCATAATATTTAACAAGTATTACTGAGCACGAAAGTATGTATTAAAAAAGAGTAAGAAAATGTTATTTGTTAGCTATCGCGTACAACGTTTTAAAGGTAATATATTAATTCTCAAATCTCTGATTTTACATCATAACGTTATTATAATTTTTAAAGCGTTTGCTTTAAATTATATTATAAGGAATTTCAACGGTATATTTTTTATTAATTTATCACAGTGTTTACAAGGATGGTACGGTCCCTGTGCTGCCACACCAACTAAGTTCCGATCTAAATTGTATAGTCCCTGCAATACATGGTAATGTATTGCAGGGAAAGTATTGGAATCATGTCGAAAATCGCAACTCGAGTTTTCGATAGATCTACACGTTTCGAGACCTCTAGAATACGAAAAAACGGATTTTAGCGTGACGTCTGTGTGTGTATCTGTGTGTCTGTCTGTGCGTCTGTCTGTGCGTCTGTCTGTGTGACTGTCTGTGCAGATTTTGAAATTGACCAAATTTCATAAAATTTGGTAGGTAAGGCACTTGTAGGCGAATCTGGTGCTGATTAGTTTTAGGCACTATTCGGTATAAAATAACTCGCCTTTTTTTTTAGAAATGTTCCACAAAAATTTCTGTATCCACTCTAGCTGAAAAACTAATGGATCGAATTTCACAAAATTCGGTAGATAAGTCACTTATAAGTCACCTTGGTGCTGATTTGATTTTGATACGATTCGGAAAAAAATAATCTGCCTTTCTTTGCGAAATGGCCCGCAAAAATCGTCAAAATCTGAAATAAAAACTACGTATGCTTAAATATATCCATTAAATGTTTGTTTTATACGAAGAATTTTAAACGAAGAAAAGAATAAGACACACCCCATTACACTAAGACTAGCCGTTCTCGAGTTATTTCAGTTTTTTCGTATTTTCTCTAAGCCACCTTTGAAAATAAGTCCAGTTATCAAATGAGAAGGAAAATGGAATTAAAAATAAATTAAATTCAATTAAAATAAAGATAACGTGGATATAAGTCTGCAGGAAAAGTTATGTGCTGCCCACATCAGAATTTTTTTACTTATAGACATAAACCTAAAAATTCTTACAAATTATATCTCAGTTAATAAGTATTGGGGATGTGGTGCTTCTAAAATATCTTAAAATAAATTCACGATTGAATGAAATTGATATCAATATAACTAAAAATTTCCTCACAAAAAACTACAACAAATTTTAATAATTAAAATAATAAACAATTTATTAAGGAGTCTTCATATGTTAGTAAGGGGTGTATATACTTCATTTTTGACTGAACTATTATCGTTTTCACACTCTTTTTCACACTTATATGTACAGTTACACGAAATTCCGAAAATAAAGCGGAACTGACATTTCTAGAAAGGGAAGCTGAAATCCTTAGTAAATAAATATCCCTCCTCCAAAATATTATGCTGATTCAATATCAGTCATCATCTAAGATTTATATATAGTCCATCCTTACAAATCCATGTTGAGAAAAATGCAAATTTCTTAACTCTGTGACATTTCCGTGACTGAAAATAGAAACCTGGTGTCCTTACCACCACTAAAATCTTATGCTGAATCCATATCAACTGTTAACTGAGCTCTTTCTATAGCCGATCCTAAAAACCAGATATTGTAAAGAAAATCGCAAGTTTTGGAATTGAAAGCGACATTCTCAGAAATAAAAGTCGAAATCCACTAGTGATTCATCCCACTCCCTCTAGAAATTGATTCTGAATTTCTATCAGCCATCATCTGAGTTCTACAAGAAACCGATTCTGAAAAAGTAGATGTTTAAATAAAATTTAGATATTTCAATGAATGAAATTTAATAGATTCTTAAATGAAATATTTTGAACAAAGTAGAAAATACCGGAATTTGATACTGAACCTCACTAGCCCCTACGAAACTTTATACTAATGTAAAGTAAGTCAATATCCAAACTATATCCATAGATTCTAAGAACTACAAGCTTTAACGAAATTAGTATTTTTAATCGGAAGTAGCAATCCTTTATGAACCCTCCTGCCATCTGAAATTTGATGCTAAATCCTTAATCATCATCTATGTACTGTCTACAGTTGACCCGGAAAATTTTGCATAGAAAATGTAAATTTTGAAATCGGTTGTGGCATCTCCAGAACTGAAATTGAAAATCCTTAGTAAACCGTGCTAGAGGAGGGTATATAACTGGAAGTGAAATGTAAAGTGAACACTTAAACACTTTCTAAAATTTTATGCTTGATCTATATCATTCATCATCTAAGCTTTTTCTATAGATGTCGAGATATAGATGTCGTAAGGAAAGTGTAAATTCTTGAATCAGAAGTGGCATTTCCAGAGCCCCGAAATGAAATATTTTGTGAGCCTCTTTATCCACTCCGGATATTGATGCTGAATCTATATCAGTCATCACCTAAGCTCCATCTATAGCTAATTCTGTGAAATTAGTTTCAAGGAAAGTTCTTGACCCGGAAGTGAAAATCCTTAGGAAGCGACCCAATTTCCCCAGGAAATTGATGCTGAATCCATATTATTCATATCTCTCTATAGATAATTTCTAGAAATAGATGTTTCAAGAATAATAAAAAAAAATAACCTGAAATTAACTGGAAGTGGAAATTCTTAGTAAAACCATACAATTCCTTCAGAATTCGATGCCGAAAAAGTGTCATTCATCGTCAAAGCTCTATCTATATCAAATCCGGAGAAATATGTAGATGCTTGGAAAATATTAGTAAAACCATATATGGCAAATCCCTTGTCATAACAAAATTCCTTCCACCAATAACAAGAAAAATAGTATATACATAATATATTTATAGAAAAGTATGTGAGACAAAAGAAAAGTATACACCATGTACACCATTTCAACGTAATTCCTCTATTGTAAGCCTTCGATAGCAACTGTAATATCTCTTTGAACATCTTTGTTAAAGCCCATTACATTCTATTAAGGTACTGTGTTATTTTATTAACGATTCCTGTCAAGAATGCAAATAGGATACTACGCCTCGGAATTCAGAATGCTGCGATTGTATAGGCCGCAGTATTGAACATTAATTATATATAGTTATATAACATATAATTATCAATATTTCATAATACAGTTATTATCATTTCAAACAGATCATGAATTCTAATTAGATCGACCTCAAAGTGTAAATTTGAAACTAAAGGTTTTAAATAGTAATGAACCTACAGTTCTTAAGAATATAATTTTCAAAGTTTTAAATACTGTATTTATAATGGACAAATATTCTTATTATGGGAGATATTTTTCTGAATTCTAACAATCTTCTAACAATCTTCTGTACAATCTTCTAACGCTGTAGAATAATTGATCTGTTTTTTATAATAAAACTTACTTAGCTGGAGCGAAAACGAAACCTGGAAACAACGGAATTTTTTTAATTTTCCAGCAGTTAGGATTGGCACTACACTACTCAGGATATATAAATAATTATTTTGTATTAACTGACATACTCATCCTTCAAAATATTACCAGCAGACCAACACCGTCCGGCCATTAACAAATTATATTTTTAGTTAGGTGCTAAAAGTGGAACATTACATCTAATTTTTAACACTTTACAACAAAGTTGAAAAGTGTTTATGACTTTGTTCATTCTGTCTGTCTGTCTGTCTGTTAGCACGATAACTGCCGTAAAAATGACTCAATCAAAATGAAATTTTAGTATGTTGTTCAGACGGTCTATAGGACCTATGGGAATATAAATGAATAATATCACCCAATTAGTTTTGGATTGAACCCGGGTTGAAAAAATGGAATACATTGAGCCCTATGGGACCTAATTTTTCAAGCATTTTTTAAGCGGATTTAAAATTCACAAATTGCTTCGAAAATTTTAGGCAATATTCAAATTATTCCTTAAAATATATAAAAAAAAATTCAGCGAAATATATTCAGTTGTTTTTTAAATAAAAATTAAAATAATAATAACACCTCTTATATGAAGCGATCACGTGTCCATGATATGAAACGATCACATGACCCACTTCAAAATGATATATGGCATCCATCTTGTGTCAAAATCGTGATTTTTAAAGTTCTTTTTAATTCATATTGAGTGTTGTATCCGTCCTAAAACTACTTTATTTTTGCCTAAATTCTGTGCATCTACATACTGAAACAACGCAATGACAATATATTTCAGTTTAAATGCTCTTTCAAATTTGATTATTTCTACTATTAAGCCTATTTTTCACCTATGTAAAATGTAAACAGCAAAATATGTAGAATGAGTTGTATTAGAATCGCTGTAATTCTTTAACACAAAATCATTTAGTCCATGGAGTCTGCTTAGCTGATGTGATTGAAATATTCATTGATTTTAGAAAGAGACAGACGATATTTTTCGATGAAATTTTACGCATAGAGTTTACTTACTTGTAGCTCAATGGTCTTAATTTTTAAATAAAATAAATTATTATAGTATTGTGATGAATGACATGAATGGGGGAATTATTTATGAATGAAATGTTGCTTTTATAGAGAGAGCCAGGCGTGTTATTTTTTTATGACGTCATTTGAATGAATTTCAGTTGTTTTCGATGAAGTTTTCAAATATAATAAATTATCGTAGTATTATGATAATTCTAAAATTATTACCGAGGAATGTATTACATTTTAGAAATGTTTAAACCAGGCAATTTGTACTTTAATGCCGTCATTTGAATGAAGTTATTTTTTTTCGATGAAGGTTTAAGGTTTCAAATATAATAAATTAATGTAGTATTGTAATAAGTTTTAAAATATTACCGAGGAATGTATTGCATTTTAGACATGTTTAAATAAAATTGCATTGAAGTTGGAAAGTGTTTCATAATCAATGCTTTAAGCATGATTGATCTTTCTTGTTTAAATAAAACTAGATGAACCGCAACAGCAATCAAATTCTGATCTCCATAGATAAAATTTAGTAACATAATTGCTGCATAATGCATAATACAACTTATGATATTCTTAGTAATAGAATGGGATCTCACGTAAGCTGTACCATATACGCAAATTTAAGACCTGTTAGTTCATTTCTATCATGGCCAGACGGCGTGCATCGAGCAGCTGGGGAGGGGGTGATCCATATCTCTCACTTGCTCTTGCTCTTGAATAGTTCAGAGTTTTCAGACTTACTGCTTTAATACCTCTTACTACCGTGCAATCACGGTTTTCAGTTACAATCTACGCTACAGCTTACTTAAGTAGAATTATTCCCAAAATTTATGTTAATTAACCGTTTCTCCTGTTTTTACATTTCTGTTCCTAATTGGGTGATTTCGGTTCTGTTGGTGGCTACAGTCTTTGTACCAACACTACGTATCAACCGGATACATATATTTTATGTCACCTGCTTAAAATACACTTAACGGTTTTTGGCGAAATGCTATGCGACTGAACTCTTAATTGTTTTAACTGACAGTGTTTTAATTTAATTATGTCCGTTTGAGAGAGGGGCAATTTCCGCTTTTTAGGGGGAGGGGGAGGGGTAAGTGTTACCCCTCAGCATCACTTCACTATTGTTGATTAACGACATATGCTTCCTTGTTTTTATCTTAATTTGCTTTAAGAAGTGATTACGAAAAGAAACTGATTATTATATAAAGTGATAAAATTAGTGACAGGTAGATGAGTGCACCGTAGATGGTATACATTATTGACTTATGAATCATAATTAGAATGTGGATTTTTAATTTTAGAAACCTATTCATTTAAATTCAAACGGTCAGTATCATTTAATAAAATATTAATTTCTAATTAATAAAATTGTTTTATGTATAGTTGTTTTATTTATTGCTTGAAATTGCGGATACTTACAATTTTTCTAATTGTCTAGTTAGATTTTCACATAATAAAAATGTATTCGGCATTTCAAAATAATTCTAAATATTTCCATCAAAAAAGAAGACAAATGTTAATGTTCACACAAAACATACTGTGGTACACATTAAATAGATTTAACTTAAAGCTAAACTTTTAAATATTAAATACATTTAAGATATTGACATGGCCGTTAATTCATACATAGTGGATTTAGTATTGAAATCGTACATTGCTAGTTGTGCCGCTATGTAAAACCCTTCAATTATTGACCTTTTGTGTGAGTTCTGTAAAGGAATAATTATTTAATAAAATGCTGAATGGATCACACCATTTAAACTTTAACAATAACACATTTATTAACAACATCAAATCTAAATTATTTAATTACACCAATTATTCATATTATTAATTATATGCTTAACAACAATTATACTCATTAATTATAGCTGCGGAGGGGACATATGTGACCAGAATTATTAAAATTACTATCATATGTCTACGACCTGTGATTTTTAATGAGCACATAACTTCCAATTCGTCTTGGGCTTTGATCATTTATCAAATGCTTGCATCAGTTATATGTACCGCCGTAACTCTTTGGTGTGCGGCTCCTTCTCGTACATCTGATTGCACTCACACATTATATAGATCTAGCCAGTATTTTTGAAACATTAGCACAATTCTTTAAGTCATGTCTTCCTTATTTTTTTTCTGGTCTGCTCTTAAGTCAAAATTCCATAGTTGTCTACTGGTATGCTCTTAAGTCAAAATCTCCATTATTGTCTGCTGATATGCTCTTAAGTCAAATCTCAATCGTTGTCTGCTTGATTCTCAGGTCACAGGCTGTGGTTTTCTCGTCGGGGGGGGGGGGGGGGTAACTCATCATTTTCTTTAAATTTGGCCCTTATTGGTTACTCCTTTACCCAATGGCACCATTCTACATCTCGTAAGGCCCAGATTCAGACGCTCTGTCATAGCCCCTAAATTTATTATGGTCTTCTGACCTTTAGGTTCACGTAGTAATAATATTCGGTGCCAGCCAGACTACACACATTGTTTGCCGTTTTGGCCACCATAAATTATACATAAAAGTGTCTCATCAAATGTGAGATCTATTTCTGGTCTCACACATAGTATGCCATGAATAGTATACATCATTTTTTACTGCGAAAGCTGTAAAATAATTGCATTATGCGGGGTAAGTCATGTGCTGTGTTGTGGGTTCAGTAAAACTATTCACTTCCGGTTTTTCCACGTCCAGTTAAAAAATATGTCCTTGAAATATCTATTGACCAGTATTAGCTATAGATGCAGCTTAGGTAATGACTGATCTGCATTCCGTTTAGCATTTTGAAAGCAGCAATTCAACTCACTAAGGACAACTTCCAAGTGTGGTAATGTCATACCAGATTCAAAATTTTACATTTTAATTGCAGCATCTACTTTTTAGCATCGGCTATAAATAGAGCCTGGGTGATAGCTTAGAAATAATGTGGATTCAACAAAAAGTTCCGGAGGTGATGTGTAGTAAGAATTTTCAGGTTTTTTTTAGATTCGGCTCAAATTTTCATTTAACCAACCATTTCTCAAGCTTAGCTATAAATGTAGGTTATATGCTAACTGATATAAATTCAGTATCCTATTCCAAAGTGATTGGAGGGGTTTACTACGGATTTCCACTTCCGGTTACTTTTCCACTCCCGGCTCAAAAATTAAAATATTTTTGAAACATCTGTTTCTCAGAATCAGCTACGGTTTGAGTTTATATGGTTACAAATACGGATTCCGACGTTCCTTAGGGGTTGTTGTTGTTGAAATCCAGACCGTCCGACCTACCAGAAAGGTTTAAGCTAACTGTTTGGACGGCCGGGATGTGCCACCCAATTTGGACCGGAACCCAGTGGGGGAGGCATCCACAGGGACCGTACCCTCCTTCCCTACCACCAACCTCTCGAAAGGACTTACGGACCCACATGTTTAACGTGATAGTACTCCGCATGAACACGGCTGCAGTTGGGCAGCGTGCAAATCCAGCGCGCAAACCACCGAGCTATCGCGCCCGAAATGTGCCAACAGCACGCGGTGTTCCCAGGTGGTCACCCATCCAAGTACTAACCGCGCCCGATGCTGCCTGACTTCGGTGATCTAACGAGAACCTGTGTTTTCAGCACGGTACGGCCGTTGGCCGACGTTCCTTAGGGGTAGGGATGTTCACTAATGATTTTCACTTTCATTTCTTTTCCACTTTCGATTCAAAATGGAATCGGATTTTTGAATCGAAATCTGATCTTTGCTGTTCTTTTGGCTGTAGATAGACAATGGTATAGATTCAACATCGAATTTGGGAGGTTGTAGGACGGTTGACTAAGGATTTACACCTCCTGTTCTAAAAGGACGCTGTAGCTCAGTGGTTAGAGCGTGGGAATTGCACTGGATAGGTCCGTGTTCGATTCCCGCCACTGCCAAAACTGACGCCTGTTCACGCGGAGTACGATCACGTTAAACATGCGGGTCCGTAAGTCCTTCAGAGAGGTTTGTGGTAGAGGAAGGAGGGTACAGTCCGTGTGGATGCCTCTCCCACTGGGTTCCGGTCTAAATTGGGTGGCACCTCCCAACAGTCCAAACAGTTACTTTACACCTTCTGGTCGGCCGTCCAAATGGATGCTCAAGTCCTTGTTGACGAGCCGGACGGCCTGGGTTTTCAACACCTTTCTGGTAGCGGCCATTCATCCTGTTACTCTATGTCCTCGGATGAGTCGGGTGGCCTGGGCTTTCGACACCTTTCTGGTAGCTCTGACGGTCTGGGTCTCAACAATAACCTCCTGTTCTAAAGGTGTCATTTTCTGCTATTCCGATAATGTGTATAATTGCTGTATAACAAAGTAAGTCTATAAAAAGTAATAAAAATGCTTTACGATTTTGTTGAAGATGAATTGCACACACCACTTTTCACCGTATGAAGACTCCTTTCTTGTTTAACACTTAAACGTTATTTTTGGACCTAAGAAAAGGCCTTTATCTGCGTGTGTGCAGAAAAGTATAAAGCAATTTAAATTACTTGTGAGTACATATCCCTGTAAGAAATACAAATAGACAATGCTGATAATTATGTTCAATTGCAGAAAATAAGCATTATGTAGAAAATAACCACAAGATTTGACTGTAAAATAAAAGCCAGTCCAATATGTATCAAGCATATTTGGCCACGCTCACATTTAACCTCTTCAGTTTTCATATTCAGAGTTCTCTCCGAACATTGAAATAGTGTATATTTGCTATAAATATGTAAGAGGAGAGGGTGAAAAATGTAAGCTGATCGTTTCTTTCCAAATAATTATTTTAACAAGTACTAAAGTAACCCAGGCAAAATAGAAAAAATGAATTAACTTTTCAATGTGGATATCGTATTGTTACTAATTATGTCATATCGAATCTATATTTTCATTTTATTTTATTTATGGCCTCATGGGTCATAGGTCAGTTTTTTCCATCAGTTAGCTGAATAGCCTTAAATGGATTTTATCGCCCCAACAGCAAGATATTGGAAAATAAATAAAATGGTTTTCGTATGTTTAACGTAATATACCAATAATATTTTAATTGTATATTTTATATAAAAAATAATTCAATTTTTTCGTGATAAAATATTAACATGTTAAATGGCATTTCAAGAAAACTGTGCTTGAATAAGGCTGCAGCGAATTGAAATACGCCAAAAAAACACATTTTCTGCTAACTTTAGTTCTATGTGGGGTAACTATTTACACGCTTTTACAAAAGAATTTGTTGTGTGGAGTTTCTTAAAGTATCACCAATGTTTGATATCATTGAAAGCTATTTTGAAAAGACGCTTGAATGTTATGTAAAATTAATCTGCACTTTTGCAGAGCTATCCACTTGAATACCAATCCGTAGGTTGCTTTCAGCCAGTAATAATTTTATAACCAGTATACCCATTACACTTTAAAATTAAACATTTTAAACAAATTCAATTATTTCAATTTTCTGCAATCCCTGAGTGAAGGTTTGGCATAAATTTACAACGCATAGCGACTTTTAAAAGGGGCGTTAAATGCTTTTATTTGCAATTCGTATTTCTAAAATGTTTGTAAAAGTTATTCAAATGTTAAGTTTTTTTTCATTTTTCTTCTAATCTATATTTAAATCAAGTAATAATAATTAATCGATTTGGCGACTTGCCAATCACCAGTTTTGAAGCTCTGTACTTGTAAGAGTTTCTTCCCAACAGCTGTCAACAGCATATAAGAGCGCAATCCACGTATACAATCCAGGGGGCGCGACATCCCAGTGATTAGCGCACAAGGATTGCATTCGAACTACGCGAATTCGATTCTCGCCTCTGCCCAAACTGTCGTCGTGTTCTCGCGGAGTGCGATCACGTTAAACATGTATGTCCATCAGTCCTTCCGAGACGTTGGTGGTAAGGAAAGAAGGGTAGGTCCCTGTGGATGTCTCCCTCACTGGTTTCAGGTCTTAATTATGTGGCAATTCCCGGCTGTCCAAACAGATACAAACACCTTCGGGTAGATCAGACGGTCTGGGTCGAAGAAGATGCAAAATAGGACGTATACAAGCCTGGTAAACCCACTGCACCACTCACAAGAGTGCATCACTACAATAATATAATACGTTATAAGCTACGAATGGCAATCTTTAAAGATAACTTCTAACATAATTAGAGCCGAGATATGGTCAAATTAGTGAAATGTCTAAAATTAAGGAGATGGATGCGACAGTTGATTAAATATAAGCCCATGGATCTGTAGTCTATTTAGTTTTATTGATGGAAGATGTAATATGTAAAATCGGCATTGATTCTTGATAGTGTTATTAGGTTTCAAATACCATAGCTTCCATATTGTAGAATGGCTAAAAAAAGAAACAAAATTCAATTACGCACATAACTCTCAGATATTATAGTGCATTTAACCTTTAAACTAAGGCAGTACAATAGCTCTACCACTAGAAATCTGCAGGATGTCCCAAAAAGAGTGAAACGCGCTTTAATTTTTTACCCGTGGGAGATAAATGGGCAATGTAAATTGCAAAAATGTTGAAAGTCAGGTAGGAAATAAGACTCCGTTAATGAAATAGTCCTCCCATTAATTTTCAAAAAGTTACACTTTTTAAATTTTTAAACGAATGGCAGTATGATCCCCTTAGACAAATTTGGTCAATCAGAAAATTTGTATTTTTAATGCAACAAGATCATTATAAAAAATTGCATATATGTATCTTTAAACTCAACTGAATTATGATAAATAAAAAAATCTGACATTATGCCACTTTTCCGTACCATGTGAAAGGTTTGTTTCATCAGTGAAAATAGGGATCATAAACAAATTGACGATAGAAATTGTTTAGATAAAAAAGTAACTTAAAAGTATTAATTATTGAAAAAGTACTTAGTTTTGGAAAAGTACTTAAGAATCCGTGATTGCATCGTGAGCCTACAATGAAATCGCAAAAATGTCTCCTGTGTATTATCATCCAGTTTTATATTTTTTTGTGATATGTCACAAATTTACATTTCTAATTTTCAATTAAATCGCTCAATTAAAATACTCGCTTAATTTTAAAAATACATATATGAGGGTTTTTTTAATGATCTTGTTGTTTTAAACATAAAACTTTTCTGATTGATCCAATTTGTCTAAGGGGATCGTATAAAAATTTAAAAAGTGTAACTTTCTGAAAATTAACGGGAGGACTATTTCATTAACGTAGTTTTATTTCCTACCTTACTTTCAACAATTTTGCAATTTACATTGCCCTCCTATCTCCAACAGGTAAAGAATTAAAGCGCGTTTCTTTTTGGGATACACTGTATACTCAGCGAGCGGCTGTGGCCACTTTTCAGCGAGCGGCTGTGGCCACAAAGCGACTGTACCAGTGTCTTTCACCTTCCATTTTTCTGGACAGGGAGGCATAGACGTTTTGTACCCCCTTGAAATGTGTCCTATTGTAAGAATTTTAATCCTTTTTTCAGGTGGATTTTACAAGGAGAAATGCATTACAAACAAAAGACGAGGTATTTACAGGGAATGATAATATTTTTAGTTATTTTGAATCTTGAATTCTTTAAATCGAAATTGAAGTCAGGTCAACATTTCAGTGGAACCTAATCGCGAATATGGATCCTAAGGGGAGATTTACAACCTTGAATTCACGTTTTTTTCTGAATTAAGAAAATTAATTTTTTTGGGTACTTGGTATACTCCTTCGTCATACCACAGTGAACCCTCTTGAAGATTCAACAGACACATAATATCCTGGAACTCATATACTGAAGTATAAAGTGAGTATCACTGAGTTACAGGATAAGACAGAAATGGGGCAAAGCCTGTAATTATCCTGTGATATGGATGGCTAGATAATGCTTTTATAAAAGCATTTCTGGGAGGATTCTCAGCTTTTCCAGGGTCAGTTTCTAGATCAGTTACATTTGTTTTTTTTTTAGAAATGGGGAGAAAAACCATAAAGATTCAAATCATGCCATGATTTTTATATTTCATTCTATGTATTTATGTCACTGCTTGGAACGGAGGCACTGGAAATAGTGTGCTTTCTTTTTGGCTTTTGATAGTACAGTAGTTGTTGAACATCTGTATCTTTATTGAGATTTCCTGATGTAACATCAATACCAAATCTTACTCTGTACATTTTTAAACCATCAGTTTCTTCTAATACAGCACTCAGATGGATACCATAATCATGTCTATCTTGGAACAAAACCAATAATGTGTCACATGTACCATGCATGCTTAACATGATAGCTTCTTCCTTTTTTACATTTTCCATAGAACCATGGATAAGGATGTTAGATTTTATTAAATGTAATATTGGAACCCGACGTCCTTCAACTTTGTTGACAGTTTTGGCTGCTAGCACATTAGCACCTTATCCTGTCGAAGTACATCATCACAACTGCAAGAGAGTCCCCGACGGTTGAACATGATAATGAACGTTTTTGAATTATTCAAATTATGTATTACTTGAGCATTGACTGCATGTATTGCTATTTATTAAACCATTGCAAATAATGAAATAAGCAATCAGAAGCAGAGCAACTCATCTACGTTGAAAACTTGCTGATTTACCGAATGGAGGTACTAATTATATTTAAAAAAATTTCTATCACATGTAATATATATAACTATTATAATCTATCTATTGTATCTAGAACATGAAAGCAATATTTTTCATTTGCCAAACTGCAAATTTGAAAGGTACTCACCACCAATTCCCACGGATTTTTATGACATTTTCACTTTTATCACTTTTAGCAAATTCCTTAGGATATTATTCAACTCTGCATACCTGAAACACATATGAATTGAATGTATTAAACTTAAATTTAACATCATATTTTTTCAAGCAAAAATCGAGGAAAAGTTGAAGATAGCGACAATTTTCCAAAATTGAAAACAAATCAGAACATGTGAGCAACATTTTTATGCACTATATCTTGTACAAGACGCCAAAACAAGCAGAATTTCTGACGAAAGGAAACCCCTTTGGTGAAAAATTGGCTGTGATATCGATAATTGAAATTCTGAATTTGTTTCATTTTATCTAAATCTGAATACTCTACTTTCTATGACAGAAAATATAGAAAACATCAACAAATATATTTTTAAAAAATTCCACCTACCAAAATGCGCTATTATTTAATTTTTAAAAATTTATTTATTGTAATTCCCTTTTACTCAAACAAAGATACCTAATACCAATATTTGAAATATTTTAATGAATTTTTAATCAAAATATACCGGTAAAATTTATTTCGTTCTAATTAAGCGTTGTTGTTTTTGAGACCCAGACCGTCCGACCTACCAGAAAGGTGTAAGGTAACTGTATGGACATCCGGGAAGTGCCACCCAATTTAGACCGGAACCCAGTGGGGGAGGCATCCACAGGGACCGTACCCTCCTTCCCCTACCACCAACCTCTCGGAAGGACTTACGGACCCACATGTTTAACGTGATCGTACTCCGCATGAACACGGCGGCATTTGTGGTAGCGTGCAAATCTAGCGCGCAAACCACGGGGATACCGCACCCGAGATGGCCAACAGCACGCGGTGTTCCGAGGTGGTCACCCACCAAGTACTAACCGCGCCCGATGCTGCTTGACTTCGGTGATCTAACGAGAACCGGTGTTTTCAGCACGGTACGGCCGTTGGCCTATCCTAATTAAGCGTGGCGAAGCTTTTACTAATTAACTTATATGGAACATATATGGAATTGATATATATGGAATGGCTGTTTAAAAGTTAAAGTTTGAGTTTTTATAAAATTATCGGTTCCGGGAATGTCACAATCATAGGAAAATTCTCCTATGTTTGCTGATTATATTAAATATTTCGAGTCACATCTGCGACCAATCATGAAACTCTTTGTGAAATACACTATTGCAGTCATTACAACCAAAGCAGGGGGACTTATATATCATTGTGGACAGATAATTCACATTTTTATAAAATTGCTGACATACATTTCCCTGCCTTTGCGAGTGCAACAGTTTTTTCTTATTTATAGGATGAATTTCTTTTACGTATGTCGTACGGCGTGCACGACATTTTGTAATTTCAATTACGGATGCCAACCAAGATAATGACCTATTTAAATGCTGCAGATGGAACCAATGGCAACCCAAACATAAATAAGCAGCGCGCATCCCCTCCATCACAACAACCAATAAAAGACGAGGTATGACACTACAAAAAAAAAAAAAAAAAGTGTTTTCGAGAATGTTCTAGAACTTTGCACGAGATTCAATTTCGACAGCGTCCTAGCCGCACCTGATATGTTTTTTTCAGTAGTATTCAAAAAATATCTCCTGCGATCGCGCAAAGATACGCGGATCGGCAAAAATTGTGATGTGTGAGCGAAAAATGAGCACAGTGAAATAATGGCGTATTAAAATATTATACGCAGGCTTCCAATATAGGGTTGGCCACATCAACTATCGAGGTACAAGCAAACAGAAGGTATGGATATGTTTCATCTGTTATTACGATTAAGGAAGGCACACAATTCATAGTACCTATCGTGTAATTAATAATAAGGTCGTACGAACCTATCGCAATAACGAGCTCGTGTATTGAAACTAAATGAACTACTCAGATTTTCGGTAGATAATAGTAATTAATGTGTTCTAAATATATGTGTCTTATAAATTATATGTTGTATAGATAATAGTAATTAATGTGTTCTAAATATATGTGTCTTATAAATTAGATGTTGTAAATGTATGTGTTGATTAAATGTTGTTAAAGATATATGTGTCCAGAAGGATGCAGAATTAAATTTAATAATCAAGATCTCTCTACATGTATATATACGAAAGTAAATATTAAAGTAATTAAGTAAATTTAGATAACAGTATTTATTTATATTTTGTGTGTTCGTCTCTTCAGCTTGAGAACCTGGGGCTACATGCTCCACCCCTAGCGACGGCATCATAGATAAGTCCTATAGTGATAATTTTGATAAGGACAATTTTACCTTATGACAACGTACAAGAGCGGTTGATACCTCAATCATTTTTCTGATATTTCTATTAACGAATAATTCTAATTTTCTGCAGATTTTTATTTATTTATTTTTCAAAAAATATATTTCTCAAATGCATCTACGTAAAATCAGCGAAGAAGTCGCATGTAATTACTAAAAGTAGCCCAATGATTAACGCAAGTCGCCAGGCCTAATGGGCCACACAAACCTTTCAGCCGTGACATAAAACAAGTCAATAAAAGCAAAATCAATGAAGCCTATCTTGATCACCTAGCGCGACATTTAGGGTGAAAGAATGTTAAGTGAATTACCTAACGCGTAACACTTTCCGGTGAATTGCCACGAAGAGGAAGGGGAGGTAGTTCAATCAACAAAAGGGTTATTCAATTCATTGATTAAGTAATTTTTTAGGCTTAGCAAAAATAAGCAGAAGTTAATTCCAGTGTTTTGAAGGAGTTGTTTACAATAATTTATAAGCTTTATTCAGCGCGAAATAACATTTCAATGAGAAGGCAGTAAATTGTCCCAGAAAGGTTTAAAAAACATGTATCTTTATTTTACAAAATTATCAGTTTTTCAGTAGGGATGATGTATTGTGAATAATTTAGAATAGTTTTTTAAGTGGTTTTATGTATAAAACCTTAAATTAGTTCGCATCATCTCTATAACTTTACAGATGGCGTTTTTAGCAATTTATTGAACATATGACCCATTTAATGTATGGGATGAAAAAGGATGCGAAATATGTTTATAACGGTAAATGGAAGGTGTGGCATTACTTGGCTTTTTAACGGATGCGATGGTACTAAAGTAAACTGACACAATTTAGTATATTGGACCAAGATAGAGAAAAACAAATAAAATTGAATTTTGGACGCCATGTTTCGCGTGGTAGCTGTTACAGTTAACACGAACTAAGTATTAAAAGCAATGGCATGTTATTAAAAGAATATCGTGTTATTAAATGTTCTATCTTTCTTAAGTTGAATTACGAAAGTTTTAACTCGTTAGTGATTCAAATTGAAGTTAAAAAATCTGATGTGGGCAGCACATGATTTTTCTTATATAACGCAATGAATTTATTTATTTCAGAAGGAAAAAATTATGTATATGATCCACGACACAGTGTCTTTAATGTTGAATTGTACATTTGACGCAATATGTAAAACTATTTCGTACCCAATGAACTTATATTTCACACAACTCTAAATTAACAATTATCAATATTGATAGCATCCTCAATAAGCAATATAGTCCATATATCAACATATTTAAGAATGAATTCATCAATTAGGCATCATTATTACTAACTTGGTGTAATTTTTTTTATAATTTTGGCGAAATTTTTGCATTCTGGGTTGAATGATCGATAAGTTGGTGATATTTTGCTATATTATTAAACAAGTTTGCCAAATGTATCGCTAAGTATTACAAATAAACGGAGACAAGACATTTCTTACATACTAGAAGGTATGACCATCATATGACGGAATTAAAATTTTGTAGAACATGACCTCCTATTTATCGTCATTTTTATCAATTTGGCGACATATTTATCAGTTTGGTGATACTTTAGTCAATTTTGTAACATTTAAAAAGTATCAAAGATGGCAACATCCCGCAAAATTTTTTCGCCAAACATTATGGACGGACGGAAGGAGAAATGAGTTATTCTCATAGTCGAATCTGATGTTTTTTCCATATATTTAATTTTCATCAATTAGTCGTCATTTCATTAATTTAGAGTTATTTTCATAAATTTGGCAACATTTTTATCTATTTAGCAAGAGTTTAATCTATTTGGCGACATTTTCATCAATTTGGCAACATTTAAAAAGCCACCAAGTTGGAAATATTTTGCCAAATTTCATTGCCAAAATTTTTCTAAGCGTTACGGACGGAAAAATTGGTTATTTCTATAGTATATTCTTTATTTTTTCCAATATATTAAATTTTCATCAATTAGTTGTCATTTTCATTAGTTTAACGTCATTTTTTTTAATTTGGCGACATTTTTATTAATTTGGCAACAGTTTCGTCAATATGGCAACATCAAATATAGTTGAACTTATTAAAAACTAGTAATTATTTGTGTCAAAAACAGAAAAACAAGCAGTCTATAAAATGCAGCTGAAACTATTTTTTAAGTTTTATTTTGTTTAACAGTGTATGGTACTTAGCGCCGAAAATAACCGTCTCGAATGAAAGTTAGTCTCTGCCCAGTAATTGAGTTTACTTCTTTTATGTTCTTCGAGAGGGTATTAAAAAACATCACCCCCTATTATTTTGTTCACTCCAGGAGAAAAATTGAAAATCAGACTCCGCTGGGTTTGGTCCAGTGGGGGTATGGAAAGTTTTAAAAAAAAAGCGCTATACATTCGCTTCCAGGGGATTAAAAATTCGACTACGTTATATGTTACCAGGGGCTTTTGAAAGATTTGAAAAAACTTAAAACCCATTTTTACTTTTCCCGTGGGATCCCAAATCCGTCTATGTTAAGCTCTATACGATCGTCAATACTATAAGTATACAAAGATTCAAACTCCTAGATCATCAGCAGCTTCCGGAGGGTATGGAGACCCTTAAAAACGTTTTTTTCGCTCTCGGGGGGGGGGGGATTGAAATCCGGTTCCGATAGGTTCTGCGCCGCAGTCGATACTATAAGTGTGCAAAGATATAGTCTTCGAGATCACATAACCGGAGGACTTCTGGTAGGTCTAGAAAGAAAAAAACACTTTAGATACGTTTGATAATTATACATATTGATTATAGCGATTATAGTAATGTAAATACAAAGTATTGTACTTTTCTTAACAGAAGTATACATATGGAAAGTTAGGTATCAAATATGTCTACTTCTATAAGAAAGATATAGGCGGCGCCAAGCTGTCACAATTGGGGTGCTATGCATTAATGGGTGCTATGCAATTGGGAGTGCTGATCTCAGATATATAAACCCGTGAACAAAATAAATAAAATAACAGCTTTAAAAAAAAGAGAGGGAGAGAAACTAAAAATTGTTGTAAAAAGGGGCAGCTGTTAATTTAAAAGAGTGTTTGCGCAATTTATAATGGGAGTGGTGAAGCACCCCTAGCACCCCCCGTAGCGCCGCCTATAAAGAGAGAACAGAATTTGCATTCTCAAAAGCATTAATTATATTCATTGTGCGTAGGAATGGAATTTAGAATTAAAGCATGCGGGTGGCTTTATGTTCAGTTCGCTACTCCACTGTACTCCACAGTTCGCTACTCCACTGTGTGTTCGGTGAGTATCATGAAACATTCTACTACATATCAAAATAAGAAATATCCAATCTTCAGATAATTTCGTTATCTATATTTAACGGTATAAAATATAAAAAAGTGTAATTACCCACGACCCCAGATGGCTAGAAATCATTAGCAAGACGTTGCAATTCAATTAGATGCATGCGATAAAATCTTATTGAAAATTCAGTTTGCATGAAACGCATTGGGGCGATAGCTAATAATAGTTAATTGGAAAATTTTGGGTGTAAGCTTACAAAGAATATATTATTTTCAAAAATGCATAAAGTACTAAAGCTGTCTACGAAAAAATAAAATATCTCTCGAATATCTTTCATCTCCTGATTTGACTTTTTGCGCTTTGTGAAGTAGAAAATACAAATTTATTAGGAATCAGAGAAGTGTCATGTATGTATCTATTTATAACATGCTAACATGCATTCACAGTTATTTGACTTAAAGTTCATGATCTTTATTATACTACAAAATGAGGAAGGGCGTACTCCAAACGGTGTTTCAAATTGATCGAAGATTGAAGAAATGTATAGATGTAATTTATTTTCCCTTATTTGATAGTGCATTTTTAAGAGTCTTATTTTTAAACAAACAATCCAATTCGAAATCCACATTTATACATACTCGCAATATACCAATAGAAATATCTAATGTTGCTTCTTTTTAAAATCTCACAAAAACAGCATTATGTGGTAAAAAATATTTCCGTCACTTATGAAAAACAAAAAAACCCTTTCAAAAAAGTTATCAAATCTTAAATTGTTTTGCTCCAATTTCCCGCAGGACCACAACTGAACTTTATGGTCTAGGGTTGTAAAGAACGTTTCCTTCACAGTGGCTGCGTAAATAAATCTACGCTCGTAGCAAAATAGAATTTCCTAAATTTAACACAGATAGATCAAGATTTACCTTTTAAGACCTAGGGATATATTGTTAAGTAATCGGTGGAAGAGCTATATATCGTGGATACTTACTCAACTTCTTACTAGGACATCTAAATCTTATCTTGGTCAACCAGTGACACTATATCCTTCTGCTCACAGTAGTATCAATCCTCGTGACTGCTCCACGGACTTACACTTTCCTCCTTGCTCACTCACACATCGACTCAACTCCTAGCTCTAGTTCCCACTTCCAACCGAACTTCAGCTGAACTATCAATTAGACTACTTCTCGGAATTTATGCAGCCCCTTTCTCACTCGCGATCCGAAACTTATCCTGTTGCCACGCAGGACCGCAGATGTTACTTGGTTCGGCGATTGGTCTACATAACCGAACGAGACAGTCGTTGTTAATATACGTCGTTAATACACATTATTAACATACGTTGTTAATATTGACGAAGTCAACATAAATTATAAAGTAACTGAGAGAAATATTAACCAAAGATTATATAGAACTCACAGGATATATTTATGAAGGATGAGACCCCCTTCAAATCTTAAGACTTTTCTAGTCATAGTCATTTATTTAAATTACTGCGATTAATAAAGTATATCGGTGATTTGAATAAGCGTTGATATTCTTCTGCATGATACTCCAGACCTGAAAAAGTAGTTTAGGTCCTACGGGAACTTCACGCAAACCATTTTGAGATTTAATAAATTCCTTTGAAGAAGGTATTTGTGTTTTGCACTTGGCAGTCTCAGTTGATTGTTTTTCAACATAAAATGATGTTGTTTGAGATTTCAGTACTTTTGTGGAGATGTGTATTATCATGATTATGTAATGGTATAGAGAGCATTGCAAAATTCCCGTTGCCAAGCACATTAAATTCATGTTTGTTTTTAATATTTTGAAATTCCTAATCGAATTTATCTTATATACACGTATTTAAAGAACACGAAAAAAAAAAACGTATACGTTTTTGAAAACACGTATTTAAATTCATGTTTGTTTTTTAATATTTTGAAATTCCAAATCGAATTTATCTTATATACAAGTATTTAAAGAAAAGTAAGGACCTTCCACCAGAACACACAAATTGATGAATTGAAATTGATTTAGTAGTTTCAGCTGCAATTCCGTCAAAACTGAAGAACATGTCTGAAAAACCATGTTTCTATAGAAATTCTTTAGAAATTCTACATCAACTTTTAAACAAAATTATTATGTATAAAACTTGAATAACTAGCACCAGAATGCACACAATGAGCCACCATTAATTAACATCGGTTTAGTAGCTGTAGATCCGACCATTGAAATAAAACAGGCTGAAATAAAAATCGTAAATTGTACCATTTTAAAATTATTTTCTCTCGGGTGCTACCCCACCAATTGCAATTTTTTTGTTCTATATTTCTTACATTTTTGAGCGTATTACAGATAAAAAATAAGTCTTTATCTATCTTGAGGCTGAGCTCCAGACCGAAGAAATCAGCGTTAGTCACATCAAATATATATATATTTATCTAGCAGTGTCGAGAGAATAAATTGTGGGGGTTTTACATAGGAACTCAAAACTTCCTCAAAAACGACAATGACATAAAACCGTCTGCTTATCTATGTAAAATCAAAGAATATTTCATTCACATAACTTATATTCCAGACTCAAGAGCTAAATAATTTTGCTTTAAAAAAATCATCAATTCATATACAACTCATCTTACAATCTGTTGATACGTTTACATTCTGCATACGTAAAAATTAGGCATCGTTGTAGAAATAATCATAATGATCATTTAAAATCAAAAATATTTTAATTCCGTAAGCACAGAATTTAGATACACAGATAATATGCAAAAATAAAGCGGTTTGAGGACGGATAGAGCACTAAATATTAATTTAAAATATCTTCAAACGTCACGATTTTTGCATTGGGAAAAAATAGATAGCATATTTTATTTTAAAATGGGTCACGTAACCTCTTCATATAATATGGGTGTAATAATTATTTCAATTTTTATTTAAAAATCTACCTAACATATTTTGCTGAATACTTTATGTGATAGTTTGAATATTTCCTAAAATTTTCAAAACAATTTGTGAATTTTAACTCTGCTTAAAAAATGTTTGAAAAATTAGGTCCCATAGGGTTCAATATATTTCATTTATTCAACTCGGGTTCAATGCAGAACTAATTGGGTGATATTATTATTTTACATTCCCAAATGTCTCACAGACCGTTTCATTTTGATAAAGTCATTTTTATGTGACAGTTATCAACTCTTTAGAATCAAACCTGGGTTCTTGCTTCTAAACTGAGGAACCCAGATGTGTTTCCAAATTCTGGATAATTGAATCTTAATGAAACAAAGTCTAATAGTTTGCAATCGGCATGCTAGGGGAGGGATGTGTCATTTCTTCGAAAGAAGAAAAATACAAGATAAATCAAAACGGGTGTCTTTTTCTGAGTTCTACAATTTTGTTGAGTTTCTGTGTCATTGAGAAATTTAATTTAAAAACTCCCGAAATATTACACAATATTATGGAGGCACCGAATTTTCTAAAACTCTGATGCGCAACAAAAACTGATTGATATATATTTAGTATCCGATAGTCTTGTACAAGTGTGAAAACTATTAAATAGCTAGTATTAAAACGTGAGCGCGTGTGTATGTATGTATGTAAACCGATTTACGAATCCCCTACTCGTGCTAGAAGCTCGCGGTTTTTTTTAAACGTTCGGCATCCGAGGTCTAAGAGCGGAAATTTTAAAAAAGTTGATGGATTTTTTAATTTTTGTAAAAAACCTCATGTTGGGGTTAAAAATAGGGTGTGCGTAAAATCGATTTCATCATTCAACAAGAAAGATCAATGATGCTTAAAGCACTTTCCAACTTCAATGCAATTTTATTTAAACATCTCTAAAATGCTATACATTCCTCGGTAATATTTTGAAACTTATCACAATACTACTATAATTTATTATATTTGAAAACTTAAACCTTCATTGAAAAAAATGAACTTCATTCAAATGACGGCATTGAAATATAAATTGCCTGGTTTAAATATCTTTAAAATGCGATACATTCCACGGCAATATTTTTAAAACTATCATAATACCACGATAATTTATTATATTTGAAAACTTCATCGAAAACAACTGAAATTATTTCAAATGACGTCATAGGAAAATAATACGCCTGGATCTCTTTATAAAAACAGGATTTCTTTCATAACTTTCTCCCATTCATTTCATTCATCACATTACTATAATAATTTATTTTATTTAAAAATTAAGACCATGTAGCTACAACTAATTAAACTGTATGCTTAAAACTTCATCGAAAAAAATCGTCCTTATCTTTATAAAATCAATTAGTATTTCATTCATATCAGCCATGCAGACTCCATGAACTAAATTATTTTGTGTTAAAGCAATTCTAATACAACTCATTCTACGTATTCTGCTGTTTACATTTTACATAAGTGAAAAATAGGCTTCGTTGTAGAAATAACCAAATTTGTATAATCATTTAAACACAAATATATTGCATTTGCGTTGTTTCAGTATGTAGATGCACAGAATTTAAACAAAAATAAAGTAGTTTTAAGACGGATACAACACTCAATATGAATTAAAAAGAACTTAAAAAATCACGATTTTGAAACAAGATGGATGCCATATATCATTTTGAAGTGGGTCATGTGATCGTTTCATATCATGGTCACGTGATCGTTTCATATAAGAGGTGTAATTATTATTTTAATTTTTATTTAAAAAACTACTGAATATATTTCGCTGAATTTTTTTTTATATATTTTATGGAACAATTTGAATATTACCTAAAATTTTCGAAGCAATTTGTGAAATTTAAATTCGCTTAAAAAATGTTTGAAAAATTAGGTCCCATAGGACTCAATTTATTTCATTTCTTCAACCCGGGTTCAATCCAAAACTAATTGGGTGATATTATTCATTTATATTCCCATAGGTCCTACAGACCGTCTGAACAACATACTAAAATTTCATTTTGATTAAGTCATTTTTACGGCAGTTATCGTGCTAACAGACAGACAGACAGATAGAATGAACAAAGTCGTAAACACTTTTCAACTTTGTTGTAAAGTGTTAAAAATGAAATTAGAACCTCAGATTTTCTTACATGATAGGCAGATAAATTTCAAAGGGCTCTAGAGCCCGAATTTTTGATAAAGTCGATGATTTTTTTATACAGAATTTTAAAAATTTCGAAAAACTCGAATAAACCCAATCTACAATCAACGAAAAACGATTTCCCCATCTTGTTTATGGATTCTCGGGCCTAGCGGAGATTCGAAGGTTAGACAGCAGGCGTCAGCTCAACTATAAGTGATTATTTCTAAAATATTAAGTTTTACATATAGAAATTTTAAATATGAGATTCTAACGTTATGATAAGCATTCCTTGAAAAAAAAAAGAAGTGTTCTGGTGAAACACATTATTAACTTCAATAGCAAATGTTACTATTTAGTCTGATTCTTGTGAATAAATCACAAATAACGCAATAGCTTATTTTAATGAATTCTCAAAACTGCTAGAGGGTACTTTCAGCGTATTCGTTAAAATATTCGTTAATGTATTCGTTAAAATATTATTAAAAATACACAGCTCTTTGAACTTAATGCATTGGAATAATATACCAACGATAAATGGTTTCGTTAGGATAAACTCAGTTATTTTTGAAAGTGCATAAAGTATTAAAGCTTTTTTTTAAATGCCTAAAGAATTAAAGCTATCTATTTAAAATAAAATATGGTTTTGAAATCTTTTATCCCGTGAATCGAATTTCTTTTTCTTTCTCCATCAAGCAGAAGTAAGAAAATTGATAACATTTTTAGAAGTTGTCATTTATCTACTTACAACACACTTTAACATTAAGTTGATTTAAAGCTAATGGGTTTCATTTTACGACAAAATTAAGAAAGTGGGGATTTAAATGATATTATATTTTGATAGATATAGAATTGATGACGCTTAATGAATCTGCAAAAATTAAAAACGCCATGGACTTCAAGTCCAATGTGCCTGTACCTATCTCGATATGAGGAATTTCAAAATTATATAAATTATGAAAAAATGAAAATGAGAAATTTAATCATTATTAATACTTGAATGAATCCTTTTTAAGTATTTTAAGCCAAAAAGTGAGTAAAAACTGCTTTTATGAGTTCTAACGAGCGTTCTCGAGATATTAAAACTTTACTTATCTCCCCCAAAAGCGCAATACTTATCAAAATATAAAGCGATTTTAATGATACTTGGTCTAATAATTTAGATCTATTACAAAATATAAGCATATTTATTGTCAGTAAGATAAAATCATGTATAAAGTTTCAATTACTGCTGTTAACAGAATATTAAAATCTGCACATTAGTAGCGATGTGTTAGGGCCATTAGAATTTTTTTTTTAATTTTTGCAATGCACATTACACCACCAAATGCTACTAATATAATTTAATTCAGGAATAAATACTGTACCAATGTAATATTAATTTTGATATTTTAACATAATGCGTATTATACTTAGGGATAGTAATTATAAACTGCAAATAATAAGACAATAATCGAATCTCAAGTTTTGAAAGTATTTTCCAGTAAAAACTTAAATGGGATTTAGTTGTCAAATTGTATTCAGAAATAAATTAAAATAAACTTTTAAATAATCTGAGAATAGGTAATATATTTACAATAGAGTGGGTTCTTAGAAAATATTCTAAACGTTTCTTTGGAAAAATGTTTAAACTTGAAGATGCATTAACTTAGAACCTAATTCAACTGGAATTGCAAAATTAAGAATGCGCTTGTACGTGTGTTTTATGTTTGAAGTTAACTTCTTGTTGAACTTCAGAACCACTTTCTAATTTAAGTGATTTGATTTCATAAATATTTTTGCTACTGGAGAATTACCATGCAGATAGACTTAGAGATGCTGTGGATCAATATTTCACGATAATTGTTGTAATTTTTGCTTTCAAAAAAATAGAATGTGGACATTTAATTTTCAGGTTAATCGCTATATTTTGGAGTTTTTGCTTAAATTACAATAAATATATGTTTAAAATATAATTAAATGCAGAAAAAAATGAAAAAGTTACATGGTAAATGGTAAATCATTTTTATTAATATTTTGCTTTTAGCGTTATATAATTTTTTTTTAACATATAGCTTAAAATTCTGAAACTTATTAAAATGGAAAAGTAATTCCTCAAGTAAGCATCTCATGCAGGAATAATAGTGTGTTAATAGATCTAGATCTGTGGATTATCTCTATATTAACAAAATATTTCGGCGAATTTTTGACACTGCATTCTGAATAGACGACAAAACGTACAGCTCCGAAATTTTACATATAAACCCGAAGATTAACCCTTAATTGTACAAGGCTAGAATTTTAATTTTGGCCTTAATTAAATACCTAGTAAATAATAAAATGTAATATCACCAGTATGAGTAAATATTTAATGGCTGCAGCCGTGATTGGTTACTGACACAGACGTCACAAAGATGGCCAAGAGCTGAATTATTGAAGAATTAAAACATTAAAAGTATAAAGTCCAATATATCCATCGGTATCACTGAGTCGTTGTTAACTTAGAAAATATACTATAAAAAAATTTTGCGAAATATTTATAAAAAATTACTTTATGAAATCTGAACATTACATTTTTTTTATCATACTGATAATGCTTCTGATGCAATTCAAACAAAACTTTATGAAGTATAAATGTATTAAAAATTGGAGTGTAATCTGAAATTTCAAATTTTTTTTTCGAATATTTTTACTGCTATTTTTTCTTTCTGTTTTTTTTTCAGGGGTTTTTTGGCTGTTTTTTGCTGTTACCTAACTCACTATATGTATCTTGTATATTACATTACTGAATATCAAGTGATAGACCTCGAACAGTTATTTTATATCCGGATATAACTTTTTAAAGAATCGATTGCAAATGCTGTGATAATGCAATTTTCAAATTTTCAGAAAGTTTCTCAAACTTAACTACATTTTCTCCACAAAAAATGCTAGAGAATAAACAAATATCTTCTGAAGAAACTCCTAAAATCGTATTACTTAAAATAATTTACTGCTTTACGTTCTTGGGATTTCGTTCGCCACTGAATCTAACTTTTTTGTTTTCAGGATTTTAACTCTCCCCCAAAGCATAATCACCGTTGGAACTACAATGATTTTAACAGTGCAGGTATAGTGATGGAGAATATTTTAAATTCGGATAGTTTTATTGAAAAAATTGACTACAGAAAAGACGGCAAGAGAGTTTTTAAATATGGTAATTATTTTAAAATTCGATCCAATAAAAAGTTTAAGGTTTCTAATGAGGTAAATGGAAGGGTTTTATCTGATGACCTAGCAAGTTCAAATTCATTTGTATCTTTTTACTCAAAATTCAACGATTGAGGAATGACCTCAAGAAGAAACAGAAGACTATAAGAGGTGAAATAGCAAAAAACCTTTCATCTCAAACCACTAGTCATGAGGTTTTCTACAGGAACTCTGATATTCTGGAATTAAAAGAAGTCATTAGACAACTGAAATGTGGAAAGAACCCTGGACCGGATGGAATACATCCAGAATTCATAAAAATAATTAGGAAAAATGCCCTTCAGATACTTTTACAACTCTTTAATTTGTGTTGGAATTCTACAGTCCCTGCCATTTGAAAAAAACATTATTGTTCCAATTCCTAAAAAAGATAAACCTGTGCATTCAATCGAAGGTTATCGACTTATTGCACTAACTAGCGTGCTTTCAAAACTTATGGAAAAGATGATAGTAACACGTCTCAACTGGTACCTCGAGATTGGTGGTTTACTATCAATGGACCAATCTGTCCTTAGACAGTATCACTCTACTGTCCAACTAGTTACACGTCTAAACCCATCAATAAATGATGCACTTGATAATCGAAGATCAACTCTCCCTACTTTCGTGGACTTTAAATCTGCCTACGATAGCGTCTGGAGACTAAAAACTGTTCAGAAGCTTCAAGCTCATGGAGTAACAAATAAAATATTGTTATGGATCAATGATTTCTTTTCCCAACGCTTCTAGGCAGTTCGATATGGCGATAGCATTTCAAGGTTTAAACCGAGCGAAACGGGTTTACCACAAAGTATCGTAATAAGTCCAACTCTTTAATGTACTTATCACTGACCTACCAGGGTCTCTGACTTCAAACTCTCCTGTCGATATGGCATTGTTTGCAGATGATATAGTCATATGGAGCAGTGCAACAAAACAGAAATAAGATTGTATTAACGAAACACTTAACCACTCACATAAACGTTGGATGTCTGGTGCAGAAAAAATGGGTTGATCGTGAACCAAAACAGAACTGGTAGCCAATTTTTTACATTAGACAGACATATTTTCGCTTCAAGATTGTACTTCCAAGGTGTGAACTTGCACCTGAAGGACTCATCAACCAATCTAGATTGTGTACTGGTCAGTAAACAAAGTTGGCTAAATCATGTGGAACATTTGAAATGCAGAGCAAAAAGATGACTCACTATTCTTAAATGGTTAGCAGGTGTGAAATGGAGATGAAATAGGATAACACTTAATACCAAATATAAATTTTATATACAGCCTGTTCTGGGTTATTGTAGTGAAATCTTGGTTTCAGCGTCAGAAAGTACTGTAAAACCATTGAAATCCTTGTAAAATCAGGCTTTTCGGGTCATAATTGGAGCTGTAAAAACTGCTCCCACTTTGGCTATGCAGTTACTAACCGAGACCTAGACTATAACAAAAATAATTCAGAAAAATGCTCTAATCATCTATCAAAAGTTAATTAAATTGCCCAACAATGATTATTGGAGAAGTTATGATTGTTCTACTCCCAGAAATATAAAAACTCAGGCTGGTTTCATGCAGTCAGTTAATAGAATCTGCCAACACCTTCATATTGACTTTAAGGTTGACATTTTCATGCTATCAGTGTGTATGCCTTAGAATTCCTGGACATTGACGTCTGACTGGATCTTGAAACGAAGGTGAAGGAACGAAGGAACGGAAAATGATTCCTGAAGAAATTCGGGTCATTGCACTGGAAACAATACTATCGCGATTCCCGCAAGACAAATGGTTGCATGTTTATACCGATGGTTCTTTACTTAACAGAAATTGGGGCACCGGAGCTTGAGTCTCTTGCACACTGTTTGATTTTTACTTACCTGTATGAACTTCTACAACGCATTTTGATGGGGAGATCGAAACAATTTTTGTGGCATCGCAACAACTTCCACTTTGTCCTTCATTCAACAGAGGGGTTAACATCTCGGGCTCCAGTTCGACACTCCAGGCATTTTCGGGCAACCAAATAAACAATGATACCCGGATTTAAGAGATCAGGTAGCTTTTAAAATACCTAACGCACAGAATCACTTTACAGTGGGTGCCTGCTTGTTGCGAAATACCAGAAAATGATACCAGAATACCAGAAAATGAAAAAGTGGACTTTTTGACCTAAAAGGGTGCTGTAGTTGAGCAGAGATTCTCAAAGCCTATGACTTTTTATTCAGAACAACTGTACATTATAATGCTACACAAAAAATAAACTCTGGAAGCATCTAAGGGAAAGTCATAAAGCGTTCTCAGCAAGAACATTTCAGTCATTCATGAGGCTCCTCGATAAGAAGCAGTTGCCAGGTTCAGATTTCTGACTGGTCATGACTGTCTCGTGGTTCATCTCCATCGAATTGGACTTGCTGCTTCTCCGGATTGTATTTTATATGACCTAGGACATCCTATGTCTAGAAAACATTTGGACGAGTGCCCTACACTATTGATTTTTAACTTAATCATTGAGAAATACTGGAGAGCTTGTTGTCTAATGACCTGGCGGCCAAACAACCGGCATTTGTAAACAACACTCTCTCCCAAAGCAAAAATGTCTTGGTAAACTACCATGAAACTCCCTCTCTATTTTTGAAGTATATAGTTCAACTTAAATTTAAATTATGCATCAAGACTTTTAATTACCGTCGAACCAGTAATACATATTTGCATTTTGGAATGAATAAATTTGCATTACTTACAGCATATTTCATTATTGGTTATTTAACTTTGACAAATTTCTGCTACATTTCATTACTAGGGAATATAATTACTTGCGACAGGAAGCTAACATTTCATCGAATCTTATATTTCAAACAATTCGTAGATTACGATTTCCTAAACTGCATCCGTTTGCATAACGACATCTCTAACTTTGAATTATATTAAATTTTATTTTTATAAAACTAGGTATTCATATTACTCAATACAAGGATATTTCAATTTTGTCCAATAGAAAGGCACTTTTCATTCAAATAAAGAAAAACGCATTCTGCATCTCAAAATGTTCTTACAACACATTGGAATTCGTAAAATTATTCTAGAAATATATTTGTAGAGTTACTACACTATAGATATTGGTTCACTTCTCATTTGCAATCTTTGTGAAATATATCTATACTACGAGTTTTATTTACGCCAAATTTAAAATATTTTGAAAAGTCGTTAGTGTTTAAGAGGAGTTATTGTCATAAATGGGAGGCAGGCAAAAATAAATCAAATTCAGCCAAAAAACAAAAATTAAAAAAAAAGTAACAAACTCGGAAATCAAACTATACTTTCAGTCACTTTCTCTCTTTGCATCAATAAATCGCAAATTAAATTAAATCTGCAAATTACATAAAATAATTAGTTGAAACTTAAAGAATAATCTTAGGACAAATATCCTCTCGACGGTTTTTGACGCACATCTCGCGGGCGTTTAGTAACAATCTCGGATTGTAAAACATTAATTCGAACTACATATTCAAATTTAAAAAAAATGGTTACATTTTAGTGGAGATTTTATTGCACAAAATTTACTCATAATACTATATACTACCATGAAAAACTTTTCTGTCAACGTTCACAATGAACTGAGCATGTAAAACGTTAATTTACGTCAAATATCTAAATCTGAAAACATTTCGTAAGTGTTAAAAAAGTTATAGTCAAATATATATATCAGTGAAATGGCTATAGCATATTTAATTTTTATTAGAACGTGTTCACAGAAACGAAATCGAATTATAAAACCATAATTTACACAATATGTCGGAATAAAAAATCTGATGTGGGCACTACATGACTGTCCCTGCAGACTCATATTCACGTTCTCTTTATTTCTTAAATAATTCATTAAATTGTGTTAAATTGCGCAAAATAACAGCCATATTTACTTTAAATCACAATGAATGTGGATTTTTAATTCAATTTTCATTTTCATCTGGTAATTGGACATATTTTTAAAGGTGGCGTAGCGAAAATGCGAAAACACTATAATATCTCAAGAACGACTAGACCTAAAGTAATGGGGTTATTATTATTTTCCTCGTCAAAATTTATGTATGAAATAAGCATTTAATTGATATATTTTAGCCTACGTAGTCTTTATTTTCAGATTTTTGCAGGTCATTTTGCCAAAAAAAAAAAATGCAGGATCATTTTTTTTCCAAATCGTACCAAAATCTAATCAGCACCAGGTTGGCCTACACGTGATTTATCTACCAAATTTTGTGAAATATGTTCTATTAGTTTTTCAACTAGAGTGCATACAGGTAATTTTTACGGGCTATTTCGGAAAATAAGGCAGGTTCTTTTATACCGAATCGTATCAAAATCTGATAAGCACCAGGGTCACCCACAAAGATTTACATACCAAATTTTATGAAATTCCGACAATTAGTTTCTCAGTTAGAGTGGATACAAAATCTGCACAGACAGACATACACACAGACACAGACATCACGGTAAAAATAGTTTGTGTTCTAGAGATCCCAAAACTTATAGATCTGTCGACATCTCAAGTTGCTATTTTCGGCACGATTTCAATACTTTCTCTATGCATCACCATATATTGCAAAATAAGTAAAACTTTTGGAAGTTGACTTTTAGAAGAGTTATCGTCCGGCAATGTGAACATCAACAAAGAGAGTGCCGCAAGTGCAATATTACTTCAACCACATTCAGTAACAATCTCAGCATTTAAATCATTAATTTGCATTACATATTAAAATTTCATAAAAATTCATAAGATAATGTATATATCAGTAAAGGCAGCACAGAAAATGTCATTATGTACGTCATTTATGCACATTTAGCAACAATCTAGATCTCTAAAAAATGTATCTACCATATATCCAATTAAAAAATAATCGGTTTAGATGACGCATCATCGAACTCAATATATGAGTGCTATTGTGCATCACCGATCCATTGTATAGCATGTTCAATAATAATCCGGCCACGTTTGGCAACGAAGTCATCCTGTCCAAAAATTATTTACACCATATACATATAACGGAATTTTTTAAATAATCATTTAAGTTTTAAAAGCGTTATTATGGACAAATAAAAAATGCAGTCTGTCTTCGGACAGATAGAGAAAATCAAGTGGAATCCAACTCAAAAGTTCGAAGCTTAGACACTTTAATCCTTCACTTCAATTATTTTCTATTACAAGGCTTCCTAGTTGGCGGGTTGTGTGCCATATTTGCACAGAACAGGAAAGTTTGTGGAGCACTAACAGCGAGGAATATTAGGTGCTTCCAATAACAGATAGAACACATGTTGTGTGCTATAATTTTGTGAAATATTATGGAGAAAAGTTTTCAAAATTTAATCCGTCTACGGACAGATAGACAAAATCAAGTGAAATCCAGCTTAAAAGTTCGAAGCTTAGACACTTCAATCCTTTGCGTCAATTCTTTTCTATTGCAAGGCTCTCTAGTTGGCGGGTTGTGCGCCATGTTTGTACAGAACAGGAAAGTTTGTGGACCACGAACAGCGAGGAATATTAGATGTGTCCATATTTTCGTAAAATATTATGGAGAAGAGTTTTCAAAATTTTATCACATAACAAGTGTTTTTATTGGCATTATCTGTATTGGCAATTTTATATTCCAAAGAGCATAAATAACAATCGCAGAAAGAGTTAATAAAGTGTGTTATTTTCAGTGAGAGCAGAATTCTAATTGAAGGAATGGATGCAAGAACCATGTAATTTAACTTTGGGTGAACGTTACTTTGCAATGTTAATTCATAAAGAAAATTGTCTTCTAATCTGATACAAGAACGAAGTATATCGACTTGATCTGTACTGGAATATATAAAAACACAGTTACTCTAGAAAACAATTAAGACCGACAACTCACAATTAAAAAAAACACAAACATGTGAGGACACATTTCTCATGCTATGTTCCTGCAAGTACCATATAGTTCTACAATCAGCGTGGGCCAGAATCGCAGAACGATAGATGCCAGACATGATAACGAGTAACCATTAGGCATTGTTCTTTAATAAAGAGCAATTTAATGGCTGATTTCATTCAAAATATTGCACACTTCGATAAAACTACGGCTAAATGAGTACATTATACATTAAAGTTAAAAGCAACATACAACACAAAATTAAATTTTTATTTTGTGTTACATGAGCAGGTGTGATACAGTCGCAGATCTTTCTCTCACGAATGAGGGTTACGTTTCTTATGTGTCCTGATAAAGAGAGCAGTTTTTTCTTTCCAAACCGGTCGAGCCTATTAACCCATTAAACGCTGCTATATGAATCGCACTGAAAAATTTTGAATTTTTGTATGTTTTGAGGTTCAATATACGTCTTTAATCATATTCAGTTTAAATTTTAAAAAAATCTTTATTTGGTTAGAAGATATGATATAGTCCCAAAATGGGAAACTTGTCGCCTAATGGGGGTAGCATAGATACCTCCCCAGTTGAGAATTGAATGTTTAATTTTAATATCTTCCTAAATCAAGTTAGAAATCCCCAAAATTATTTTTATATGATTAATAAAGTTAATTATCTATCCCTTAAATGCATATTAAATATGTTCAAGTCATAAAATAAGAACTCGTAAATTTTCTTTCCTGTTTAATTAGTTTTTTCTTTTACATTTTTGTATGAAACGGAACTAAGCAATTTTTGTGCAGCATGACGTTACATTTCTCGCACCATAGGCGAGTATTCTTTTTGCAAATTTTACATTTAGATTGCTTGCCCGCCTGTGTGATAAAATGATTCACACCATCAAAACGTATGTTAGAGTTCACTGCTGTGTGTGGTCCAAGTCGAGGTTTTGGCAACGATTCCAGTCTCTCTGGTTTCATCAAACACATCACAATGTCTCGTAAAAATGTTAATTGAGACATTTGTCCATTCATCTCGCGATAGATCCTACAAGTCGCTACCACAGCCATGTTCAGAGTGTTGGTGAAAAATGGTCACAACCATTTCTTACTCTTTATTCTCGGTCGGTATGAACTCAAAAAGCGATCAAGAAGATCTACGCAGCCCATATTTTTGTTATAAGATCCAACTCTTCCTGGTTGAGGCAAATCAATCTTATTTTAAATTTTTGGCACCACCGTTTTGCTTGCCCCATAGGCTCCATACATTCAAAATTCGATGCTGAGCATACAACTTTATTGTCTTTCCATTTTACTACACCAATATCCTTTGTTATAATGCAGTCAGATGTCCCTCTTTCTTTTCTTACCAAAATTTTATTGTCTTGTAAAGGACAGTTCTGAAGTCGGTTCTCTATCACCGTTCCAGTTAGACGGAATTCCCTTTTCACATTTCTTCAAGCAATGGCAGAGAATTGAAGAAATTGTCAACATAAACTCTGTGTCTTCTACAATTTTCTACACATTGTATTAAATCCAAGACAACTCTTGTTCCAAGGGGAGTTTTGTCTTCGGCTGCTGCTTCTTTTCCCACATAAACTTGTAAATTAAATGTATAACCTTGAGAAGAAGCAAGAACCCACAATTTATAACCAAATTTTATGGGTTTTGTTTTCCACGCATATTAATTTTTGCAGAATGCCTGCCTGTATAAGTAAGTCCTCGTCAATGCTTAAAAATTCAGAAAATGTTCCGAATTGCTGCAATTTTTTGCAAAATATTTCAATAAAACTTCTAACTTTGGCCAACTTGTCAGAGCCATCGATTGAATTGTTATCGCATAAATGCAGATATTTCTTTAGATCTCTAAATCTCTGCCTACTCATGGCATTTTGTATGAAGGGCAGATTACAATCTTCTGAATTGCTCCAATACAAATCTGAATTGCTCCAATACAAATCTGAATTGCTTCAATACAAATCTTGCAAGGAATGATATCCGCTAAACAATATAATTCCGAGAAATACTTCCAATGACTTTTCAGATACAAGCCGAAATGTATAATTATTGTTTTGCGCACCATACCTTAAAGTTTCTTTTGAGATAAGATTCATGATATCAGAATCAAAATACATTTTGATTAGTTCGTAAGGAGTTTTACCTGCTAATTCAGAGTGTATCTCTTTTAAAATTGGCATTTTTTTAGATTGATTTGGAGCTAATTTATCGGCATTTTTCCAAACATATGATTTCTTGTTTGGCTCTTTTTGTTTGTTTGTCCTAATAGCATCATTTCGTTTGACCAGTTTTTCCTTTTTGTCGATTTTTTAGGCTCTGTTTGTTGGTTTTGACTTTTATTCAAGTCATCTTGATCACTTGAAAAAGAATTTTCTTTTAGACACCTCTTCCTCTTTTTCGATGTAATTTTCTTCCTTGAAATATTTAGTGTTTCACGCCGTTTTAAATTAAGTTCGACTTCTCCGCATACATCCACTGGCTGTACTTCATCTAAATAATTGTCATTAAAATGTTCTTCATCAGTTACCTGACCAGGATCTGGTGGCAAACAAGTGATACTGCACTCATCTTCTGACAATTAGTCCGAATCTAATGCATCCATATAGTCCAAGGCTTGCTGCACAGTGAAAAACCTAAACGGCATTTTTGCTTTAAAATAAAAGTAAAGAAATTTCTGTATCGAAAATGAACCTCGCTTACTGAACGCTTAGCGTAGAATGCTGACCAAGAATTTTATCTTATCTAGAACATTCTTCAGAACATAATGGAAAACATCCGACCTTGACAACAAAAGAGAAGTTACTATGTTCAATAACAAAGGGGCCTGACTTTTAACAGTAAAGAATAAACAGAAGGCAAAATGGGTGTGTCATGCAAAAGAGGAGATAACTTTATTCTACTAGTCAGAACAAGCCAAATCTCCCATTTTGGGACCTTTCTAAACAAAGACCTGTAAAACCCTTTTAAATTATTTTTCTTGACCCCTGTTTGTTATGACTTAAAAAAAGAACTATTGTTTTCCATATTCAATGTTTCTTATCTTCCGCACTCGAATTAATTATTTTTAGTGAATTTTTTTTCTAATGAAGTAAAAAGAGGCAATTTTGCTTAAATTTGAACAATTTAAAAAAGAAGAATTTATATTACAAACTTTTTGAAAAAATTACCAATAAAGCTAGGTACTTTAATATCTACTGAAAAAAATAAGAAATATATCTATCTTAATTACTTGTGGAGAAAAAAAATCTTAATCAAAGGTTCCCAAAATGGGAGACTTGGCGCTTAATGAGTGAAATTTGTGTTATATGCTGCTTCTGAGGAAGCTATTATAGGGTATAAACAATTGGTTATTCACATTGGTGAAAAGTTCAGATAAATTTATGTCAGTTTATTTTTATTATCCTGGAACTAAAATAAGGGGGGGGGGGATTCTACAAACAATAGGTAACTCGAATTTACTTAAAATTATATAGATAGTTATAATTAAGCATTACAAAAAAATTTCCTATTCATTATTTTGCTCGCTCAAAAACTTAGCTTTTTAGACTAATATGCTTCTTGATCCTTCCTTTCAATTCTAAACTATGATCAATATTTCATTTTGATAAAGTGCGATATGAAAGAATAATCTGCGGTATAAATCAAACTTTTTCAAATTACTTTTAACTTATATCATGTAAAAGAACTTTGAAAGAAATTTTGACACGTTGGACTGCAATAGTTGCACAGTACTGTTACATAACCTATATCCACTTAAGAAAATTGAAAATGCAATGCCCGAAATTCCAAATGAGAGCAATCGAAGTGTTGTCACTCAGAAATGATAATATCATAAGAATTTTTAGACCACATCATTTATTTATTTATAATTAAATGTACAACTCTCGTTCATTATAAACAAAAGTGGCACTTTTAAATTATTGGGAAAGCAGTATGAAGAGAAATTTACAATTTGGAAGCCCTCTCCACATAGAAGCATCAACTCAGAAACAAAAAGATTAACAGATGGATGGTGCATTTAATTATCCAACTTTGCCGCCAAATTAACAGAGAACCCTACATTTTCTCCTAAGTAAAGTTCCGTGTTCTTGAAGTAACTTTGTAATTAATTTCATTCTCACACTTTCAGTAAAGTTAAATATTTTCAGGCTTGAGCAATTTTCAATAAAAGTATCATAATAATGTGGAAGTGTATAGAAATTAAAAGTTATAAACCGAAAAAAAAAATCCACTTTAATAGAAGGAAGTAGATTTGCGACTTCTGATCTTTGAGTGGAAATTACTGTTTCATCTTTTGATATAATGGGAATTATAAAATCAGATACAGAAAAATAATTAATATTTATTATTTATTATACATAATAAACCTTTCTGTGTAAAGCTTGACAATGGATTTTGAAAACTTGGCTAGTAATTTAGAGAAATATCGCTAACTTGTCGATTTTTTTATAACTGTGCCAAATTGACTTAAGTATCGTCAAATTTGCAAAGATGAAATACTAAATGACTGAAAATTACGACAAATTGATGTATTAACTATTAAAATGTTTTAATACATGGACTATGATGAGTATTGTGGATGCTATCAATATTGATAATTGTAAAGTTAAAGTTGCTCTAAATATACGCTAATTGAGTTTTTTAAAATAAATTTATATGTTCTCATCCGGAAAAACGCCAAATGCACAACTCAACGTTAAAAACAATGCGCCGTAGATTTTATATATAATCTTTGCAATATGAAAGAATTAAATTAAATGCATTGCATTATGTAGCGAAAGTCATATGGTGGCGACATGAGGTTTTTTACTTTCTCTATATAGTATAGATGTATATAGGGAAATATGTTTCAATACTATCATTAAAAGAATAGTCAACCGATTACGATATTAGAAACTTAATTCGGTTATTACCAAAATGCATTCAAAATTATGAATTCATTGCTATTGCTAAAATTTAATAAATAAAATCGTCTGCTGAAAGAATTTTGCTTGCAAATATAATTAAGGACAGTCAAAAAGACATGAAGACAGACTGCCAAAAGGACAGAAGAACAGCCAAATTTTTAGAAAGATCATACCAATGCCATTCATTAAAATTTCATGACATAAAATGAATGAGACAAGCAAGCAAACAAAAAGACAAACTGATTTTCAATTTAGCTTAAATAGGTTTGATAATCTAATGTATTTAGATTATGGGGATATAATGCCAACTAGAAAAATTGATCAGGTAAGAGTAGAAGAGGAAAGCCGGTTCTGCGCCAGTGGAAGAGCAGTGAAGAGCGAAGAGCAAAATGGCCGCCATCTTGAATTCCGTAATCCTGGACGGGGGTGTAAAAGGGGGGGGGAAATGAAAAAAGGTGGGGGTAAAAATTTTGGCGAAACTTTTTTGTCGGGTGGCAACGATGTCGTAGTCGTGTACGAGGGGTTGAGGGGGAGATAAATTTATGTAATGAGATTTTTCTAAGTACGGAAGAAACTATTTTCGGGGTGGCAACACCTTCTCTTCACTCAATTGAAGAGCAGTGCCATCAGCGCCCCCCCTAGCGACGAAAAGTGGAATTATGGAATGAAATTGGGGATTTTTTTCTGTTTCGGTTGCCATAGCAACACCTGTGGGGGATAAACTTTTTTGGGGGTGGCAACACCATCGGAGGCGGAATGAAACCATCAGCGCCCCCTAGCGGGAGTAAGCGGAACTATAAATGATGGAACTTATTTTTCTGTTTCGGTTGCCATAGCAACACCTGGGGGGAGAAACTTTTCAGGTTGGCAACACCAACGGTGGCGGAATGAAACCATCAGCGCCCCCTAGCGGCGAAAAGTGGAACTATCGGGGATAGAACTTAGAAATATTTTTTGTTTCGGTTGCCATAGCAACACCTGCGGGGTAGAAACTTTTTTCAGGGTGGCAACACCTGCGACGAAGGCTGTGCAGTACCATCAGCGCCCCCTAGCGGCCTAAAGGGGAATTAAAATTGGGATTTTTCTGATAGTTGGGACTTTTTTTTTTTTCTTTTTTCTAAATGAAGTGGTTAAGTACGAAATATTCGTATTTTTTTTTCTTTTTCTAAATGAATTAAAGGTGTTAATGAGGATAATTAAATAAAGTGATTAAGTATATAAAGGCCATTGTTATTGCATGCTAGGAGCGTGCCAAGTACATGTTATTACATGTTGAGGACATACCAGCGGCATACCAAGGAGTATGCTGAAGACATGCCAAGGTCATGTCAATATCCCTCCGCCTTCTATGAAAAGAGTGCCTGCCCTATTTGTAGGTTAAGGGGTGTACCAAGGTCATGTCAATATCCCTCCGCTATATCACGGTTACGAAGCGAACTGCGAGAATCTTGTAGGGTGAGATAGTTGAAAATATCGTATGATGAGAGGTATGCCAAGAGCATCGAACATACATTTTAAGAATGTGCCGTTTTTAGCGTTTTTTTCACAAAAAGTTTTCAAAACGTTAAAAAAACAACAAAAATGTGCGTTTTTTCAACAAGTTGAAGTTTTGGAGTTGTTGGATTTCTCTATGGAAATTAACATGGGTTTTCACACTTTTGCGAATTTTTTAGAAAAAAAAATGTGGTTTTTCGCAAAAAAGCGACCAAAAATGTGTTTTTTGAAAAACGCGGAATCGGCCGATTTTTTTCAAACTGTCGGATTTCTCTATGGGAATTAACATAGGTTTTCACACTTTTGCAATTTTTTGAAAGAAAATGTGCGTTTTTGCAAAAATGCGGCCAAAAAAGCGTGTTTTTAAAGTAGCAGAATCTCGGGAATCTCGAGAATCTCGGGAATCTCGGGAATTGGGTGTATAGGAGGGGGTGTGTTTCCCCAATCATTCCAGTCTTGACTTTCAAAATTTAAAAAATAAATATTTTTAAATAATCGTGAGAGTGTACTACTACCATAGGAGTATCTGTAAACCAACATGGTTTAATATGTGTGTTATTTTATACATGTGTTATTTCTTTAAACCAACATAGTTTAATACGTGCACCATTTTACAAGTGTACTACTAGCATAGGCTACCATAGGGGTACCTTTCAATCTGAACATGTTTTAAAAACCGCATAGTGCATTAAATCACGATGACAGATCTACCCCTCCCCACCTCGCGTGAATGTGGATAGTTACATCGTATGGCCAGTGCGGGGAAGATGAGGATACTGCTAACAGAGCGTGGTTCTGTATCTGGACATAACTTTAGGCTATATGTCGCGTTGGGCTTGGGTTTGGCCGACTGTTTAGAACTACTCTCGCTGCTATTGTTAACATCTGTGGTGGAGGATAGTTTTTACGGGCTCATAGAATGCTTGTGTTGTTAGATTAAAAAGACACCACTAAATATCATTGTATTCTCAGCTGGGAGAGGCTCTTTTAAAGAAGTTCTTATTAAATTTTAACATGTTGTAAAAAGAATCTTTCATTCATTAGTGGTATGAATCTCGCAAGTTAATTAAAGGATGTTAATTAAATTAATTGATTAAGTATTGAATGCCTGTATACCAGGAGCATGTCAAAGACATCTCAAGGGGTATGTCAAAGCGTACCAAGGGTGTACCAAAGGAGTATGCTGAAGGCATACCAAGACCATCGTTCCTACACTATCCCTCTGCTATATCGCAGTTATGAAGTGAACTGTAAGAATATCGTATGATGAGGGGTATGCTAAGAGCATCGAACATACATTTTAAGAATGTGCCGCTTTTAGCGTTTTTTTCACAAAAAGTTTTAAAAACGTTAAAAAAACAACAAAAATGTGCGTTTTTTCAACCAGTTGAAGTTTTTGAGTTGTTGGATTTCTCTATGGGAATTAACATGGGTTTTCACACTTTTGCGATTTTTTTAGAAAAAAAATGTGGTTTTTCGCAAAAAAGCGGCCAAAAATGTGTTTTTTAAAAAACGCGGAATCTGCCGATTTTTTTCAAACTGTCGGATTTCTCTATGGGAATTAACATAGGTTTTCGCACTTTTGTAATTTTTTGAAAAAAAATGTGTGTTTTTGCAAAAATGCGGCCAAAAAAGCGTGTTTTTAGAGTAGCAGAATTTCGGGAATCTCGGGAATCTCGGGAATCTCGAGAATCTCGGGAATCTTGGGAATTGGGTGTATGGGAGGGGGGGTGTTTCCCCAACCATTTCGGTCTTGGAGTTTAAAAAATAAATATTTTCAATAATCGTGAAAGTGCGCTTATGTCTAAAATACTTGAGTGTTATGAATCTTGCAAGTTAATGAAAGGAAGCGATAAAATCTTAAATTTAAATAATAGCAGATACCAATGGGTGTATGCATATGTTTTTACAAGTGTATACTACCATAGGGGTTTCTTTAAACCCACATGTTTCAATATGTGTGTTATTTTATACGTATGTTATTTCTTTAAACCAACATGTTTTAATACGTGCGTTATTCTAAGAGGGAGAAACGCCTAATATGCTGATACATATGACACACGCGCTCAGCACAAATCGATGGAAATAAATGGTGAGATAGTTTTTAAAGACGAGACTTTGAAATTGTTTTCGATAAATAAGGTATTTGAGGTTATTTAACGTGTGAATGAGCGATACATGCCAATAAAATGAGGAACTAGGCTAAGTTTACAAGTATAGGACTTTAAAGTTTTGATGTTTTAGGGGTAGAACTTGAATTTATAATTAAACATGATTTATACTAACTACTGCAAAGGGAGAAATGCATAGCGAAAGGGGTTATGTGTGTATATATATATATAATACATATAACCAACACCCACCGGTGGAATGCAGATCTAAGATAGTATTTTTAGGAGAAGACATGAGATTCTTAAGTAAATGGAGTATTTAGAGGCATTTAAAGAGATATAAACATATGATAAGGTAACATCCATAATACACACAACTAATATAGGACAGCGAAAGGAAAACTTTAGTATTGTTTAGAGACCGAACTTCAAATTTTTAAGTAAATGTAGGCGTTTGGAAAAAATTTAATGAACTATGTGCGATACACATGTCTCCGATCACAGTGGTGGAAAAGTGATACCGGAGCAGTTTTTAAAGATGTGACTTTAACTTTTTTCAATTAAGTGGAGAATCTACTAAATATTAGAGGGTGCTAGCGCTTACCGAGGGTTTTATGTATAATACACATAAGCAGCATATAACATTAGGAAGGGGATATTAGAAAATTTTTTAAAGATAGGACTTTAGATTTTGGAACTAAATGAGATATCAAGAAACATTTAAAGGGGATGAAAACATCTAATGAGGCGGAATGGGGGTGTACTTACACAAGATACTCAACACTGAAATTATTCACTAAGATAAATTTTTAAAGTAAAGACTTTAGAAGTTTCACATAAAAGGCAATTTATACTAGTTTTTAAAGAAATGAAAACGCCCAGCGAGAATACAACGCCGATATATATAACAGTGAAAAGAAAACTTAAATATTGTTTAAAGACTACACTTCAAATTTCAAAGTAAATGTAGATACTCAGAAACTTTTAATGGACTAGTATAATACACATACTCGATATAACAGTTAAATGGCGAACTAAGAATAATTTATAAGTATGTAACTTTGGATTTTTTTTAGTTAAATAGGGATTTCAGCTAATTTTTAGAGGGATAGAAAGGTATACTAAAGGGTGTACAACAAATTTTTAGAAGGAACTAAGGGAATTTTCTAGCTAAATAGGGATTTCCACTACTTTTTAAAGAGATATAAAGACATACTAAAGGGTATACAGTAAAATTTTAGAGGGGACTTTGAGAATTTTTTAGCTAAATAGGGATTTCTACTAACTTTTAAGGAATAGAAACACGTACTGAAGAGTATAGAGCGTAATCATTACTAACACCTAGTGCTAAAATGAGGAATTAGAGTAATATTTAGGAGATGGGACTTTAGATTTTTAAGTAAATGTTATGTTTAAAAACTTTTAAAGTAGCGTAAATACCTACTAAGATGACATATGCGATACACATAGCCAATACATAGTTATTAAATAGGGAAAAGCTAAGATGGCTTTTTAGAATAACACCTAAATTTTTTTTCTAACTAAGCGCAATATATCAACACTTAAAGCGGACGAATACGAAGATTCAGACGGCATGTGTGATACACATCGCGGGCACATAATAGTTAAATGTTAATTTAAGTAAGTTTTTAAGGATAGAACTCTGAATTTTTTTTGGGGTAAATGAGATGTTTAAGAACATTTAAAGAGTCAAAAACACCTAATAAGGCGGTATGAGATGATTTCATCATCATCAGATAACAGCGAAATGGGAATACTACAAATATTTTAAAGGGGGATCCTTAAAATTTCTAAGTAAATAACCTTTAAAGAGGCGAAAAATATATAGTGAAGTTGTGTAGATAATACAGATGATCGACATTCTAAAACAGACAAGACATGTCTATACAGGATAAAAAATGTTGTACGTTAATATAAACATACATTATTCTATGTAGCAATGTAATACATACCCCAAGATTTATATAAAGTAATCGCGAATCCATTATACCAATCCCATCAGAAATCAGCTAAAATAATAAAATTACCAAGCTGAATAATATATCTAGGTACTAAAACCCCAACAAACTACATTAAATTGATAAAAATCTTAACTAAATAAAATAATGAAGCTGTAACATACTATAAAAATACTAAGTTTAATAAAATCTATATAAATAAAATTGAAAATCTGTCTGTCTGTCTGTCTGTCTGTTTGTCCCATCATCACGGGAGAACGGCTGAACCGAATTTGATGAAATTTAGTGGGTAGCCTAGAAATAGCCCACTTAAAATTTAGTCCATGTTTGGAGTTTCCACAACCAGTGGTTCTCGAGATATTAGTGAAAAACGAATATTTCGTTTGTCTCATCATTACGAGAGAACGGCTGAATCGAATTTAATGAAATTTCGTGAGTAGCCTTAAAATAGCCCCCCATAAATTTTGCCCAAGTTTCGAGTTTCTAATACCAGGGGTTGTCGTGATATTAATGAAAAACGGAACTTTTTCTTAGGAGATCTACTCTCCAACTCCGTGGTTTATCCAAACGGAAAGGATGAAAATCGTTTGTTTGAAACATCAACGTGAATTAAAACTTCATTTCTGAGCTTAGTGCAGGATTTTTGCATTAATTAGTCGCTATCTGAGAGCATGAATTGTTTGAAACATGAATTTAAATAGAAAATCTAACTCCATGGTCAAGCATTTACTAAACAATGGAAAGTATAAAGAAATCAAAATGGTTATTATTTTTGCATTTTATGGGGAAGAGATCAAAATGGATATTTAATTTCGCAGTTTATGAGGAAGATTCTTTATTATATTATGTTGCTCAGCAACGCAATTAAATTAAATGTGTTTCTTAATATTTGTTATTATTTTTTCTATTTGATTAATAAATAAGTAGATGTAAAAATATATTTTGTAAATGAACGGTTTGATTTTTTTTAATTATATTAATTACGGACTGCGTACCTCACTTTCATTTGACAAAGAGTTTTTAAGCTTTTATATTGTGTTTTGCTAATAAACTCATATAGTGTTTACCAATAAATTCATTTATCCGATTTTGAAACAGAAAAAGAGTAGAAAGGGTATATCTTCTAATACAATTTTAGTGTTTGCATTTAGTATATACAAACGGGATCAGGATGTTTTATTCTTCAGAATTTCAGAGCTACGAATTTGGCGGAATATCGCTAACTTGGCAACTTTTCTTAAACTTTGCCAAATTGACGGAAATATCGCCAAATTGCTAAAAACGACGCAAATCAATGAAATTAAATTAGTTTTTTTAGAAGACAGTACTGAAATGATGTTTCGGTAGCATTTGTGGGTCAGTCTATACACCCTACTTAGTAACACATTTATCGAATTTTTAAAATATCACCAAATTGATAAAAATGTTTGTAAATCTATAAAAATGTCATGAAATTGATAAAATTGCGCTTAATAAATGAAATTAATTGTATTTTGTTAGGGGATAATATTATGATGATGTTTCGTCAATTTGTCGCAAAATTGGACTATCAGTTTTACAGTCCCACTTGGCGATAAATTTGGCGATTTTTTAAGTTATCGCTAAATTGAAGAAAATATCGCCAAACCTTTCATGGAGATAGCATTATTCAGACGATATGATTTCCATCAATTTATTTGAAGCAACTGATATCATGTCGTTTAGCAATGGATGTAAATCCAATGTGTTATGTGGCATACGATTTTAATTAAATCTTTTCCGATTTGAGTAATAAAGATATGTATATAAAATAAATTTCATTGGCATTGCATTTTTGACTGGATAATATCGATTACGGTCTTCAGGTTACGCATTATTATTATTGATATTTTCGGGGATTATTGATTCAAGGATTATTGATATTTTCAAATTATTATACCATTGTTTTATTATGACAAAAATTGTTGAAACTCACATCTTGTACGTTGTGCGAGTAATCTTCTATAAATGCACGTGTTATCTTCTAAGCTACGAGAATATAAGTAGTACAGGTTTATAGGCATATATTTTGATATATATTGGCATATATTGGAATCAATTACGACCTTCTGGTATAAAGATTACGGGGATAATTAAAATTTTCAATTTATAATGTCATCTGTTTTATTTCGGCAAAGATTTTTTAGACTCATATTGTAATAAGGGTAATCTTCTACTAACATACAGGCTTATTTTTTAATCTGCGACAATATAAGTAGTATGGGGATATATATATATGTATATATATATATATATATATTCCCATATAATTTTAGTGCTTTCATTCTGGCATATATTGGAATCAATTACGGGTTTATTGATATTTTCAATTTATACATGTAATCTACTAATACAGGTTATATATTCTAATATTCGCGTATATAAGTAGTACGGGTCCTATACAATTTTAATGCTTTCATTTTGCATATATTGATTCAATTTCTTATTTTTGTAAATTTGCTTTCCAAAGGGGCCAGGATGTTTTGTTCTTTAGATCTGCCCGTGACGATAATTTTGCATGATGAGAACAGATATTCATAAACTTCTCTTTAGGAGCAATAAATTTAATATTTTAACATAATTTGCATATGATTCTGAATTATAAGTTTCTTTATATTTTATACTCCGTACGATAAACGGGTATGCTGCTAGTAATAGAATAAAATCATATTATAGCAAGTACTTACATGTTCAATCCGACTCAAAAATGCTGCATTAGGTGTAGGCCGATGAATAATGACAGATATAACATCTCCAGCTTTACCAACTTAAACCGACATATTCGCAGAGCAACTTGAAACGCGTCTTGACCTCACGAAATCCACAGCAGAAGTGATAAAATCGATACTTCAACGACACCCCCTACACGACAAGGTCACATCAAGGTCATATCATGGTTACTGTTAAACTATGGTATAAAATAGAATCACATGTTAAAAAATAATAGATTTTAGTAAAATAATTAAAGAAAACCCCTTTGTGATTATGAATGACCTGTCTATTTTTACCGTGTGTATGTGTGTGTGTGTGTGTGTGTGTGTGTGTGTGTGTGTATGTGTGTAATTATGCCTTAAAAAGCTATATATCTGTTGTATCCCAACGGATACTAATATTTGTTTTTCAAACTTAGAAAAACTTTATTTCAGTTGCACTTATTTTAAGTGTAATTAAAAAAAGTTTTAACTAAATGTGTAAAACAAATATTAGTATCCGTTGGGATACAACAGATATATAGCTTTTTAAGGCATAATTACACACATACACACACAAACACACACACACACACACACACACACACACACGGTAAAAATAGACAGGTCATTCATAATCACAAAGGGGTTTTCTTTAATTATTTTACTAAAATCTATTATTTTTTAACATGTGATTCTATTTTATACCATAGTTTAACAGTAACCATGATATGACCTTGATGTGACCTTGTCGTGTAGGGGGTGTCGTTGAAGTATCGATTTTATCACTTCTGCTGTGGATTTCGTGCTGTCAAGACGCGTTTCAAGTTGCTCTGCGAATATGTCGGTTTAAGTTGGTAAAGCTGGAGATGTTATATCTGTCATTATTCATCGGCCTACACCTAATGCAGCATTTTTGAGTCGGATTGAACATGTAAGTACTTGCTTTAATATGATTTTATTCTATTATTTTATTAAACTTAGTATTTTTATAGTATGTTACAGCTTCATTATTTTATTTAGTTAAGATTTTTATCAATTTAATGTAGTTTGTTGGGGTTTTAGTAACTAGATATATTATTCAGCTTGGTAATTTTATTATTTTAGCTGATTTCTGATGGGATTGGTATAATGGATTCGCGATTACTTTATATAAATCTTGGGGTATGTATTACATTGCTACATAGAATAATGTATGTTTATATTAACGTACAACATTTTTTATCCTGTATAGACATGTCTTGTCTGTTTTAGAATGTCGATGATCTGTATTATCTACACAACTTCACTATATATTTTTCGCCTCTTTAAAGGTTATTTACTTAGAAATTTTAAGGATCCCCCTTTAAAATATTTGTAGTATTCCGATTTCGCTTTTATCTGATGATGATGAAATCATCTCATACTGCCTTATTAGGTGTTTTTGACTCTTTAAATGTTCTTAAACATCTCATTTACCCCAAAAAAAATTCAGAGTTCTATTCTTAAAAACTTACTTAAATTAACATTTAACTATTATGTGCCCGCGATGTGTATCACACATGCCGTCTGAATCTTCGTATTCGTCCGCTTTAAGTGTTGATATATTGCGCTTAGTTAGAAAAAATTTTTAGGTGTTATTCTAAAAAGCCATCTTAGCTTTTCCCTATTTAATAACTATGTATTGGCTATGTGTATCGCATATGTCATCTTAGTAGGTATTTACGCTAATTTAAAAGTTTTTAAACATAACATTTACTTAAAAATCTAAAGTCCCATCCCCTAAATATTACTCTAATTCCTCATTTTAGCACTAGGTGTTAGTAATGATTACGCTCTATACTCTTCAGTGCGTGTTTCTATTCCTTAAAAGTTAGTAGAAATCCCTATTTAGCTAAAAAATTCTCAAAATCCCCTCTAAAATTTTACTGTATACCCTTTAGTATGTCTTTATATCTCTTTAAAAAGTAGTGGAAATCCCTATTTAGCTAGAAAATTCCCTTAGTTCCTTCTAAAAATTTGTTGTACACTCTTTAGCATACCTTTCTATCCCTCTAAAAATTAGTTGAAATCCCTATTTAACTAAAAAAATCCAAAGTTACATACTTATAAATTATTCTTAGTTCGCCATTTAACTGTTATATCGAGTATGTGTATTATACTAGTCCATTAAAAGTTTCTGAGTATCTACATTTACTTTGAAATTTGAAGTGTAGTCTTTAAACAATATTTAAGTTTTCTTTTCACTGTTATATATATCGGCGTTGTATTCATTCTAAGTCATCTCGCTGGGCGTTTTCATTTCTTTAAAAACTAGTATAAATTGCCTTTTATTTGAAACTTCTAAAGTCTTTACTTTAAAAATTTATCTTAGTGAATAATTTCAGTGTTGAGTATCTTGAGTAAGTACACCCCCATTCCGCCTCATTAGATGTTTTCATCCCCTTTAAATGTTTCTTGATATCTCATTTAGTTCCAAAATCTAAAGTCCTATCTTTAAAAAATTTTCTAATATCCCCTTCCTAATGTTATATGCTGCTTATATGTATTATACATAAAACCCTCGGTAAGCGCTAGCACCCTCTAATATTTAGTAGATTCTCCACTTAATTGAAAAAAGTTAAAGTCACATCTTTAAAAACTGCTCCGGTATCACTTTTCCACCACTGTGATCGGAGACATGTGTATCGCACATAGTTCATTAAAATTTTTCCAAACGCCTACATTTACTTAAAAATTTGAAGTTCGGTCTCTAAACAATACTAAAGTTTTCCTTTCGCTGTCCTATATTAGTTGTGTGTATTATGGATGTTACCTTATCATATGTTTATATCTCTTTAAATGCCTCTAAATACTCCATTTACTTAAGAATCTCATGTCTTCTCCTAAAAATACTATCTTAGATCTGCATTCCACCGGTGGGTGTTGGTTATATATATTATATATATATATACACACATAACCCCTTTCGCTATGCATTTCTCCCTTTGCAGTAGTTAGTATAAATCATGTTTAATTATAAATTCAAGTTCTACCCCTAAAACATCAAAACTTTAAAGTCCTATACTTGTAAACTTAGCCTAGTTCCTCATTTTATTGGCATGTATCGCTCATTCACACGTTAAATAACCTCAAATACCTTATTTATCGAAAACAATTTCAAAGTCTCGTCTTTAAAAACTATCTCACCATTTATTTCCATCGATTTGTGCTGAGCGCGTGTGTCATATGTATCAGCATATTAGGCGTTTCTCCCTCTTAGAATAACGCACGTATTAAAACATGTTGGTTTAAAGAAATAACATACGTATAAAATAACACACATATTGAAACATGTGGATTTAAAGAAACCCCTATGGTAGTATACACTTGTAAAAACATATGCATACACCCATTGGTATCTGCTATTATTTAAATTTAAGATTTTATCGCTTCCTTTCATTAACTTGCAAGATTCATAACACTCAAGTATTTTAGACATAAGCGCACTTTCACGATTATTGAAAATATTTATTTTTTAAACTCCAAGACCGAAATGGTTGGGGAAACACACCCCCTCCCATACACCCAATTCCCAAGATTCCCGAGATTCTCGAGATTCCCGAGATTCCCGAGATTCCCGAAATTCTGCTACTCTAAAAACACGCTTTTTTGGCCGCATTTTTGCAAAAACACACATTTTTTTTCAAAAAATTACAAAAGTGCGAAAACCTATGTTAATTCCCATAGAGAAATCCGACAGTTTGAAAAAAATCGGCAGATTCCGCGTTTTTTAAAAAACACATTTTTGGCCGCTTTTTTGCGAAAAACCACATTTTTTTCTAAAAAATTCGCAAAAGTGTGAAAACCCATGTTAATTCCCATAGAGAAATCCAACAACTCAAAAACTTCAACTTGTTGAAAAAACGCACACTTTTGTTTTTTTTTTAACGTTTTTAAAACTTTTTGTGAAAAAAACGCTAAAAGCGGCACATTCTTAAAATGTATGTTCGATGCTCTTAGCATACCCCTCATCATACGATATTCTTACAGTTCACTTCATAACTGCGATATAGCAGAGGGATAGTGTAGGAACGATGGTCTTGGTATGCCTTCAGCATACTCCTTTGGTACACCCTTGGTACGCTTTGACATACCCCTTGAGATGTCTTTGACATGCTCCTGGTATACAGGCATTCAATACTTAATCAATTAATTTAATTAACATCCTTTAATTAACTTGCGAGATTCATAACACTAATGAATGAAAGATTCTTTTTAGAACATGTTAAAATTTAATAAGAACTTCTTTAAAAGAGCCTCTCCCAGCTGAGAATACAATGAGATTTAGTGGTGTCTTTTTAATCTAACAACACAACCATTCTATGAGCCCGTAAAAACTATCCTCCACCACAGATGTTAACAATAGCAGCGAGAGTAGTTCTAAACAGTCGGCCAAACCCAAGCCCAACGCGACATATAGCCTAAAGTTATGTCCAGATACAGAACCACGCTCTGTTAGCAGTATCCTCATCTTCCCCGCACTGGCCATACGATGTAACTATCCACATTCACGCGAGGTGGGGAGGGGTAGATCTGTCATCGTGATTTAATGCACTATGCGGTTTTTAAAACATGTTCAGATTGAAAGGTACCCCTATGGTAGCCTATGCTAGTAGTACACTTGTAAAATGGTGCACGTATTAAACTATGTTGGTTTAAAGAAATAACACATGTATAAAATAACACACATATTAAACCATGTTGGTTTACAGATACTCCTATGGTAGTAGTACACTCTCACGATTATTTAAAAATATTTATTTTTTAAATTTTGAAAGTCAAGACTGGAATGATTGGGGAAACACACCCCCTCCTATACACCCAATTCCCGAGATTCCCGAGATTCTCGAGATTCCCGAGATTCCCGAGATTCTGCTACTTTAAAAACACGCTTTTTTGGCCGCATTTTTGCAAAAACGCACATTTTCTTTCAAAAAATTGCAAAAGTGTGAAAACCTATGTTAATTCCCATAGAGAAATCCGACAGTTTGAAAAAAATCGGCCGATTCCGCGTTTTTCAAAAAACACATTTTTGGTCGCTTTTTTGCGAAAAACCACATTTTTTTTTCTAAAAAATTCGCAAAATTGTGAAAACCCATGTTAATTTCCATAGAGAAATCCAACAACTCCAAAACTTCAACTTGTTGAAAAAACGCACATTTTTGTTGTTTTTTTAACGTTTTGAAAACTTTTTGTGAAAAAAACGCTAAAAACGGCACATTCTTAAAATGTATGTTCGATGCTCTTGGCATACCTCTCATCATACGATATTTTCAACTATCTCACCCTACAAGATTCTCGCAGTTCGCTTCGTAACCGTGATATAGCGGAGGGATATTGACATGACCTTGGTACACCCCTTAACCTACAAATAGGGCAGGCACTCTTTTCATAGAAGGCGGAGGGATATTGACATGACCTTGGCATGTCTTCAGCATACTCCTTGGTATGCCGCTGGTATGTCCTCAACATGTAATAACATGTCCTTGGCACGCTCCTAGCATGCAATAACAATGGCCTTTATATACTTAATCACTTTATTTAATTATCCTCATTAACACCTTTAATTCATTTAGAAAAAGAAAAAAAAATACGAATATTTCGTACTTAACCACTTCATTTAGAAAAAAGAGAAAAAAGAAAAAGTCCCAACTATCAGAAAAATTCCAATTTTAATTCCCCTTTAGTCCGCTAGGGGGCGCTGATGGTACTGCACAGCCTTCGTCGCAGGTGTTGCCACCCTGAAAAAAGTTTCTACCCCGCAGGTGTTGCTATGGCAACCGAAACAAAAAATATTTCTAAGTTCTATCCCCGATAGTTCCACTTTTCGCCGCTAGGGGGCGCTGATGGTTTCATTCCGCCACCGTTGGTGTTGCCAACCTGAAAAAGTTTCTCCCCCCAGGTGTTGCTATGGCAACCGAAACAGAAAAATAAGTTCCATCATTTATAGTTCCGCTTACTCCCGCTAGGGGGCGCTGATGGTTTCATTCCGCCTCCGATGGTGTTGCCACCCCCAAAAAAGTTTATCCCCCACAGGTGTTGCTATGGCAACCGAAACAGAAAAAAATCCCCAATTTCATTCCATAATTCCACTTTTCGTCGCTAGGGGGGCGCTGATGGCACTGCTCTTCAATTGAGTGAAGAGAAGGTGTTGCCACCCCGAAAATAGTTTCTTCCGTACTTAGAAAAATCTCATTCCATAAATTTATCTCCCCCTCAACCCCTCGTACAAGACTACGACATCGTTGCCACCCGACAAAAAAGTTTCGCCAAAATTTTTACCCCCACCTTTTTTCATTTTCCCCCCTTTTTCACCCCCGTCCAGGATTACGGAATTCAAGATGGCGGCCATTTTGCTCTTCGCTCTTCACTGCTCTTCCACTGGCGCAGAACCGGCTTTCCTCTTCTACTGGTAAGGGTATCTGAATTTACAACTACATAGTTAAATCATAGTCACGGAATTCCCCAAAGAGGGAGTTCCCAAACTAGGATTATGCTTTCGTTTAATATAACATCATCCACGGATAGGTTTATTTCACTACATAGTTAAATTCATGATATGGTTAGATTCACTATCATCATGAACTTGGCTGTTGCAGCTCAGTGTAGCTCGAGCTCAATTTTCAATTTTGAAAAAATTCAAATACGACTACCTAATGAGAATGTCGGCCCCTATAGAGATTCACAAAATTGAGGAACATAACAAATGTTCATGCTCTCGTTGCAGATATATTCTGTTCCATATTGATGAGCATATAAAAATCGAGAAACCAGTCAAGATTGCTGTTATCTGATCTAAGAGTTTAATCCCAACTTTAGGAGCGCCACTTAAAGGTGAATTCTGTAACTGCATATAATTAAAATATTCATTACGTAATGTAACAGATACATTTCGTTGTCCGACATGTAAGATGCTAACATCCGAATTATTCCCCAGAACTCACAGCGAGTAAAGTAAATGAAACGATTAAGAATTCCGGACCTGGTCTAAAGTTGTTGTTGTTGTTGTTGAGACCCAGGACGTCCGACCTACAAGAAAAGTGTAAGGTAACCGTTTGGACGGCCGGGAAGTGTCACCCAATTTAGACCGGAATCCTGTGGGGAAGGCATCCACAGAGACCGTACCCTCCTTCCCCTACCAGCAACCTCTCGGAAGAGGACCTGGTTAAAGTATCACTACTGAATTTCGCAGCTATTCGTCAGACACAGAGATCTGATTTATTATGCTAGATTATTTTACAATAAAATATTTTTAAATCGGGAAAGGAAATTCAATTAATGTTACTAAATATAATTTATTAAAATATATGTTGTATTTACATAAAAAGTTTCTAAAAATATCAAGTAATTTTAGCAAAATTAAATAAATAATCGGAATAAAAAATAAAACAATTATATCGTTTATACCATTGTTTTTATTCTATTGATGTACAAATTTGTGTATTCAAGTTATATTCCAAACGATGAAAGTGTATTCAAAATCCTTTTCATTAAAGTATTCAAATAATTGACTTGAAATAATCAAATAAAATTTCATTAGCATTCAAAATAAGGAAATGCTTTGCTTCCACGAATAAGTCTACCACTCACAGATGAATAATTTATTAAACTTTTAAAAACAGATGTAGTTTTATTTTGCAATGTTTACTTTAATGTTTGCTTGAAAAAATTCCAATTAAATGATTTGTGTACTTATTGGTAAATACAATGGCTGCGTATATAAAGACAAATTATAAGTGTGCACATAATAAAATTAGATTTACTTTGTTAAAAGGAGCGCTTCATTTTAGAAATAAACAGGTTTTTATTATACATTTGCCATTTTTATTTACAAGAAAGAAATTTCTTTGGACATATGTTGTACAACGAATTTTGAACTGCCTTTTAAACAATTAAATCTCATCATCTAAAGCTACTTACATAATCCATGTAATTAGTACTCTAAGGAAAATAAGAAAGATTATAAGGGCGTTAAAATAACCAAACTATGAATGCTACACTGCACGAAATATGCAGACTGCATTCTTGTGAGTAGTCAAAATTCAGATTTCCAATAGAATATAAAATTATTCTTTGTTTATTCATTTGAGTTATTACATAAATAAATATCCGATGAATACTGAAATTAAAAAAAATCTGATATGGGCAGCATAAGACTTTCCCTGCAGACTCAAATACATTTTTCTTTATTCCTTTAAGAACTCATTAAATTGAGTTTAATTGCACAAAATGACACTAAATTTGCATTTTTAATTCCATTTCTGCTTTTATTTGGTAGTTGGACATTTTCCAAAGGCGGCATAAAAAAGGCGAAAAATCTCAAATATCTCGAGAACGGTTAGTCCAAGAGTAATAGATTTGTTCTTATTCTTTCCCTCATCAAAAATTACGTACAAAACAAGCATTTAATTGATACATTTGAACATACGTAGTCTTTTTTCAGATATTGGCGATTTTTGTGAGCCATTTCGAAAAAAGGCAGGTTGTTCTTTTCCGAATCGTACCAAAATCTAATCAGCACCAAAGTATCTCACATGTGATTTATCTACCAAATTTTGTGACATTTGGTCAATTTGTATTTCAACTAGAGTGAATACTTGAGATTTTTGCTGGCCATTTCGCAAAATAAGGCGTTTTTTCCCGAGTTATACCAAAATCTAATCAGCACAAGGGTCATACCTAAGGGTCTTACTTACCAAATTTTGTGAAATTCGGCACATTAGTTTTTGAGTTTGAGTGGATACATGCATTGCACAGACACACAGACACACAGACAGACACACAGACAGACACACACACAGACAGACACACACACAGACGTCACGCTAAAAATATTTTTTTCGTATTCTAGAAGTCTCGAAACGTGTAGAACCGTCGAAAACTCGAGTTGCGATTTTCGACATGATTCCAATTCTTTCCCTGTACATTACCATGTATTGCAAGGAAAGTAAAAACAGTGGCGAACATCTGGAATATTGTAGCCTTAAATGGGCAGTTACACTTAAGAAACCAGTCAAAAAAGTAAGTTAATCAGTTGGTCCATTTCCGAATTTTAACTAGTTATTATACAGTCCAACAAAATGGGCATTTTCATTGCCATTGCCCCGACGACAGATGCATGTGGATAAAACTTATATTCAAATATTTCCTTGGATACTCATTGCTTGAAAAAAGGTTCATCAAGCGAGATTGCGTACTGTGCAGATCCTTATGCATCCTTATACCTTTAACTTTCGATTGAAGTGATACAGAGCTGCAATGGCAAGGCTTACTAAGAGGAAAGCGCTATCGATTGAAAAAGTTTGTAAAACCTCTAGCGGCGATTTCAAGAAGTCAGAATTTCTATCTCAACTACGAAGTAAGACGTGAAAATTTTCAATTGCAAAGTTGTTGAGAACTGTCTATTTAGTTCAAAAAGGTGCGTCGTTTACACATGACGCATACACATGCGATAAAAATGAGAACGGATTATTATTTTTCCATGTGTATTATGTGCTATTTGCTTCAGAAGTACTTTGATAGACATTTGCATAATTATTGCTTTCCTTTGGTCCTATTATTATCGTCTTTGTACTGGTTATTTGCAAACCACACACATTTTTATTCTAAATAGAGACCGTTCTTCATCTTTGTCATTGATAATTTCTATCTAGCTTCATTTTTGAGATAGGAATAGTCAATTATTTTATTCGCTGCCAGAGGCGCTTCACTTTTTCAACAGATGGCCCATGATCATTATCGTGTTAGTAATATTTCTGAAGCTGTAGAACAAATGCTTCAATCGATAGTAAAAGGGATGCATACGGACTTATGAGGTGAAGAAAACTGTCCCATAACAGATAATGGTGAGTTCTTGTGATTTTGGCGTACATGGAAAACTGCATTTTACGAGATATTAAGTTTCGAAACGCATTTTTAAAATTTTTCCTTATATGTATATTCAATCGGTGTAAAACCAGAAATATTTTGGCCATAACCTTGTTTCTTATTACATTTAAAAAATCTGTTAAAATGTGTAATTTCGTTGGAAAGCTGAGTTATAAACGATCAGAAAAGACAGGCAAATAGACAGCATCATGATTTTAATTCTCGTTATTGCGCACAATTTTCTATAAGTTAATAAAACATACATTAGGGCATTCCCTGGGCGCAGCCTCTTTGAGAAAATATCAAAATTGATCTCGTGGTTAAAAAGGTATTGAAGTTAGAAACGTTTAAGGAAATACACTCCGCAAAGAAAATAAATATATCCATCCATAATAAATTGAGTTATAGCTGCGAATCTCGGCATGCAAATGTGGTTTTAAGAGTTATACAAGCTATTAAACTATCAGCGCCAATGATGCGAAAAGGCTCATGCATCGCGCATGAAAACGACACATCGTGCAGCATTTAAAACGACCAGTGCTCACCAGCCATTTACGGGTAATTGGAACTGGCTTTTCTGCTTCAATACTGCAAGTTGTGCACAACGATGCCTTTGAAACGTACTCGACAACGCTATGCAAAATTGTCGGATTTAGAGAGAGGTTTTTTATAGTCCTAAGGGTGTCTCGCTGGCCTACGAGACGTATCAATCGCCATCTTTGTCGAATTCAGACAAATTTGGTGTAACAGTATTGTCGTTGATTGGTGTTGGCAACAATCGTAGGCCAGCTAAACAACCTTAGGATCAGCGAAGGCACTTATAACCGTGGCAGGTAACCGCCCCAGGATCGCGCAGTTAAAAGAGAAACTATGTCCGTATCAATGGCGTCACTAACAGGTATTCGAAGTCATTTAACATTCCCCATGCATCCTATATCAAGTGATACTATTCAGAGACGACTGTGGATGATGGTGGTAATAATTGTCGATATCCATTAAAGACTCTACCACTGACCATTAAATATAGGCAGAGCCATCTGGATTGGTGTCGGCCTGGACCGTGTCCTATTGGAGGCATATTGTTTGTTATTAGCTACAAATCTCGTTTCTCTCTCAGGGCCGATAACCATAGAAAATGTGTTTGGCGGAAAACTGGGAAGTATTCTGATCCAAAATTTGTTGTAGAGCGGAATAATGCCATTACGTGGGGTATAATTGTCTGGGGAACCATCTTGTGGGACAGCCTTATCTCCTCTCGTCGTGATGCAAACTAGTCTGACGGATTGCTTGTACGTTAATGATATTTTGTAACCGATTGTTCTGCCTATGCTCTCAAGCCGCCCAGGTTCCATTTATCACCAAGACAACGGTCGATCATATACTGCACGACTTTTTCAATAATGTCTTCGAGGATTTAATAACTTCCCATGGTTATCCAGATGACCAATAGAGCACGTCTGGGACACGCTTGGACGGCAATTGCAACCTTCTCAGAACGCCACTGAATTAGCTGGCCAGTTCCACAAAGGGACATAAGTAACTTAATTAATTCCATGCCGAACCAAATATCGATTTGTATAGCTGCAATGTGAGAATTTTCCACTTACTAAAATGTTACATTCTTGTTTCCACCTTTTTTATTAAAACATTTCTGTGATCCCAAAATCTAATAATTTGCATATCTCTTCAAACGATATAATATACTGCGGCTGTAGCTGAATTTCTTATGGGTGCATATATTTTTCTGCAGAGTGTATGTTGCATTCCACAGCTCGGGATAAACTTTTAAATTAAAGTGTATTTTCTATGATTTAAGAAGAATTAGAATGATATTTTGAGCATCGTACACATTGTTTTATAAATTATTTTAATTCTGAGTAATGACGATAACACACTATCGCCAACACAATGCAAAACGAGTTACATGCATTGACCCACTGTTGCTTAAATAAAATTAATTCATATCCACTTTCTGGGGATATTATTTTACTGAAGCAAAGTTCATTATTATTTTCACCCCTTCAGAAGCATTACACAAAAAAGGTCTATTACGTTTTAATAAAAACACCAATTTCTTTTGTTGCATCAGCTCATAAGTTGCATTAACGAAACATAATATGTTAACAATTTGCAGAATTAAATTGATCTGACTTGCATTTTATGGCTTTAAAACAGTTTTCACACTCGTTGCGTATCTTCCAATTACTCAATAATATCATATCTAAAAAGTAAACATAATGAGGAGATATAGCTCTCTAAAATTAGTTATTCTCGATGATGATTTTGTTTTAGGTAAAAATATTTTCTATTGATCATTTATTATTTGATTACAATCTTCAATAAGTTATCTAAATAGTTATAAAATTATATACTTCATTAATTGATCGTAAATGTTTTATCACTCCAATAACAAACTACTTTCTGCACCTTCATGTTTTAACGAGATCATTGGAAAGACTATAATGACCCTAAAATTTTATTGGTTGTTAAGTTTTCAAAGGGAAGGACAAATAGTATGATAGAATTTCTATAAAATAAACCCTCATGCTGTAAATGAAGTGATACAAATATTTCAAATTTATCAAAAATAGCTTAGTACATTTTTAGAGATATTTACATTTTGCATATCTTTAATCTCTGGAGATATTTTGTACTTTTGTACTAAAATATGAAAACATAATATATCATATAATATGCCCTAAACTGACTGAGTGACTGGCATATTAAAATCATCGAGAACGTCTGCTATATTTAGAGTTTTGACTTTTCCTCATTCGATTCGTCTCACCTTCCAGATAGAAAAAATCTAAATACTTCGAAAATTCGAATTATGAATGACGCTAGAAAGAGATAATCAGAACATTAAAAAACATTTTAAAATTTGTCGAGAGATTGCATTAGGTGGATCAAATGAGAAACGTAGGACCATTTCGTTTATTCTATTTCGTGTTTGTTGTTTCTCTTGCACTGACGAAGACGATCCAGCGTATCTTCCAAACAGAAGGCTTTATTATTTTATATGTGCCCTGTTGTATGATCAATGTTGTAGGATGAATATGTTGATCAAATTTTCCCAAGACATTAATTTACATACCGACTAAGATTCAACGAAATGATCACGACAATTAAAATATTAAAATATTTATTCATAACTGACCTTGTGAAAATATTTTAAGATTAATGCTGTTCAATCTTAAAATTTTATGCGGTACTACATACAAATTAATAAACAAATTTGTAAAAAAAACAATGTTGGCAATAAAATATCTACCACACTAATCAATAATTTTAAGCTGACTCTGAACAGTCCCCAAACTGAATTTCAACCTGCACTACAGATCTAAAAACACGAAATGCGACGAAAGATACTACACACACACCCTCGAAATCCGCTGAATGGTAGATATCAAAATTCTAGAGTCTGCTATATGATCTGGTCAATCACGAGATTCATTGGAATCTAAGTTGAGAAGTTTAGGGCATAAGTGAAAATGAAGGAACCGTAGAATTATATATAATAATAAATAATATAACTTTCACACACGAATTACGTTGTAGACATACTTCCTCTCAAATTGATTGACTTGATCGCCTAAGCCTTATGAAGAACCATACACGAAATATTACAATTCATATTTTCCTAAAATGAGCGCGATGCCTTGTAAAAAATAATTAAGCTGTTTAGATGACATATGATATATTTATTTAAACTAACATTTGGAAGAAAACGTCGGATTTCCGCAGTGAAATATATTAATCTACTTATACGTATTATTTTCGCATTAAATATTTTTTGTTGGAAAACGTTTGCAACTTTGTAAAAACTCCTCTTGACGAATATGCAATTGGGACAATATTGGTGTCCGCCGTTAGTCGTGGCTTTATCGTGTTATATGTAGGCATTTACCTGGGTGCAGTAACCTATTTACGACAGATCAGAACAATTACAAGTAATGCATTTTTCTAAAAGCTACCTGGGTGGCTACCGAAGGTAGAACTTTCGTGATAACCTGCTGTGAAATAAAATGTTTCATTGCTCTAAATTTGAAATTATGGCTCAATATTTACGTTTCATTTACACTTTCGGTCGCAGCTAAATATCTGGAAATAAAAGTAACATTTTTTATTATGCTTTAATGAAATGCTAATAAAAAATGAGGATCAAAGTGGTTGTCAAGGCGTGCACAATATGCTTTGGGGTTGTCCCGAGACTGTGAGATGTCTGTATGTTAATGACTGACCTGTTCATCTGTTTCACATTATCTGCGCTTTTTTCAATAAAATTACCATAATGTGAGAGTCCTCATGTTCCCAAATACGAAATTTCGTGCAATTTAAAACGAAATTTTGAAGCACGTTTAAGTTGATCAATATCCTTGTTTCTTGACTATGTCATAAAACATGTCAAAAGAAAATATGTAAAAAACAGGAATATTATAATTCTTCATTTATTCAACATCAGTATAATTTTGACCACAATTGTGACATTTCTTCCACTAAGGTCATACAAAAATACACGTCTATCTATAATCTTGAATTTTTCTAAATTTTTCATTTCCACAAAAAATTTAGTAAAGTTTTGTTATTTTTTGTCCTCGGTCTGGAGGGTGGTTCTGTAAATTTTTCCATTCTCTTTATTATATTTATAAAGTCTTTGGTACTCTGACGGTATTGGTTCTGGTTTCTCATGATGTCGATGCATATGATCTGTGCCCGTCTTCCGTCTGATGAAGCCGGAATTTCTGAAGAATTATTTTTCCGGAATTCGAAAATATTTAAATATCCCCTCAATAACGATACGTGCCAAAGTAGCTGTCGTGCTGTACTTTCTCGTTATTTTATTCTCGTAACCGTGATGAGTCTAGTAATACACCCTTTTACAAAAAAACGAAGCCCCATGAAGAAAGTGACTGTTTTTATTGAAATTAAATATGCGTACAACTCATACACAGGTACTGAAATGATTACAAAATCAAGGCCGCATTGCCCATCAATGATTAGCAATTGCACATTGAATTTTCAAATCAATATTTGGTGAAACCCCCCTTGGCGGCAATGCAAGCTTGTATACGTCTAGATAAGGAGAGATAAAGGTTCATAATGCCATCCTGCGACGATACATGTTGCCAAGCATTCCTCAATTGTTGCTCCAGATTTGCTACATTTCGGGTTATCCCAATCTGGCGACCTAGCACGTCCCACACATGCTCGATTGGCGAAAGGTCTGGTGGCCTTTCTAACCAAGGAACAGTATCAACATCACGGAGACAGTCAGCAGATATACGAGCCGTCTGTGTCATGGCATTATCTTATTGGAAAATGGTCCCAGAATGAAGTGCCATTAAGGGTAACGCAAACGGCCGCAGGATTTCATCAACATATCCTTGAGTTGTTAATGTTGTGCGCAGAATGACTAGAGGCGACCTGCTGTCGTAAGAGATAGCACCCCACACCATCACACCAGGGGTAATGTATGTGTGCCTGTGTAAAACAAAAGCTGATTGGGACGGCTGGCCCTGGCGCTTCCACACACGTGCCCGATGGTCATCTGCTGAAAGACTGGCGCGTGATTTATTGCTGAACAGTATACGATGCCAGTCTGCTGGCAGCCATTATGCTCGGCTACAACACCACTCCAAGCGACTCTGTCGATATTGTGGGGTTACGAACAGACGTCTTAAAGGCCGTCGTGAGCGTAACCCCACCTCAGCCAAGCGCCGTGAGATGGTGGAAGGTATCCACGGGTAGTATGGAAGAGGCTGTAGCACGTTAGAAAAGGACAATGATGTCATTGGGCCAGTTCGGGCCTGTCGCACAGTCATCCGAACTTGCCTCACATTCGTGCACCTTGGCATTCCAGAGCCTTCATTCCACCGATTAGCTCTTTGCAGCAACCACTGCTGCCAGCACCTTTGCACAACAGTGTCTGTTCGGTGTAGGTGACAGCCTAATACTCGATATGACCAGCCAGCTTCACGCATTCCGACTATACGACCACGTTCGAACTCGTCTAATTGCTTATAAGTTCTTCTGCGTCGTAACGGAATTATTGCTTGTGTCGCCACAGAACTGCAAAGCCGATAACGAGCACAGATAAACCGTCCATTTTTAACCTGTTTTATAGGATGCTAGTTGAACAGTAGAAACGCGAGCTATGACAGAAGTTAACACTCATTGGCCTTGCAAATTTAATCATTTGCGTACTTGGTATAAAGGAATATGTATGCGAAATTTCGAGATGATCGGATTATATGTTAGGGCTGCTTCGTTTTTTTTTTTTTGTGTGTGTGTGTGTGTGTGTGTGTGTGTTCCTGTTTTCGAACATTCGTAAAGTCGTTTTTCTCTTGGTCCTCTACCGAGGGTCCAGAACAGTTACACATGAAATTGTGCTTCCAGTAAAATTCGCCAGTGGATCTCACAAAATTGATTTATTCATAGGAAAATTAATGCGTTGGACACAGCAAATACTTTAAAGAACTGAAAATAAAAATTCACCGTTAGTAGCAGCCTGAGACAGTTAACTGGATATATTAGCCGGTTTCAAAAACAAAAAGCGTCTTCGTAAGATTTAATAAGATAAGTACAATATAGGGAACTCTCACATGATTTAAAAAATAGCCATTACCAATACGAAAAATATCAGTGTTAAACTGAAAAAAAATAAGCTAGTGTGAACCAAATAAGAACGAATAGTTAAACATGGCAAAAGCATTCACTTAAACCACTAAAAATAACAATGAATATACAAGACAAAAAATATAATAGCACCTAACAAAATATTTTGGAAATCTTCTACTGTTTGTTTAAATCAGTTTCATATCCCATTACTTTTTTTTTCGTTTAACTATTATTTTTCCGGATTGGCAACTCCTACCTTCATGAATAACTTAAGTATATGCCAGTCGCCAGAAATGTCTTTACTTTAACTATAGTGGCATATCTGTATCATTTAATGTGACAAAGAATTACCGTTTACCTTTGAAGCCCAGGTCGATGCATTTAATAAACTATCTTGAGGTGTTTTTTCTAACGCCTATTTTTTTCAATAATTATTTCAGATCGCAGTTTGAGCGATATTTTACATTTTATCGTACTATTTTCTATAATAATAATAAACAAAATTATCAGTATTATTTTAAACATTTAATGAAGAATGTATTGTATTTCACAGAAGCTAATTTTTCTTACTTAAACTGTATATTTAATCCTTTTCCTTACAAAAAAGTTTATATGGAATCAAGGAAATAGTCACTTAAAATAAATCGCAATAAACAATATATTTTGTTACCATATTTTTAATTCCATTTTAACTATTAATACTCATACTAAGATTGTCCCATATATTTTTTAAAAGATCCACTGCAATGCACAAAGTTTGTAAGCTTGGTGTATAGGGGATTGACAGTAGTTTTAATAAAGAATACATTTTTTGTCATAAATGTATTAAAGCGTTCTTGATAAATATTATAATAAAATCAATAAAGCAATTATGTTGTTTATGGCTTTCAAAGCGGCATTGCTATGCAAGCGATATTCATGATAAATTTGATGTGTGAATACATTCCATTATAAACTATTTTTTAGAAATTTTATTCAAAACCGTATTTACTCTCAATACGTTGCGTTCAGGAAATAACTGTGCCCTGAGCGCTTTTATACAACCGTCTTTATACTGCGAATAATGCACAATGAATGATACATGCTAGAAAAGAGTGTAAAAATTAATTTTTATTTATGTTGCCTGTAAGGCTATTAAATTTAACGTCGTATTTGAGCTGTTTCCAGGATGAGATACAAAATTCTAAAATGCAACAATTTGAGTTTATAAAATATGCCATGATTGATGCTTTAGCATATTATATATTTTAGGATATATTAATAGAATCTGCTTGAAGCAAACCCTATTTTTTATTTTTAGATTAATAAAATATCTGGCATAACGAAAACGTTCCTTAAACGCCTCGTAGTTGTGCATAATAAATTATATTAAGTGATGGAGTATTAATTTTAAAATATAGAACTCAGTAAAATAACATATACGTCAGGAAATATGTTTAAGAATTATCTAGTAGAAAAAATATTAAGCTACATTTTCATTTATTACAATTTATTACATAAATAATATGCAAATACTTAAAACGGAGTTTTATATATAAATAACGTCCAAAACACTTAAATTGATTATCAGCATCCTCCGCAAAATTTATTAAGCGAGAAATCTTCTTATATGGTAAGTATATAAATGCTGCATATTTTTCTTTTAACTATTAGTATTTAATTTCAGACTAACTTAAAAACATTACATTATACAATATAACAAAACACTGTTTAAATATTATAAAAAAAAGTATTGTCTTATCTTGTCCATGATTTAAATCATTGCTCTTAGCCAATAAGCTAAATACACAATTACAAACATTGGTAGAAAATAGCCGATCATGTTAATGTAATCATCATTAATTTTTTCATTTGTTCCCCGCTGGATCAATTCTCTGTTATTATCATCCGTTGATAAATAAATATATGTATTCTTTAGTAATTAATCACGCAATTGTCTAAGTAACTGGGGGCTCCGCCCCCTGCTCGGTACGCTCGCCAAGCTCCATAACTCTCTTTGCGAGTCGGGAGGCTTTGCCTTTCTCGCTAAAGCTCGCTAAGCTCGCTTCGAGAGCATTTTAGTGCAACCTGTTACGCAGGCTTAATATGACCGTTGAAGCAGGCGTAATATGCTCGTTGGGCTCCGTCCCTACACGCTATGCTCGACAACCCAGCTATGTTTGACAACTCGTTTCCCATATCGGGAGGCTTCACCTCCGATTCTAAGGCTTGCTGAGCTCGCTTCGCGAGCATTGTAGTGACATCTGCTATGCAGGCGTAATATGCCCGTTGGTCTTCGACCCTTGCTCGCTACGCTCACCAAACCCTGTAACTCTATTCGCCTCCGACTCACTAACGCTCGCCGAGCTCTCTTTGTGAGTATTTTAGTGCCCAATTCTACACAGGCGTAATACACCCGTAGAGGACCGTTACATATTAACTGATATTCACCATCCCCGGAACTCCTTCACGAGCTATTTCAATCCGACCGGCTCACACGACCTCCTACGTGTCCTCTGCTCAATGACTCTTTCCCCCCATGCTCGCTACGCTCACCAGCACCCGTTACTCCCTTCGCCTTCTACACGATAACGTTCGTTGAGTTTTGGTGCCACCTTCTACTCAGGCATGATATGGCCGTTGGGCTCCACCAATTGTTCGCCACCCTCACTGAGCTCGCTTCACGAACACTTTAGTCCCACCCGCTACGCAGACGTTATGTTCAAGTTAAGGCAGGCGAAATATGTCCATTGGGCTCTGCCCTGTCTCGTTATCTCGCCAAACCCCGTTAACTGGCTGCGAGCATTTTAGTGTCACTTGCTACACAGCCGTAATAAGGCCGTTGGGTACTGTCCCTTATTAATTGACATTCACCAGCTCTGTAATTCACTTCGCGAGCTATTGCAATCAGCCCGACTCACACGAACTAATACGTGTCTTTAGCTCACTAACGCTTTCATCCTTGGTCGCTATGCTCGCCAGCAACCGTAACTTGCTTCGCGAGTCGGTAGGCTGCGCTTCATACTAGCTAACACCCACTGAGCCCGCTTCAAAAATACTTTAGTGCCGCATGCTATGCAAACATATAATGCCTGTTGGGACCGTTCCTCGTTAACTGACATTCTCCAACCCTGCAGCTCGCTTTGCGAGCTTTTCCACGCCGGCTGGGGCACACGGCCGTCTTCGTTTCCTGTGTTTTCTAAAGCTCGTAAAACTCCAAGAATCCACCCTCTATTCCTGTCGCTCATTAATCGGATCTAGCCGCAAGCCTGGTGCACCCGTTGGTACTTCGCCTCTTATTAGCTAACGCTCAACTTAGCTCATTTTACGAACAATTTCATCAAGCTTGAGCTCCCAGGTCGCTACGCTCGTTTCGTCAGTTGGGAGGCTTTCTCTCCTCCCGCTCACTGAGCCTGCATCACAATCTATTTCGTTTAGCCTGCTTTTAAGAACAATTGTTTATTGTATTATGAACAAACTGTAAAATTCCATAACTGTATGTTTTGCAGTTTATCAGAAACATAGTGACAAAATATCGTGCTACCCTTTCAGTACAGAGAGGATTACAAGAATGAAATACATAATTGTAATGTTAATTAAATTGTAATGTTCATGACAACAATAGTTTCAAATCTTCGCTCGTAAAGTAGACAATTTTGCATAAAAAATTACATAAAAATTGAATAACTCATTAACTAAATCGACATGTAAAAAAAAGACTCCGTCCTGCAAAAATTCAACTATGTAGGTATTGTGATGAAGTAAAATTTACAGGCAAATAACACTAACACTTACCAATAGTGTCCCCAGTTAACTCTTTAATTTTATAGTGGGATCTAAACAGATCAAAGTACATTGCGTGAATACAGAAAAAACCAGTCGATATGTGGCCACTAACACATTTATTAAACACATAAATTATCAAAAATTAATAATATACAAACATCCTACACTATACACTAAAAAGTACCAAGCTTAACCTCGGGATGTACGGGATTGTTCTGGTAATTGTTACTTCAAATTATCATTAATTACAATTCAGTTTTTCTAGTAATGGACATTTTAGATTTAGATTAACATGTATATATACATTACATCACAATTGAAACTTTAAAAACACAATACCTCCAACACAGATGAAATGACTCCTAATCCCAAAATAGATCAATCACAGTTCATAGTGAAGAGGGCTTGGGTAGGCGAGAACAAAAAAATGTCCACAAGTACCTACTGTTATAGTCGACGTTGCGAAGATTGGGAGTAGGCTGGGATATAACCGCTATAATCTCCACCGTCCAACTACCGGTTGGTGTCAGATCCCGCCAAGAAGAGCTTACGGCGTCCAGATCCTGGATACTCGCTGGCGATTCGAAATGTCACTAAGGGCCGGGTTGCCTGCTGCCTAAGAGCCCATGTGGTGATAAAAGAACCAAAGTGACTTCCGCGGCTGACCGATTATGGTTATGACAACCATCTGGCTCAATTCCAGATCGGTATGCGGGATGATGCACCATGTGCGCTATCAACCTATTCAAGTAGACAAGCTCTACGATAGTATATGATGCTCCAACTTCTAGTGCCTCGGATTCTGTTTCTTGCGATAGGCTCGTATGACTATCGCAACAGAAATAGCAGGGATGTAGGTTCCCGATTACAGTAGACTGCAAGAGTTGGAAGCGGATCTATCCGCAGCCGGAACGAATTATGAAACATGAGACACTCTCTCACTCAACGAAAAATGTAATCTGACTTAACTTTTTTGAAATTAAGTGTCTTCACATTTTGAAGAGGGAGGAGCAAAATTGGGGTGGCAGTCAACTTGTCCGCTCATTCGGTCCATCACTTATGCGTGAGATTTGGGTGGTGCCAATTCCGTCCAAATTATTGGATTGCATAGTGATGCTTATTTTCTATGCGTTCCAATAAAAATCGATGACCTGCGGGTCTCCCAGCTGCCGGGAGGTTTCGTCGGGGCACCAGAGTGAGTTAACACTTGACAGGGGCTATAAATTTCAAGAGATTAGTAGTTTTAAATTTAACATTTGCTACGACATCTCTTTTATGAACATTGATAACGTCTGCCATGTACCACTCAAACCTGGGCGCCGAACTGTCACATCGTCTGTGAGGAGACATCGTGCAGCAATTACTTACCGTTCCCATTGCCTACATTGAGAATTACTACTCCCCCCCTTTTCATTCCTGGGCGCACCCAGTGCATGAACAGTAGGTGCGCTATCTGCAAATATATGTTATGCATCACAACAGGTATATGCTACCAAAAATTCGAGCAATTGCTGGTCGGCCAGGACGCGAACTCGCAGCTCAATATCTCTTCCTTTGATTTTGACATTAAATATTTTCTAAACTAAATTTTAAACCGAAAAATGGTTTATATCAGTGTATTCCTGTAATATTTCTCTACAAATGTCCAAATTTTCAAATCTTTTTATGCTATAGATTTTGCGCTAAGTGAAAGAGAGATTTGAGAAACGTGAAATTTGTCAAACAGCGGTTTCGAAGACGGTGGCGTCAGCGTCAGCAGCAGCGGCGGCGGCAGTTACTTTTTAGCACTTTACAACAAAGTTGAAAAGTGTTTATGACTTTGTTCATTCTGTCTGTCTGTCTGTCTGTCTGTCCGTTAGCACGATAACTGCCGTAAAAATGACTTAATCAAAATGAAATTTTAGTATGTTGTTCAGACGGTCTATAGGACCGATGGGAATATAAATGAATAATATCACCCAATTAGTTTTGAATTGAACCCGGATTGAAAAAATGGAATACATTGAGCCCTATGGGACCTAATTTTTCAAGCATTTTTTAAGCGGATTTAAAATTCACAAATTGCTTCGAAAATTTTAGGCAATATTCAAATTGTTCCATAAAATATATAAAAAAATTCAGCGAAATATATTCAGTAGTTTTTTAAATAAAAATTAAAATAATAATAACACCTCTTATATGAAGCGATCACGTGTCCATGATATGAAACGATCACATGACCCACTTCGAAATTATATATGGCATCCATCTTGTCTCAAAATCGTGATTCTTAAAGTTATTTTTAATTCTTACTGAGTGTTGTATCCATCCTAAAACTACTTTATTTTTGCCTAAATTCTGTGCATCTACATACTTTAACAACGCAATGACAATATATTTCAGTTTAAATGCTCATACAAATTTGATTATTTCTACTATTAAGCCTATTTTTCACCTATGTAAAATGTAAACAGCAAAATATGAAGAATGAGTTGTATTAGAATCGCTGTAATTCTTTAACACAAAATCATTTAGTCCATGGAGTCTGCATGGCTGATATGAATGAAATATTCATTGATTTTAGAAAGAGAAGGACGATAATTTTCGATGAAGTTTTACGCATAGAGTTTTACTTACTTGTAGCTCCATGGTCTTAATTTTTAAGTAATATAAATTATTATAGTAATGTGATGAATGACATGAATGGGGGAATTATTTATGAATGAAATGTTGCTTTTATAGAGAGAGCCAGGCGTGTTATTTTTTATGACGTCATTTGAATGAATTTCAGTTGTTTTCGATGATGTTTTCAAATATAATAAATTATCATAGTATTATGATAATTTTAAAATTATTACCGAGGAATGTATCATATTTTAGAGATGTTTAAACCAGGCAATTTATATTTAAATGCCGTCATTTGAATGAAGTTCATTTTTTTCGATGAAGGTTTAAGGTTTCAAATATAATAAATTAATGTAGTATTGTGATAAGTTTTAAAATATTACCGAGGAATGTATTGCATTTTAGACATGTTTAAATAAAATTGCATTGAAGTTGGAAAGTGTTTCATAATCAATGCTTTAAGCATGATTGATATATTTTAATATAGGCAGATGATAACAGAAAATGCGTCTGATGGAGAGCAAATGGTTAGTTTACTGGGATCTATATCCCTCAAAGGCAAAATTCTTGCAATCATTAACAGCCTGGAATTGCATGATGACTGAAAATGTCGAAAAAATGCGCATCCTATCTGGAAAAGAATCTGATGGAAAAATATAATAATTCTAAATATAATTAGAAGAAAATATCTAATTAGTATTTTATACATTTTGAACCCAGTATAAATTCAATCAGTAGATCAGCGTGGTTCCAGAAGTCCAAGTTACTTTCTGGGTTCACAATACTATCTTAGAGATATTTATTCAACCTTTGTGTACAAGGAGAATACAGTCTGTATAAAAAAATAAAGTTATGATAAACTGTACGAAATAAGAGGAATTCGATACAAGATATTCTCGGCTTCAAATGTAGAGGAAAATGTGATTGTTCCTCCTAAGATATGTTATCTCTTTTGATACAGTGACCATCTTGATTTTTAGATGTCGGAGTTTGAGACCTTTCTCGACTTCAGAAACTTATATATGGGTCGCTTTTACATCTCTCTTGTGACAGTATATTTTGTTTTTATTTTTCAACCTGTTTTCTGCATTATATTTTAACATGGGTGGTTTCAACACAAAAAAAAGTAGCAGCGAACATTTTGGGGAAAATTAGAAAACGCAAATTATTTTTATTTTTAAGATAAGTACATATATTATATTAAGTACATATAGTATATTAAGATAAGTATATACATATATATATATATATATGTATATATATATTAATGTATATGTATATATATATATATATATATATGTATATATATATATATATATATATATATATATATATATATATATACACACACATATATATATATATATATATATATATTTATACATACATATATATATCATAAGAAAAAAAATATATTTTACTTTAATTTCAATCTTATATTTAGAACTAATTTCTTATTTGTTTTATCATCTAAGAAGAAAATCTAATTTAAATGTAATTCACCTGTTCTATTGCCATTCCCTTGTCTACCAAAAAGAAAGGTAAATCACGACAGGGGAATGATAAATCTTGTAATTTTACTTTCTGAGTCTATGAGATTCATTTGCATTTAAGCTTAACATGATATTCAATTTAGTACACCTATTAGGCACACATATATTTAAAAAAAGTATTTATATTTTTATTCTGAGAATAAATAAAGACAAGGGAATGACAAGGAATAGAAATACATACCCAAAATTGTTTAGTTTTATTTCCCTGCACAAAATGATAGCTAAAACGTAATCGACCTCTTAAAATGGTGAATATGGTCTTTAGTAAAATAGAATACTATTTTAATTATATTGTGTTGTCGTCTACGTACAGAATGAAGTGTTAAAATTAAAAGACAGGTGACTGAAAAATTTCTAGGGGACAGTTGTATAAAATTAATTTAAAATACTGTTCTAATGCATAATGCTTTTTTATAACTGTTTGTATTTTAAATTATCTAATTTAATATAAAACATCAAATTAAAAGAAAACTACACCAGAAAGATCAATCATGCATAGCGCATTGATTATGAAACACTTTCCAACTGCAATGCAATTTTACTTAAACATATCTAAAATGCGATACATTCAGCGGTAATATTTCTAAAATTATGAGAATACTATAATAGTATATTATAATGGAAAACTTAAAACTTCATTGAAAAAATTGAACTTTATTCAAATGACGTCAAAATATAAATCGCCTGGCTCTCGATGTAAAAGTAGTAAATATTTCATCAATAAACTTTTTTTCCATTCTTTCCATTCATTACAATACTACAATAATTTATTTTACTTAAAAACTTATAACTATGGAGGTAAAAGTAATTTAACTCTATGCTTAAAAATTCATCGAAAACGTCTGCTATAAAATCGACTGCTTCTCCATGTGATATCAATGAATGTTTCATTCATTGCAGACAGATATATTGCAGACAGATATATTGCATTCATATATATTGCAGACAGATATATTGCATTCAGATATATTGCAGACTCCAGAGTTAAAATTTTTTGCGTTAAAGAAATTCAGCAATTCTTATGCAACTCATCTTACAGTTTGATGTGTTTGCATCCTCCATATGTGAAAATTAGGCTTCGATGTAGAAATAATCAAAGTTTGATGAACATTTAAACTCAAATATAATGTAGTTGTGTTGTTTCAAAATATAGATACACAGATATTAAGCAAAAATAAAGCGGTTTTAGGATGCATACAACACTAAATATAAATTAAAAAGAACTTCAAAAATCACAATTTTGAGACACGATGGATGGCATTGACCATTTAAAGTCAAATATATTGTAATTGCGTTACTTTAGAATATAGATGCACGGAAAGTAAGCAAAAATAAAGCAGTTTTAGGACGGATACAATACCAAATATAAATTAAATAGAACTTTAAATATCACGATTTTGACACAAGATGGATGCCATATTTTATTTTGAAGTGGGTCATGTGATCTCGTCATAAATGGGTGTATTTTTTATTTTAATTTTTATTTAAAAAACCACCGATTATATTTTGTTGAAATTCTTTTCATAATTTTTATGGGATAATTTGAATATTTCCTAAAACTTTTGAAGCAATTTGTGAATTTTAAATTCGCTTAAAAGGTGTTTGAAAAATTAGGTCCCGCAGGGTTTAATGTATTTCATTTTTTCAACCCGAGTTCAGTCCAAAACTAATTGGGTGATATTATTCATTTATATTCCCATAGGTCTGACAGACCGTCTGAACAAATTAAGATTTAATTTTGATAAAGTCATTTGTACGGCAGTTATTGTGCGAACGGACGGACAGACAGACAGACAGACAGACAGACAGACAGAATGAACAAAGTCATAAACACTTTTCAACTATGTTGTAGAGTGCTAAAATGAAGGTTTGAAAATAAAGTTGTGATTTTATTATTTTGCTGTTGGGACCCACAGGGGAATGACATTTAATAAGAGATTTAAATGTTTAAATATTAAAACTATAAATTGTGTTTTTAGCTATTAGGTGACAAATAAGAACTACAATATAGTAAAACTGATCAGTGTCCAAAATTAGTCGAAAGTCATGCAATCTTTTATTAAAATATCTGGGACATGTAAAACTCCCGTTTACAGAAAATGGCCCATATAATAGAAGTAAAGAGTAATCACCCTTTGTACTTCAAGCATATACAATCACAATATCCCTGTTTACAATCTTCTGCGGTTGTATTTGGCAAACAAAACTCAATCAAACGTCCTAGAAAGGCTCTTCAAAATATACGATTTCTTTGAAAATATATTATAAAATATATTTGAGACATACCAATATAACGCAGCAACTAGTAAAAATTAGAAAAATTTTAATACAACATAAGTACTAATGAGGAACTTTTCAATGTATAGATCTACAAGGAAATTTTGACGTTTTCCTTGTTTACTGTCGGCGACTAGAGTCCTTGCCTTACAGGTATTCTTCGCGCCCTGCCCGTGAATGAGTCCTTTCACCATGTTCCCATGGTTAGAACTTTTGTGTAAAAGAAAATTCTGTAAGAGAAGATACCTTGAAAATCCCTAGTTTTAGTTGGTACAAGCCACATATTTGCCATACATATCCTTCTTTTATCCTCTCGATTCATTCTGTTATTATTGTTTATAACAAAACATGGTAACACAGATGAGAATGCTTTGCTTCCGCAGATGTTCATCAAAAACAAATGAAATTATGTTGCTGTGTTTAAGAAATAAATCCAGAAAATAAATATTTATCGCACTTCAGATTTAAGTTAATGGATTATTTACAATAAAAGCAGACATTTTATTAGCAGATATTTATGTTTAGTTTTATATCTAAAGTGCAAAATACTCCAGGCTGATATAATTTTAATTCTATACAATCACCTTTAGTAGTTTTTGATAAATATCTGCAACCAGTTTAGATTAATTTCTGTTAATAGATTTGTATAGATAATTTTAATAGGAAAATGTATTCATTTTTTACTGAAATACCATAGTAGATTTTTTTTTAATTATTAAGAATATATTTGAGAGCATATAAGATATTTTACATACCAATAAAAAACAAAATTCTAACTTTTCTTTTCAAATTTATTGTATGTAAATTCTTTTTACACAGTCTGTCAAATAAGGCGACTCTGGTATTTTTTATATTTTTAAATTCATCGCCCAGAGCAAATAATGAATTTTCAAATAAATACTGAATTCCTCACAGCATGGAATCAAATTAAAAACATTTTGATAATCATTTTTCTTTAAAGAAACCAACACAATGAAATATTCAGTTTATTTTGATATATTTTTAACTTCTTCTGTGAGGCTTCATTCATCACTGACACATTTAGTACACCTTGTGTTATTTGCTCTTGAAGTTATTCGTGTGTAGAAAATGTTTCTAATTTTTCTCCATTGCTGCAAAAAATGATATACATTTGTCAACGAAATGACATATCGCTATTGAAATTTTGAAACATGCATTTATTATGTGCACCAGGAATAAAAAAAAATCGTTATGTTAAGGAAAAATGCTTAAATAAAAATATACTTATGTCTAAGTAGTTAAGAAATTGTTCGATTTCTTTCAAGAGCTGAAAAAGATCTGCAAAACAAAACTTCGTTAATAAAAGTTAAAGATAATTAAATGCATTAACAATTTTTATGAGAAAATAGTTTTCTTCGTCAGTAATGAGAGACGTAGCGACTGTATCAGTAAGAAAGAAAACTGTTGGTGCTAGTCCTATCCATTATTACTTCCCTTATATACAATAATGTATAAGGAAAGTATTGTGACGGGGTCGAAAATTCAAATTCGAGTTTTCGACGGGAGAGCACGTTTCAAACATCCCTGATCACGAATCAAGCATTTTTAAAGTGATGTCTGTATGTGTGTGTATGTCAGTGAGTCTGTGGAGACGATAACTGACGAACGAATGGAGCGATTCGAACGAAATTTGGTACAAAAATTACAATCCGTAAACGCTGGAAGCCTATTGTTTTTATAAGCAATCGAATGTTCAGAATCCGCCTAAATTTTCGAGTGAAATTTTAAAAAAACGTCAAAAAATCAAAACCTCTAATAAAGTTATGCAAATAGACATTTATTATACAAATTTTTATTGGAAAACAATTAGCATAAATTTTAGAACGCTAACATGAACTGCTCTCGAGATATTGCATATTTTTCAAATAAAATTATCAAAAAATCATATAAAATAAAAAAAATATTTCCTTTTGAGAGACATGTTCACTTTTCATATTAATATCATGCGATAAATTTAGTGAAATCATTCCTGTGAGATCTAGCTCGTTCCATTCATGAAAAAAGATACTTTGAGTAATACTTTTGTATTTGAAAGCCAATAGTCATTTATCTGCTGTAAGAATAGCTTATTTTTCCGTCCATAGCGCTTGGAGAGATTTTGGCGACGAATTTGGTGGAATGTCGCCAACTTGGCGATTTTTTTTAATGTTGCTAAATTAACGAAAAGCTCGCCAAATGAATAAAAATGACGCCTCATTGACGAAAATTCAATATCTTGGAAAGAATATAAGTATCTACTATAAAAATAACACTTTTGTAACTGTAAAAGTAGTAAATTCATTGCATCATATAAGGAAGTCATGTGCTGCCCACATCAGATTTTTTTTCTTTATACTGACACTGAAGGTTCTTTGTTTTGCCTCGAAATTAGTTGATACTATTTCTCAGCGTTTTACCAATGATTGAATTTATACAGAAAAAAAAAATATTTTTGAAAAAAAATGTAAATTTCAATAGAGCTTATATATAGACTTTATTTATTGACTTATAGAAAGATCAAAAATTTTTTCAGTAACTGACAAAAATCGTAGTTGGACTTCGAAACATAATCAGAGGCCTTATTTTTCAGTCATCGTTATGACATTTGTTATTATTACAGTACTTACGAGGGATTCAATATACAAGCACTAAATTTATTCTAGAGAATTGTTGACGATACTTAACCACTGTTAACCATTTAGGATATTATACACTTTCGATTTCAAATAAAAGTCATCATAGGAAAAATAAATTACGTGTTATGGATGAACTATCGTTAGTGATAACGGCTACCATGATAATCATCCTGTTTACATTTTTGTTTCAAAGCAGCAATTCTTAATGTGCCTCCATATACCATGGATATATTTAATACTTACATTTTTGAGGAAAATTACACCAATTTACTTTAAAGAAAGAACACATTCATAAAATAAAGAGATAAAATGTAAAATCGGCTTTCTCATAGCGTTTTATACTTTTATAAATACGTAAAAATACGAAAAAACGAGATTTTATGCACTAAAAACAAATAAAGCAAACACAGTGTGCAGTGTTGCCCAAATACAATAATAACATCAGATGACCGTATCTTAAATACTTGGATTTCTTTCGTCAGCGCAAACAAGCTTTGATCTGAATGTCAAATATGCCGTGCAAGCATAACTGCTAAACTACACAATCTAGTATGTTTAAATACCTAGCGTGACGAAACAGAAACAAAATATTTATTTTTTGAAAGAATCTCCAGAAAGTGGAAAGCGTTATATACACTTCACTTCTACTAGAATTGTTAAGGAATTTTATGCTCTTTTACACGTTTCTTCAGTAAGTTCCGAAAGACTTAAACTCCAGAAAGTAAAAAAGCAGATTTCCAGAAACTGTAAATCACTGAAAGTAAAGTGACATAATCGGAATTAGATATCCTTAGTGAACTCCCAATCACTGCGAAGTTTGATTCTGAATCTATATCAGTCATGACCTCAGTTCCGATACTCAAGAATAGGTATTTCAAAGGCATCTTTTGGAGAAAACATATATCATTTGCAAAAAGCTACATTTTATGAAATTTCTTGTATAGGTTGCCACACATAATTAAATACAGACAAAATTGTCATTCTCGTCTCACTTCTATTTCATCACACTAGATGGTGCTACTACACTAGGTTTCGTAGTTAGCAATTTCATAGCATTTAGTTAACTCTCATTTAGCGTCAATTAATTTCTGAAGAAATCATCTGCTGATTTATATAAGTAGCAATTTACGTTCTGTTTGCTTTACTTAATATAGGATTGAGCTTTATATATTATTCCAATGGCCCCTATTCCCTAAAACAATATCAACCATTATCATTATATTATTATAAGTTATATATCCTGAGCAGAGCTTTGACTGCAATAATTAATTAGAGAATGGCTCAACTCTATACCACTTTCTCATACCACAATTTATTTTTAAGTATCTTGTGGATATTTTGTTTTCCAAAGGAGGGGCCGATAACGCCACGAACAGAAAAATGTATCTCGGCTATTTTTGACAACAATAATTGAAACAGTTAAGTGTCGTGATCTTTGTGCCATATTAAATAATCATTTTTATACATGATTATACCAAATAGTGTACTTTTCTATCATGTTAAAAACAATTTCGTTAAAACAATACTTTCCTAATACTACGTATGTGACTGTAAAAATAAATTTTGTGTATTACAACTTCTCTCTCTCTCTCTCTCTCTCTCTCTCTCTCTCCGTCTCTCTGTTTTAAAAAGTTATTCACAGAGGAATTGACAAATGCAAATTGTATTTAAATGTTGTGTTGGAAGACAAATACATTAAGTGTCTTCTTCCATAATGAAGTTACAGTTTGTTCGGTTAAAGAAAAGGTGTGAAATTTGCATAATCAAATCACAGCATCAAGTTTTCATGTTTTTTTTTCACAGAATTGGGATGTAAATAAGAAAAGAAAATAATGTTTCAAGCGTGTTTGTTCTCACAAAAAATAAATTGGAAGCATAGCGGAAATGAACAATCTCATTTTGTGGAGAAATTTAAATACACTACGGAAATATTATTTAAATATTTTATCTTATTGTTTCAAGGGGATAGAATTTATAACGTCCATTGCCAAATGAAATATATCTATTAAATAATCCCTCAAAAAGTTCTACAACAATAACAGAATGAAATTAGTATTTGAAAGCTGATTATTTTAGAGGTATCACAGATCAAAACATTCAAATTATCATTCTAAAACGAAACGTCTACGACGCGCCATCCCTTGAAATTATTACGAATTTAGACCGTCCGTCACAAGAAGGAAAAATTCCAGCTTTCGTATATTTAACATTTTAGAATTTACTTGCTCAAAACTTCATTTTTGAATTCTCGAAGTCTCTTATATATATAATACAAAACACGATTAGTGTGAAATTTTTGGAAAAATAGTAATTTACTAGCAACAGTGGGAAGATGCAGGGATTTTAAAATATTTTTATTTTTAAGAAATTATTTATTAAAGATAACTTAGCAGTAATAAAAGTGTGCAGAAATAATGAATTAGAATTGCACAAAAGGTACAAACTACAAGGCAGGAATCAGCAACATTTTATCTTTTAACTTTTAAACCAGCTAACCAGGTTGAGTTGTAACAACCCTATTGTTTACAACATAATAAAATATAATTGTATCTTATACCACAACATTAGATGGGCAAACATTAGATACAATCAAACGAGAATAGTACTAATATATCACATAGTTTATCAAAGCAAACATAACGCAATAATTTTGTCAAAATGTCTGCTATTTGATTTTCTCTTGGAACATGTTTAATATTCAATTCACCTTCAAAGAGTTTTTCTAGAACAAAGTGATGGCGCACTTCAACGCGTTTAAACCTTATGTGATATTTAGTGCTATTTGCTAGTTTTACAATGATTACATTATCCACGAGCTATAACGAAAGTTCTCATGATTCACAATTTCACAAAGCAAGCGTTTCAACCACAAGATGTCTTTGGAAGCGACATAATCCACCTATGTGGTAAACAGAAGAATGCTTAGCTGCTTCTGGCTCATCCAGGTTATTGACGGTCCTGAAATTGTGTAAATCATTCCTATTCTCAATCATCTTATTTTTAAACTGCAAAGTCAGCATCACTATATGCTTTAACACCTTTGGCTTGCACTTTTCCTGATATAACAAGCCGAAATGCACAGTACAGGAAGGAAAATTAAGAAGTATTTTGTAGTTAGTTCACAAATGGAGGTTTGGTTCACAAAGGTTTGAGGAGTTTTTTTATATATATATAGTTCCCTGTATTGTGATCATTGTAATTAAACTTGGTCCGTTATGTATCACTGACAGAAATATATAAATAAACAAATCTGAATTTTTCGGATTTTCTATGAATTATTCAAAATAAACCTGACTGCGTAAACAAGGTCAGTTTTTTTTAATAGCTAAATGCATCAAAGTGACCACAGCCCACAAGTAAGGAATTTCTTTCCCTATCAATTCATTTTTCATCCCCACAAACATAACTTTTGTCTCATAGTGTCATAACTGCATTGTCACAATCCACGTTGAGCTTTGAAATAATTATCTTTGAGTAGGCATACTGGTTAATAAAAATTAATCCATCACTAAACCTTGTTATCAACATACCAAAGAATTGGATCAAGGAATCTGTCATGATCTTGAATGACTTAAGAAGATGATTCCTAAACTCCTCCACATCAACATCGTCAATTATTCAAGATCATGGCAAGTTTCTTGAACGAGTTTCTAGGCAGCAGTTGCATAGTTATCTTCAGGATACATCATCACTTTAAAGAATTGAGTCATGAGCAAATTTAGATGTTGTATACTACTCTGTTCATAAACCCCCCCCCCCGAATTAGTTTGTCCCAATTGTTTTTAGCCCTGCAATAAGTCATGACATGCTCATCTATAGATGAATTTAGGTTACTTGCAATTAGAACCACTACTTTTACTTTGTCACATCGTCATTCAGCAACCATTATCAAATCGATGGCTGATTGAATAGTATCGCCATTCTCAGTGTATATCACTGGCACATACACATTCCGTTAGGAGTAGAAATAAAAAAAATCATGTTGTTCTAAGTGCATTTTCATTTGCCATTATATTTGCCTCACAAAAAAGAAGAGACCTGTGGTTGCAATTTTAAATAGTCTAAAACGACTTTCATTACACTATAAAGTGTATTTACGGTCGATCCCCTTCCATTTGGGAGTCAGTGGCAATAAGACTGACGATGCATTTGCAAAAGAGGGAGCTACTATGGAAGCCGATGATCTGAAAGGCTGACTCGTTATACAAAATGATAGACCATTGGCTAGAACCACCAGAGCCGTATTCTTGATACCTCCCCCAGAACGAAGATTTTTTTTCAAATATTCTGCAGACCCTCCAGAGGCCATCCGGTTACTAGAGACATGAATTCACATTTATACTATAGATCGCAAGGACCCATGTAGGCCAGGGGTTAAGGCTGGAAGATCCATAGCACACGGCAGAGTTGTGTTCCATCCTCGACGCTGCCAAAAATTATATCAGCGTCAACGCAGAGTATGAACGCAATGCATCTGTAAATCGTAAAGTTCATTCGAGATTTAATGGATTAGAGAACAAGTCGTACGATCCATGTGTATGCTAATGCTACCCCCAAAGTATAATGGTCTAAACTAGGAGGCATCTTGCACTTCAGGGTAGGTCCGATTGTCTGGGTAGTAGAGAGAGATATATAAAGAGGGAGAGAGAGGGGAGAGAGAAAGAGAGTGAGAGAGGGGAGGGAGAGGAGAGAGAGAGAAGGAGAGAGAGAGAAGAAGAGAGAGAGAAGAAGAGAGAGAGAAGAAGAGAGAGAGATTATCGTCCACAAGATAGAAGCTAACTAAGCTGAATTTTAGATTTAGCCGATTACTTTCGAAGCTAAATGCGACACATTGTTAATAAAATAAAACAAATTTTAAAAAATATTGCAATATATATTTTTTAAATTGTTAGATTATCTATCTTTGACAGGCTTAAATTACTAGTACACTGTATAAAATGAACTTTTAATTTTAATCCTAGGCATCGCCTTTTAAATGATCTAGTGTTTTCTAAATGTATCAAAAGAATTCATCAACGCTGTGTAGGGAAAGTCGTGCGTTTTCCCCATCAGACGTTTCCCCTTTGTTTTCACAAATCGATCTCATTAGAAAGGATATTTGGATGTACATTTATTTCACGATCTCATTACCCCTTTAGTAATCATTCGCATTCGGCGAATGTAGTTAGGTTTTGTTTCCGTTATTGGGTTAGAACATTAAATTAGCTTCCCACCATCGATTGTTGCTGTACGAAAAGTCGAGGGAAATTACCTTTGAATTACTGATTCTATTCACACGGCAAGATTTTTTTTGTTACAGTGAAACTTATTTTGTGTGAATTCTCTTTCATTAAAGCATAATAAGTAGCACAAAAAATAAAGTTACGTCTTGGCCGTCACATGATTATCGCTATACACTCACATTTGCTTTTTTTCTTCTATTTTATTATTCATTGAAATTAGATTTATATTTTTTATCACTCAAAATAATGGATCATGTATTTATAAAACGTATAATATTTTTTTAATTGCGCTGAATTAGAAGTTTACTATTAATTCCATTTTTTCTTACTCTTCATACATAATATAATGTATAAAGAAAGTACTGTAATGGCGTAGAAAATTCGAATTAAAGTTTTCAACGGAAGAACACGTTCAGGTATACTTGAACTGGAATTAAACGTTTTGCAAGTGATGTATATGCATGTTTATATGTATGTTCGTAAGTCTGTCGATATGATATCTCACGAACGAATGGAGAGTTTTGAACGTAATTTGGTGCGTTTATTACAATTGACGAATACTGAATATCTATTGATTTGAAAAGCAATCGAACGTTCGGAAAAAATTCCAATTTCGAATGAATTTAAAAAACATCATAAAAAATCGATATATACTAATTGCCAAGTGTCCATCTGTCCCACCTGTCACTTTTTTAAAGCTCTTTCCGAATAGATAGAGACTTGCAATTTGGTACACGTCTCAGTCGTTCGATGAAACGCCCAGGAAAAATCGAATTTTTCGAAAATGTTCTCTAGAGGGGGTGCTCCATACGAAAACGTTCGAAATGTGAAATGATTGGAAAGCATACTTTGCGATAAGATAGAAACTTTAAATTTGGTGTATGGGTAAATCGTTCGAAAAGAAGAAAGTGTGCAATTTAGGATTTTCAATATTTTTTACTTAAGGGGGTGCCGCACACCAAAATGTTAGATTTGTTGAATAAATGAGAAAAGGCTCCTTTAAAATTTGATAGATGCTTAAAATTTGGTCTAGGGGTCTGGTTCGGAAGGAGAAATGATAAAATAGCAATGTTTCGGGATCAGATAGATTTTAATGTGGCGTACGGGTAAATAGTTCAAAGGGAAGAAATGCGCAACTTAAGTTTCCCAATATTTTCTTCTTTAGAGGGTTTTGCACTCCAAAATATTCGATTTGCCGAATAAATGTGAAACGCGAATTATTCAAAAATTTACATTATTCGGGGTTTGCTTATTGCGAGACCGTTGATTTTCAACTGGTATTTAGCCAGTCGAAATCTAATAATGCTGAAAATATGTCATTAGAAAACGAATGTAACACGTCATTAGAAAATGTGTGGCACAGACGCTTTATTGAACCGTTTTAGTGTCACTGTACGTTGTTCAAATAAATGTATCTAAAATATTGCTTAAAATTAAAATGTAGTTTCGTCAAATAAGCATCGTCCAGTAACGTTAAACATGCTTAACGATAAATTTGGTGAGTTTTGTCACTTATTTGGCAAAATATCGCCAACTTAGCAACTTTTTAAAATTGCTGCCAATTAAATATAAATTATTAACATATTTTTAATGCATAAACTATAGTGCTTAGCTGATGCTAGCAGTCTTTCTAATTGTCAAGTTAGACTTAGCGAAATGCGAGTGAATTTAGTACTTCAAAATAGTTTTACCTGTTGCCATCCAGAAAAGCGCCTAATGCTAATATACAATTCAATGTTAAAAGCATTTTGTAGTGGACCTTGTACAACATTATTTCGCTGTGAATGAAATAAAATCATTGCTTTATGCACGGAATATCAGTGCTTGACTACATAAGATTTTTCCATTTCTCGCTTGAACAATTTATTTACTTTTAAAAGATTATAAATCTAAAGAAATCCAAAGATGAATCGGTATATTTAACATAGTGTGAGATATATTAGTGTTTCAGCACAATTGCAAAGTGACAAGTTTTTCAAAATTACTGGTATATAATTAGTCCTTTATATTTACAAATAAGTTGCGCATTTGTATCTGTGTTAAATTTTTCATCGACATTTACTATGTATACTTCAAAAGAGAAGCAACGTGTGTATTTCAATTTATAAGAAAATCTAATCATGACTATAACGCCAAAGACACCTAATTACCAATTTAACTAAAATCCAATGAGTTGTAATGGGTACGCATATCGCTTAGACAAACACATACTATCGTTACATTAAAACATTTGGCGGTGTCAAAATATAACAAGAAAGTTCAATCATGCATAAGGCATTGATTATGAAACACTTTCTAACTGCAATGCAATTTCATTTAAACATCTCTAAAATGCGATACATTCAGCGGTGATATTTTTAAAATTATCACAATATTACAATAATTTAGTATATTTGAAAACTTCATTGGAAACAAATCAACTTTATTCAAATAACGTCATCTAAATATAAATCGCCTGTCTCTCTATATAAAAGCAGTGAATATTTCATTCATAAACTGTTTTCCATTTCTTTCATTCAGCGGCGATATATTTAAAATTATCACAATACTGCAATAATTTATTTACTTAACCCATGGAGGTAAAAGGAATTTAACTGCATGCTTAAAACTTCATCAAAAAATTCTGCTATAAAATCATCTGCGTCTCTATGTAAAACCAATGAATCTTTCATTCATGCCAGCTATATTACAGACTCCAGAGCTAAATAACTTTGCATTAAAGAAATTCAGCAATTCTTATACATCTCATCTTATAGCTTGATGCGTTTACATTCTCCATACGTAAAAATTAGACTTCGTTGTAGAAATAATCAAAGTTTGGTGATCATTTAAATTCAAATAATGCAATTGCATTGGAGCAGTATATAGATGCACAGAAAAAGTAAAAAATAAGAACTCTTAGGACAGCTGCAACACTAAATATAAATTTAAAAGAACTTATCACGTTTGTGACACAAGATGGATGTCATCTTTTATTTTGAAGTGCGTCACGTGATCTCTTCGTATATGGGAGCAATTATAATTTTTATTTTTATTTAAAAGAAGTACCCAACATATTTTGATGAAATTTGTTTTATATATTTTATGGGATAATTTGAATATTTTCTAAAATTTTCGAAGCAATTTGTGAATTTTGAATTTGCTTAAAAAATGTTGGAAGAATTAGGTCCCGTAGGGTTCAATATATTTCATTTTTTCAACCCGGGTTCAATACAAACCTATTTGGGTGATATTATTCCTTTACAGTTCCATATGTCCCACAGGCCGTATCAACAACATACTAAAATTCCATTTTGATAAAGTCATTTATACAGCATTTATCGTGCGAACGGACAGACAGACAGACGGAATGAACAAACTCATAAACACTTTTCAGCTACGTTTTAAAGTGTTAAAAAGGGATAATAAAAACTTGAGTAATGTATAAAATCCCAAATGATACAATAATGTAGCATAGAGCTGTTTCGATGATACGCTAAATCCCCTTCGTCAGTGCAAGAAAACCAACAAACCCGAAGTTCAAAAGAGGAATTGGCGCAAAAGGAAGAACCAGAGTGGATTGTATGCTTAACACCTAAAGATGGGAATTCAGGAACTGGCACTGATAAAGGGGATCCTGCTGTATGCTGCATTATTGCATTGTTTGTGCTTTTATACTTTGCTCAAGTTCTTCCTATCATTCGCACAAGCAGTATTGCACTTGATTTAAATAAATTAGAGACGAAACATTTGATTCTAAAATGTCATTTAATAGACATCCTCTTGACGTACAAATAGTTTAAAAAAAGCCAGAGCTCTTTCGGGAGTCAACACACCCTTCCTCAGTGGCGTCAAATGAACTCGTACTAACATGCTTAAATATCATCCACATCGGCAGGCAAAATTTGAATATTTCAAAATAACATCATTGTAACAAACATTATAAGGCATCAACATAATTCATGAGCAAGAAAATTACATTAAAGGCAATTATAGTAATGCAAAATTAAAAAGGATAAAATTCTATGTCAAGTATGGTATGTATACATAAAATAATTTTAAAATTTAAAAGTTTTGTCAGAGGTAGGATTTTAAAGGCTTAACACGCATGGAATCGAGAACGAGTCGCCAAGCATAACTCAAAACCTACGCAGGATCAAAATTACAGATCTCAGCACGGTATAAATAAATAAACATAGATTCATATGTCAAAATGGCGCTGGGATTACTACAACTAATCAGAAGGAAATCTTTTTCGAAAGGGGATCGAAATTATCTTTAACAACAAGTTGTGCAAGAACAATAAATTGTTTTTGATTTGTAACGTCTCAGGCATGTTCAGCCAAAAGTATGCTACCGTACGTTTAGTGCTACCTATATAAAATTTAAAATCATTATCAGGAGAATGAAGGAATACCATATATACCTCAGTTTGACTTTTAAAGTTTTCCCTATCTCAAAATTTTTCAGTGCGAATGCGATAAAACATAGTGATCACAGTCGAGTGAGCAGGTCTAAATTTAAATTCGGTGCAAAATTGGGTAAGAGGACGAAAAATATTGGGGTGATACAAAAAAATAGCTTTGAACGGCGTGCGGTCGTTAATCGAATTGAGTTTTGAATTAGGTTGAATAAATTTTCGGCGAATTTGAGAAATTTTTTTATAAACTAATTCAAAAAAAGTAAGCAGCATCCTGACCCAGTTTAAAGGTAAAATCAATTTCGTTATTTAAAGATGAAATGGAGGAACAGCATTCAAAGCACGATTTAAGTGTGCATTGAAAGAAGCTTTTTAGACGAGATTGGATGAAAAGACTTGGCGACTCGTTCTTGGCGTTATTCTTGGCGACTCGTTCTCGATTCCATGCACGTTAAGCCCTTAAAATCCTACCCCTGATAAAACTTTTAAATTTTGAAATTATTTTATGTATACATGCCATATTGATATAGAATTATATCCTTTTTACTTTCCCTGCAATACATGGTAATGTATAGGGAAAGTATTGGAATCATGCCGAAAATCGCAACTCGAGTTTTCGACGGATCTACACGTTTCGAGACCTCTAGAATACGAAAAAAGTATTTTTAGCGTGACGTCTGTGTGTCTGTCTGTGTGTCTGTCTGTCTGTGTGTCTGTCTGTACAAATATTGTATCCACTCTAACTAAAAAACTAATTGACCGAATTTCATAAAATTTGGTAGGTATATCACTTGTGGGCGGCGGATCTGGTACTGATTAGTTTTGGGTATGATTCGGGATAAAAGAACCCGCCTTTTTATGCGAAATGGCCCGCAAAAGCTTGTATCCACTCTAGCTGAAAAACTAAAGGACCGAATTAAACAAAATTTGGTAGGAAAGTCACTTGTGAAACACCCTGGTGCTGATTAGATTTTGGTAAGATTCGGAAAAAACAACCTGTCCTTTTTTGCAAAATGACCCGCAAAAATCGACAAAATCTAAAATAAAAAACTACGTATGGTGAAATATATCCATTAGATGCTTGTTTATGCGTAATTTTTAACGAAGAAAAGAATGAGACCAATCCCACTACACTAGGACTAGCCGTTCTCGAGATATTTTTGCTTTTGTTTTTTTCTCTACGCCACCTTTGAAAATGAGTCGAGTTACTAAATGAGAACGAAAATTGAATTAATAGTGAATTAAATTTAATTAAAATGAGAGAATGTGTATATAAGGCTACAGGGAAAGTCATGTGCTGCCCACATCAGATTCTTACTTTCCCAGCAATACATGGTAATGTATAGGGAAAGTATTGGAATCATGCCGAAAATCGCAACTCGAGTTTTCGACGAATCTACACGTTTCAAGACCTCTAGAATACGAAAAAAACATTTTTAGCGTGACGTCTGTGTGTGTGTCTGTGTGTCTGTCTGTCTGTCTGTCTGTCTATCTGTCCGTCTGTCTGCTTGTCTGTGCAGATTTTGCATCAACTCTAACTACAAAACTAATGGACCGAATTTCATAAAATTTGGTAGGTAAGTCACTTGTGGGCGAGTCTGGTGCTGATTAGTTTTGTGTACGATTCGGGATAAAAGAACCCGCCTTTTTCTGCGAAATTACCAGCAAAAGCTTTTATCCACTCCAACTGAGAAACTAATAGACTTAATTTCACAAAATTCGGTAGATAAATCACTTGTGGGTTACTCTGGTGCTGATTAGATTTTGGTACGATTCGAAAAAAAGTAACCTGCCTTTTTTTGCAAAATGGCCCGCAATAATCGTCAAAATCTAAACTAAAGAACTAGGTATACTCAAATATATCCAATAAATACTTGTTTA
>OX578134.1:39579405-39704238 GCA_951213105.1 Amaurobius ferox | reverse complement strand
AGAAATTACCTTTAACAATAAATTGGGCAAGAACAATAACTTGTTTTTAATTTTTAACGTCTCGGGCATGCTCAGCCAAACGTATGCCTACCGTACGTTTAGTGCTACCTATATAAAATTTAAAATCATTATAAGGAGAATGAAGGAATACCATATATACCTCAGTTTGACTTTTAAAGTTTTCCCTATCCCTAAAATTTTCAGTGCGAATACGATTAAACATAGTGATCACAGTCGAGGGAGCAGATCTAAATTTAAATTCGGTGCAAAATTGGATAAGAGGACGAAAAATTTTGGGGTGATACGGAAAAATAGTTTTGAACGGCGTGCGGTCGTTAATCGAATTGAGTTTTGAATAGGTTGAATAAATTTTCGGCGAATTTGAGAAAAGTTTTTAAAAATTAATTCAAAAAAATTAAGTAGCATGCTGACGCAGTTAAAGGTAAAATCAATTTCGTTATTTAAAGATGAAATGGAGGAACAGACATTCAAAGCAAGATTTAAGAGTGCATTGAAAGAAGCTTTTTGAACGAGATGGGATGAAAAGACTTGGCGACACGTTCTTGGCGTTATTCTTGGCGACTCGTTCTTGGCGTTATTCTTGGCGTCTCGTTCTTGATTCCATGTACCTTTAAGTCTTTAAAATCCTACCCCTGATAAAACTTTTAAATTTTGAAATTATTTTATGTATACATGCCATATTGATATAGAATTATATCCTTTTTACTTTCCCTGCAATACATGGTAATGTATAGGGAAAGTATTGGAATCATGCCGAAAATCACAACTCGAGTTTTCGATGGATCTACACGTTTCGAGACCTCTAGAATACGAAAAAACTCTTTTTAGCGTGACGTCTGTGTGTGTTGTTGTTGTTGATTGTTGAAACCCAGACCGTCCAACCTACCAGAAAGGTGTAAGGTAACGTCTGTGTGTGTGTCCGTGTGTCTGTGTGTCTGTGTGTCTGTCTGTCTGTGTGTCTGTGTGTCTGTCTGTGTGTCTGTCTGTGTGTCTGTCTGTGTGTCTGTCTGTGTGACTGTGCAGATTTTGTATCCACTCTAACTAAAAATCTAATTGACCGAATTTCATAAAATTTGGTAGGTAAGTCACTTGTGCACGAATCTGGTGCTGATTAGTTTTGGGTACGACTCGGGATAAAAGAACCCGCCTTTTTAGCGAAATGGCCCGCAAAATCTTGTATCCACTCTAACTGAAAAACTAATGGACCGAATGTCACAAAATTTGGTAGATAAGTCTCTTGTAGGCCACCCTGGTGCTGATTAGATTTTGGTATAATTCGAAAAAAATAACCTGCCTTTTTTTGCAAAATGGTCCGCAAAAATCATCAAAATCTAAACTTAAGAACTACGTATGCTCAAACATAGCCATTAATTGCTTGTTTAATACGTAATATTTAGCGAAGAAAAGAATAAGACCAACCCCATTACACTAGGAATAGCCGTTCTCGAGATATTTTAGTTTTTCGTATTTTTCCTACACCATTTTTGAAAATAAGTCAAGTTTTCAAATGAGAACGAAAATTGAATTAAAAGTGAATTAAATTTAATTTAAATAAATAGAACGCGAATATAAGTCTGCAGGGAAAGTCATGTGCTGCCCACATCAGATTTTTTCTTTCCTGCAATACATGGTAATGTATAGGGAAAGTATTGGAATCATGTCGAAAATCGCAACTCGAGTTTTCGACGGATGTACACGTTTCTCTAGAATACGAAAAAACCATTTTTAGCGTGACGTCTGTGTGTGTGTCTGTGTGTCTGTCTGTCTGTGTGTGTGTCTGTCTGTGTGTCTGTGTGTCTGTCTGTGTGTCTGTCTGTTAGTCTGTGCAGATTTTTTATCCACTGTACCTAAAAAACTAATTGACCGAATTCCAAAAAATTTGGTAGGTTAGTCACTTGTGGGCGAGTCTGGTGCTGATTAGTTTTGGTATGATTTGGGATAAAAGATCCCGCCTTTTTTTGCGAAAAGGCCCGCAAAAGTTTGTATCCACTCTAACTGAAAAACTAATGGATTGAATTTCACAAAATTCAGTAGATGAGTCACTTGTGGCTCTCCCTGGTGCTGATTAGATTTTGGTACGATTTGGGAAAAAAATAACCCGCCTTTTTTGGCAAAATGGCTGAAAAAATCCGTCAAAATCTATACTAAAGAACTACATATGCTCAAATATGTCCATTAAATGCTTTTTTAATACGTTATTTTTAACGAAGAAAAGAATAAGACCAACCCCATTACATTAGGACTAGTCGTTCTCGAGATATTTTAGTTTTTCGTATTTTCTTTACGCCACCTTTGAAAATAAGTCCGGCTACCGAATGAAAATTGAATTAAACGTGAAATAAATTTAATTAAAATAAAGAGAACATGGATATAAGTCTGCAGGGAAAGTCATGTGCTGCCCACATCAGATTTTTACTTTCCCTGCAATACATGGTAATGTATAAGGAAAGTATTGGAATCATGCGGAAATCACAATTCGAGTTTTCGACGGATCTACACGTTTCGAGACATCTAGAATACGAAAAAACTATTTTTAGCATAACGTCTGCGTGTGTGTCTCTGTGTCTGTGTGTCTGTGTGTCTCTGTGTCTGTGTGTCTGTCTGTCTGTGTGTCTGTGTGTCTGTCTGTGTGTCTGTCTGTATGTCTGTGCAGATGTTGTATCTACTGTAACTAAAAAACTAATTGACCGAATTTCAAAAAATTTGGTAGGTAAGTCACTTGTGGGCGAGTCTGGTGCTGATTAGTTTTGGGTATGATTCGGGATAAAAGAACCCGCCTTTTTTTGCGAAATGGCCCTCAAAAGTTTGTATCCACTCTAACTGAAAAACTGCTGGAACGAATTTCACAAAATTCGGTTGATGAGTCACTTGTGGGTACTCTGGTGCTGATTGCATTTTGGTACGATTCGAAAAAAAAATAACCTGCTCTTTTTGCAAAATGGCCCGCAAAAATCGCCAAAATCTAAACTAAAGAACTAGGTATACTCAAATATATCCATTAAATGCTCGTTTAATACGTAATTTTAAACGACAAAAATAATAATACCAACCCTATTACAATAGGACTAGCCGTTCTCGAGATATTTCAGTTTTCCGTATTTTCTCTACGCCACCTTTGAAAAATAAGCCCTGTTACCGAATGAGAACGAAAATTTAATTAAAAGTAAACTAAATTTAATTAAAATAAAGAAAACGTTAATATAAGTCTGCAGGGAAAATTATGTGCAGCTCACATCAGATTTTTTACTTTCCCTGCAATACATGGTAATGTATAGGGAAAGTATTGGAATCATGCCGAAAATCACAACTCGAGTTTTCGACGGATCTACACGTTTCGAGACCTCTAGAATACGAAAAAAACATTTTAGCGTGACGTCTGTGTGTGTGTCTGTCTGTCTGTCTGTCTGTCTGTCTGTCTGTGCAGATGTTGTATCCACTCTAACTAAAAAACTAATGGACCGAATTTCACAAAATTTGGTAGGTAAGTCACTTGTGAGCGAGCCTGGTGCTGATTAGTTTTGGGTACGATTCGGGATAAAAGAACTGGTCCTTTTTTGCGAATTGGCCCGCAAAAGTTTGTATCCACTCTAACTGAAAAACTAATGGACCGAATTTCACAAAATTCGGTAGATGAGTCACTTGTGGGTTACCCTGGTGCTGATTAGATTTTGGTACTATTCGGAAAAAAATAACCTGCCTTTTTTTGTTAAATGACCCGCAAAAATCGTCAAAATCTAAACTAAAGAGCTAGTTATACTCAAATATATCCATTAAATGCTCGTTTAATACGCAATTTTTAACGACGAAAAGAATAAGACCAACCCCATTATATTAGGACTAGCCGTTCTCAAGATATTTTAGTTTTTCGTACTTTGTCTACGCCACCTTTGAAAATAAGCCTGGTTACCGAATGAGAACGAAAATTGAATTAAAAGTGAAATAAATTTAATTGAAATAAAGGGAACGTTAATATAAGTCTGCAGGGAAAGTCATGTGCTGCTCACATCAGATTTCAAATTCAATTTTCGTTCTCATTCGATAACCGGACTTCTTTTCAAAGGAGGCGTTGGGAAAGTACGAAAAACTGAAATATCTCGAGAACGGCTAGTCCTAGTGTAATGGGGTTGGTCTTATTCTTTTCGTCGTTAAAAATTACGTATTAAATCAGCATTTAATGGATATATTTGAGTATACCCAGTTTTTTATTTTGGATTTTGGCAATTTTTTCGGGCCATTTTGCAAAAAAAGGCAGGTAGTTTTTTTCTGAATCGTACCAAAATCTAATCAGCACCAGGGTGACCTATACGTGACTCATCTACCGAATTTTGTGAAATTCGGTCCATTAGTTTTTCAGCTACAGTGGATACAAGCTTTTGAGAGCCGTTTCACAAAAAAGGCGGGTTCTTTTATCCCGAATCATACCCAAAACAAATCAACACCAGCCCCGCTCACAAGTGACTCACCTACAAAATTTTGTGCAATTCGGTCCATTAGTTTTTTAGTTAGAGTGGATAAAAAATCTGCACAGACAGACAGATACACAGACACACAGACACACAGACAGACACACAGACACACACACAGATGGTTTTTTCGTATTCTAGATTTCTCGAAACGTGTAGATCCGTCGAAAACTCCAGTTGTGATTTTCGGCATGATTCCAATACTTTCCCTATACATTACCATGTATTGCAGGAAAAGTAAAAATCTGATGTGAGCAGCACATGACTTCCCTGCAGACTTATATTAACGTTCTCTTTATTTTAATTAAATTTATTTCACTTTTAATTCAATTTTCGTTCTCATTCGGTAACCGGGCTTATTTTCAAAGGTGGCGTAGGGAAAGTACGAAAAACTAAAATATCTCGAGAACGGCTAGTTCTAGTGTAATGGGGTTGGTCTTATTCTTTTCGCCGTTAAAAATTGCGTATTAAATTTATTGGATATATTTGAGTATACCCAGTTCTTTAGTTTAGATTTGGACGATTTTTGCGGGCCATTTTGCAAAAAAAGGCAGGTCATTTTTTTCCGAATCGTACCAAAATCTCATCAGAACCAGGGTAACCCACAAGTGACTCATCTGCTGAATTTTGTGAAATTCGGTCCATTAGTTTTTCCGTTAGAGTGGATACAAGCTTTTGCGGGCCATTTCGCAAAAAAAGGCGGGTTCTTTTACCCCGAATCGTACCCAAAACTAATCAGCACCAGACTCGCTCACAAGTAACTTACCTACCAAATTTTGTGAAATTCGGTCCATTAGTTTTTTAGTTAGAGTGGATACAAAATCTGCACAGACAGACAGACAGACACACATACAGACACACAGACACACACACACACAGATACACACACAGACGTCACGCTAAAAATGATTTTTTCGTATTCTAGATGTCTCGAAACTTGTAGATCCGCCGAAAACTCGAGTTGCGATTTTCGGCATGATTCCAATACTTTCCCTATACATTACCATGTATTGCAGGGAAAGTAAAAAATCTGATGTGAGCTGCACATGACTTTCCCTGCAGACTTATATTCACGTTCGATTTATTTAAATTAAATTTAATTCATTTTTAATTCAATTTTCGTTCTCATTTGAAAACTGGACTTATTTTCAAAAATGGTGTAGGAAAAATACGAAAAACTAAAATATCTCGAGAACGGCTAGTCCTAGTGTAATGGGGTTGGTCTTATTCTTTTCTTCGCTAAAAATTACGTATTAAACAAGCATTTAATGGCTATATTTGAGGAGACGTAGTTCTTAAGTTTAGATTTTGATGATTTTTGCGGGCCATTTTGCAAAAAAAGGCAGGTTATTTTTTTCCGAATCGTACCAAAATCTCATCAGCACCAGGGTATCCCACAAGTGACTTATCTACCAAATTTTGTGAAATTCAGTCCATTAGTTTTTCAGTTAGAGGGGATACAAGCTTTTGCGGGCCATTTCGCAAAAAAGACGGGTTCTTTTAACCCGAGTGGTACCCAAAACTAATCAGCACCAGATTCGTGCACAAGTGACTTACCTACCAAATTTTATGAAATTCGGTCAATTAGTTTTTTAGTTAGAGTGGATACAAAATCTGCACAGACAGACAGGCAGACACACAGACAGACACACAGACAGACACACAGACAGACACACATACAGACACACAGACACACACACAGACGTCATGCTAAAAATAGATTTTTCGTATTCTAGAGGTCTCGAAACGTGTAGATCCGTCGAAAACTCGAGTTACGATTTTCGCATGATTCCAATACTTTCCCTATACATTACCATGTATTGCGGGGAAAGTAAAAAGGATAAAATTCTATATCAAGTATGGTATGTATACATAAAATAATTTTAAAATTTAAAAGTTTTGTCAGAGGTAGGATTTTAAAGGCTTAATACGCATGGAATCGAGAACGAGTCGCCAAGCATAACTCAAAACCTGCGCAGGATCAAAATTACAGATCTCAGCAAGGTATAAATATATAAACAGAGATTCATATATTAAAATGGCGCAGGATTACTACAACTAGTCAAAAGGAAAGCTTTTTCGAAAGGGGATAGAAATTACCTTTAACAATAAATTGGGCAAGAACAATAACTTGTTTTTAATTTTTAACGTCTCGGGCATGCTCAGCCAAACGTATGCCTACCGTACGTTTAGTGCTACCTATATAAAATTTAAAATCATTATAAGGAGAATGAAGGAATACCATATATACCTCAGTTTGACTTTTAAAGTTTTCCCTATCCCTAAAATTTTCAGTGCGAATACGATTAAACATAGTGATCACAGTCGAGGGAGCAGATCTAAATTTAAATTCGGTGCAAAATTGGATAAGAGGACGAAAAATTTTGGGGTGATACGGAAAAATAGTTTTGAACGGCGTGCGGTCGTTAATCGAATTGAGTTTTGAATTAGGTTGAATAAATTTTCGGCGAATTTGAGAAAAGTTTTTAAAAATTAATTCAAAAAAATTAAGTAGCATGCTGACGCAGTTTAAAGGTAAAATCAATTTCGTTATTTAAAGATGAAATGGAGGAACAGACATTCAAAGCAAGATTTAAGAGTGCATTGAAAGAAGCTTTTTGAACGAGATGGGATGAAAAGACTTGGCGACACGTTCTTGGCGTTATTCTTGGCGACTCGTTCTTGGCGTTATTCTTGGCGTCTCGTTCTTGATTCCATGTACCTTTAAGTCTTTAAAATCCTACCCCTGATAAAACTTTTAAATTTTGAAATTATTTTATGTATACATGCCATATTGATATAGAATTATATCCTTTTTACTTTCCCTGCAATACATGGTAATGTATAGGGAAAGTATTGGAATCATGCCGAAAATCACAACTCGAGTTTTCGATGGATCTACACGTTTCGAGACCTCTAGAATACGAAAAAACTCTTTTTAGCGTGACGTCTGTGTGTGTTGTTGTTGTTGATTGTTGAAACCCAGACCGTCCAACCTACCAGAAAGGTGTAAGGTAACGTCTGTGTGTGTGTCCGTGTGTCTGTGTGTCTGTGTGTCTGTCTGTCTGTGTGTCTGTGTGTCTGTCTGTGTGTCTGTCTGTGTGTCTGTCTGTGTGTCTGTCTGTGTGACTGTGCAGATTTTGTATCCACTCTAACTAAAAATCTAATTGACCGAATTTCATAAAATTTGGTAGGTAAGTCACTTGTGCACGAATCTGGTGCTGATTAGTTTTGGGTACGACTCGGGATAAAAGAACCCGCCTTTTTTAGCGAAATGGCCCGCAAAATCTTGTATCCACTCTAACTGAAAAACTAATGGACCGAATGTCACAAAATTTGGTAGATAAGTCTCTTGTAGGCCACCCTGGTGCTGATTAGATTTTGGTATAATTCGAAAAAAATAACCTGCCTTTTTTTGCAAAATGGTCCGCAAAAATCATCAAAATCTAAACTTAAGAACTACGTATGCTCAAACATAGCCATTAATTGCTTGTTTAATACGTAATATTTAGCGAAGAAAAGAATAAGACCAACCCCATTACACTAGGAATAGCCGTTCTCGAGATATTTTAGTTTTTCGTATTTTTCCTACACCATTTTTGAAAATAAGTCAAGTTTTCAAATGAGAACGAAAATTGAATTAAAAGTGAATTAAATTTAATTTAAATAAATAGAACGCGAATATAAGTCTGCAGGGAAAGTCATGTGCTGCCCACATCAGATTTTTTCTTTCCCTGCAATACATGGTAATGTATAGGGAAAGTATTGGAATCATGTCGAAAATCGCAACTCGAGTTTTCGACGGATGTACACGTTTCTCTAGAATACGAAAAAACCATTTTTAGCGTGACGTCTGTGTGTGTGTCTGTGTGTCTGTCTGTCTGTGTGTGTGTCTGTCTGTGTGTCTGTGTGTCTGTCTGTGTGTCTGTCTGTTAGTCTGTGCAGATTTTTTATCCACTGTACCTAAAAAACTAATTGACCGAATTCCAAAAAATTTGGTAGGTTAGTCACTTGTGGGCGAGTCTGGTGCTGATTAGTTTTGGTATGATTTGGGATAAAAGATCCCGCCTTTTTTTGCGAAAAGGCCCGCAAAAGTTTGTATCCACTCTAACTGAAAAACTAATGGATTGAATTTCACAAAATTCAGTAGATGAGTCACTTGTGGCTCTCCCTGGTGCTGATTAGATTTTGGTACGATTTGGAAAAAAATAACCCGCCTTTTTTGGCAAAATGGCTGAAAAAATCGTCAAAATCTATACTAAAGAACTACATATGCTCAAATATGTCCATTAAATGCTTTTTTAATACGTTATTTTTAACGAAGAAAAGAATAAGACCAACCCCATTACATTAGGACTAGTCGTTCTCGAGATATTTTAGTTTTTCGTATTTTCTTTACGCCACCTTTGAAAATAAGTCCGGCTACCGAATGAAAATTGAATTAAACGTGAAATAAATTTAATTAAAATAAAGAGAACATGGATATAAGTCTGCAGGGAAAGTCATGTGCTGCCCACATCAGATTTTTACTTTCCCTGCAATACATGGTAATGTATAAGGAAAGTATTGGAATCATGCGGAAATCACAATTCGAGTTTTCGACGGATCTACACGTTTCGAGACATCTAGAATACGAAAAAACTATTTTTAGCATAACGTCTGCGTGTGTGTCTCTGTGTCTGTGTGTCTGTGTGTCTCTGTGTCTGTGTGTCTGTCTGTCTGTGTGTCTGTGTGTCTGTCTGTGTGTCTGTCTGTATGTCTGTGCAGATGTTGTATCTACTGTAACTAAAAAACTAATTGACCGAATTTCAAAAAATTTGGTAGGTAAGTCACTTGTGGGCGAGTCTGGTGCTGATTAGTTTTGGGTATGATTCGGGATAAAAGAACCCGCCTTTTTTTGCGAAATGGCCCTCAAAAGTTTGTATCCACTCTAACTGAAAAACTGCTGGAACGAATTTCACAAAATTCGGTTGATGAGTCACTTGTGGGTACTCTGGTGCTGATTGCATTTTGGTACGATTCGAAAAAAAATAACCTGCTCTTTTTGCAAAATGGCCCGCAAAAATCGCCAAAATCTAAACTAAAGAACTAGGTATACTCAAATATATCCATTAAATGCTCGTTTAATACGTAATTTTAAACGACAAAAATAATAATACCAACCCTATTACAATAGGACTAGCCGTTCTCGAGATATTTCAGTTTTCCGTATTTTCTCTACGCCACCTTTGAAAATAAGCCCTGTTACCGAATGAGAACGAAAATTTAATTAAAAGTAAACTAAATTTAATTAAAATAAAGAAAACGTTAATATAAGTCTGCAGGGAAAATTATGTGCAGCTCACATCAGATTTTTTACTTTCCCTGCAATACATGGTAATGTATAGGGAAAGTATTGGAATCATGCCGAAAATCACAACTCGAGTTTTCGACGGATCTACACGTTTCGAGACCTCTAGAATACGAAAAAAACATTTTAGCGTGACGTCTGTGTGTGTGTCTGTCTGTCTGTCTGTCTGTCTGTCTGTCTGTGCAGATGTTGTATCCACTCTAACTAAAAAACTAATGGACCGAATTTCACAAAATTTGGTAGGTAAGTCACTTGTGAGCGAGCCTGGTGCTGATTAGTTTTGGGTACGATTCGGGATAAAAGAACTGGTCCTTTTTTGCGAATTGGCCCGCAAAAGTTTGTATCCACTCTAACTGAAAAACTAATGGACCGAATTTCACAAAATTCGGTAGATGAGTCACTTGTGGGTTACCCTGGTGCTGATTAGATTTTGGTACTATTCGGAAAAAAATAACCTGCCTTTTTTTGTTAAATGACCCGCAAAAATCGTCAAAATCTAAACTAAAGAGCTAGTTATACTCAAATATATCCATTAAATGCTCGTTTAATACGCAATTTTTAACGACGAAAAGAATAAGACCAACCCCATTATATTAGGACTAGCCGTTCTCAAGATATTTTAGTTTTTCGTACTTTGTCTACGCCACCTTTGAAAATAAGCCTGGTTACCGAATGAGAACGAAAATTGAATTAAAAGTGAAATAAATTTAATTGAAATAAAGGGAACGTTAATATAAGTCTGCAGGGAAAGTCATGTGCTGCTCACATCAGATTTCAAATTCAATTTTCGTTCTCATTCGATAACCGGACTTCTTTTCAAAGGAGGCGTTGGGAAAGTACGAAAAACTGAAATATCTCGAGAACGGCTAGTCCTAGTGTAATGGGGTTGGTCTTATTCTTTTCGTCGTTAAAAATTACGTATTAAATCAGCATTTAATGGATATATTTGAGTATACCCAGTTTTTTATTTTGGATTTTGGCAATTTTTTCGGGCCATTTTGCAAAAAAAGGCAGGTAGTTTTTTTCTGAATCGTACCAAAATCTAATCAGCACCAGGGTGACCTATACGTGACTCATCTACCGAATTTTGTGAAATTCGGTCCATTAGTTTTTCAGCTACAGTGGATACAAGCTTTTGAGAGCCGTTTCACAAAAAAGGCGGGTTCTTTTATCCCGAATCATACCCAAAACAAATCAACACCAGCCCCGCTCACAAGTGACTCACCTACAAAATTTTGTGCAATTCGGTCCATTAGTTTTTTAGTTAGAGTGGATAAAAAATCTGCACAGACAGACAGATACACAGACACACAGACACACAGACAGACACACAGACACACACACAGATGGTTTTTTCGTATTCTAGATTTCTCGAAACGTGTAGATCCGTCGAAAACTCCAGTTGTGATTTTCGGCATGATTCCAATACTTTCCCTATACATTACCATGTATTGCAGGAAAAGTAAAAATCTGATGTGAGCAGCACATGACTTCCCTGCAGACTTATATTAACGTTCTCTTTATTTTAATTAAATTTATTTCACTTTTAATTCAATTTTCGTTCTCATTCGGTAACCGGGCTTATTTTCAAAGGTGGCGTAGGGAAAGTACGAAAAACTAAAATATCTCGAGAACGGCTAGTCCTAGTGTAATGGGGTTGGTCTTATTCTTTTCGCCGTTAAAAATTGCGTATTAAATTTATTGGATATATTTGAGTATACCCCGTTCTTTAGTTTAGATTTGGACGATTTTTGCGGGCCATTTTGCAAAAAAAGGCAGGTCATTTTTTTCCGAATCGTACCAAAATCTCATCAGAACCAGGGTAACCCACAAGTGACTCATCTGCTGAATTTTGTGAAATTCGGTCCATTAGTTTTTCCGTTAGAGTGGATACAAGCTTTTGCGGGCCATTTCGCAAAAAAAGGCGGGTTCTTTTACCCCGAATCGTACCCAAAACTAATCAGCACCAGACTCGCTCACAAGTAACTTACCTACCAAATTTTGTGAAATTCGGTCCATTAGTTTTTCCGTTAGAGTGGATACAAGCTTTTGCGGGCCATTTCGCAAAAAAAGGCGGGTTCTTTTACCCCGAATCGTACCCAAAACTAATCAGCACCAGACTCGCTCACAAGTAACTTACCTACCAAATTTTGTGAAATTCGGTCCATTAGTTTTTTAGTTAGAGTGGATACAAAATCTGCACAGACAGACAGACAGACACACATACAGACACACAGACACACACACACAGAGATACACACACAGACGTCACGCTAAAAATGATTTTTTCGTATTCTAGATGTCTCGAAACTTGTAGATCCGCCGAAAACTCGAGTTGCGATTTTCGGCATGATTCCAATACTTTCCCTATACATTACCATGTATTGCAGGGAAAGTAAAAAATCTGATGTGAGCTGCACATGACTTTCCCTGCAGACTTATATTCACGTTCGATTTATTTAAATTAAATTTAATTCATTTTTAATTCAATTTTCGTTCTCATTTGAAAACTGGACTTATTTTCAAAAATGGTGTAGGAAAAATACGAAAAACTAAAATATCTCGAGAACGGCTAGTCCTAGTGTAATGGGGTTGGTCTTATTCTTTTCTTCGCTAAAAATTACGTATTAAACAAGCATTTAATGGCTATATTTGAGCAGACGTAGTTCTTAAGTTTAGATTTTGATGATTTTTGCGGGCCATTTTGCAAAAAAAGGCAGGTTATTTTTTTCCGAATCGTACCAAAATCTCATCAGCACCAGGGTATCCCACAAGTGACTTATCTACCAAATTTTGTGAAATTCAGTCCATTAGTTTTTCAGTTAGAGGGGATACAAGCTTTTGCGGGCCATTTCGCAAAAAAGACGGGTTCTTTTAACCCGAGTGGTACCCAAAACTAATCAGCACCAGATTCGTGCACAAGTGACTTACCTACCAAATTTTATGAAATTCGGTCAATTAGTTTTTTAGTTAGAGTGGATACAAAATCTGCACAGACAGACAGGCAGACACACAGACAGACACACAGACAGACACACAGACAGACACACATACAGACACACAGACACACACACAGACGTCATGCTAAAAATAGATTTTTCGTATTCTAGAGGTCTCGAAACGTGTAGATCCGTCGAAAACTCGAGTTACGATTTTCGCATGATTCCAATACTTTCCCTATACATTACCATGTATTGCGGGGAAAGTAAAAAGGATAAAATTCTATATCAAGTATGGTATGTATACATAAAATAATTTTAAAATTTAAAAGTTTTGTCAGAGGTAGGATTTTAAAGGCTTAATACGCATGGAATCGAGAACGAGTCGCCAAGCATAACTCAAAACCTGCGCAGGATCAAAATTACAGATCTCAGCAAGGTATAAATATATAAACAGAGATTCATATATTAAAATGGCGCAGGATTACTACAACTAGTCAAAAGGAAAGCTTTTTCGAAAGGGGATAGAAATTACCTTTAACAATAAATTGGGCAAGAACAATAACTTGTTTTTAATTTTTAACGTCTCGGGCATGCTCAGCCAAACGTATGCCTACCGTACGTTTAGTGCTACCTATATAAAATTTAAAATCATTATAAGGAGAATGAAGGAATACCATATATACCTCAGTTTGACTTTTAAAGTTTTCCCTATCCCTAAAATTTTCAGTGCGAATACGATTAAACATAGTGATCACAGTCGAGGGAGCAGATCTAAATTTAAATTCGGTGCAAAATTGGATAAGAGGACGAAAAATTTTGGGGTGATACGGAAAAATAGTTTTGAACGGCGTGCGGTCGTTAATCGAATTGAGTTTTGAATTAGGTTGAATAAATTTTCGGCGAATTTGAGAAAAGTTTTTAAAAATTAATTCAAAAAAATTAAGTAGCATGCTGACGCAGTTTAAAGGTAAAATCAATTTCGTTATTTAAAGATGAAATGGAGGAACAGACATTCAAAGCAAGATTTAAGAGTGCATTGAAAGAAGCTTTTTGAACGAGATGGGATGAAAAGACTTGGCGACACGTTCTTGGCGTTATTCTTGGCGACTCGTTCTTGGCGTTATTCTTGGCGTCTCGTTCTTGATTCCATGTACCTTTAAGTCTTTAAAATCCTACCCCTGATAAAACTTTTAAATTTTGAAATTATTTTATGTATACATGCCATATTGATATAGAATTATATCCTTTTTACTTTCCCTGCAATACATGGTAATGTATAGGGAAAGTATTGGAATCATGCCGAAAATCACAACTCGAGTTTTCGATGGATCTACACGTTTCGAGACCTCTAGAATACGAAAAAACTATTTTTAGCGTGACGTCTGTGTGTGTTGTTGTTGTTGATTGTTGAAACCCAGACCGTCCAACCTACCAGAAAGGTGTAAGGTAACGTCTGTGTGTGTGTCCGTGTGTCTGTGTGTCTGTGTGTCTGTCTGTCTGTGTGTCTGTGTGTCTGTCTGTGTGTCTGTCTGTGTGTCTGTCTGTGTGTCTGTCTGTGTGACTGTGCAGATTTTGTATCCACTCTAACTAAAAATCTAATTGACCGAATTTCATAAAATTTGGTAGGTAAGTCACTTGTGCACGAATCTGGTGCTGATTAGTTTTGGGTACGACTCGGGATAAAAGAACCCGCCTTTTTTAGCGAAATGGCCCGCAAAATCTTGTATCCACTCTAACTGAAAAACTAATGGACCGAATGTCACAAAATTTGGTAGATAAGTCTCTTGTAGGCCACCCTGGTGCTGATTAGATTTTGGTATAATTCGAAAAAAATAACCTGCCTTTTTTTGCAAAATGGTCCGCAAAAATCATCAAAATCTAAACTTAAGAACTACGTATGCTCAAACATAGCCATTAATTGCTTGTTTAATACGTAATATTTAGCGAAGAAAAGAATAAGACCAACCCCATTACACTAGGAATAGCCGTTCTCGAGATATTTTAGTTTTTCGTATTTTTCCTACACCATTTTTGAAAATAAGTCAAGTTTTCAAATGAGAACGAAAATTGAATTAAAAGTGAATTAAATTTAATTTAAATAAATAGAACGCGAATATAAGTCTGCAGGGAAAGTCATGTGCTGCCCACATCAGATTTTTTCTTTCCCTGCAATACATGGTAATGTATAGGGAAAGTATTGGAATCATGTCGAAAATCGCAACTCGAGTTTTCGACGGATGTACACGTTTCTCTAGAATACGAAAAAACCATTTTTAGCGTGACGTCTGTGTGTGTGTCTGTGTGTCTGTCTGTCTGTGTGTGTGTCTGTCTGTGTGTCTGTGTGTCTGTCTGTGTGTCTGTCTGTTAGTCTGTGCAGATTTTTTATCCACTGTACCTAAAAAACTAATTGACCGAATTCCAAAAAATTTGGTAGGTTAGTCACTTGTGGGCGAGTCTGGTGCTGATTAGTTTTGGTATGATTTGGGATAAAAGATCCCGCCTTTTTTTGCGAAAAGGCCCGCAAAAGTTTGTATCCACTCTAACTGAAAAACTAATGGATTGAATTTCACAAAATTCAGTAGATGAGTCACTTGTGGCTCTCCCTGGTGCTGATTAGATTTTGGTACGATTTGGAAAAAAATAACCCGCCTTTTTTGGCAAAATGGCTGAAAAAATCGTCAAAATCTATACTAAAGAACTACATATGCTCAAATATGTCCATTAAATGCTTTTTTAATACGTTATTTTTAACGAAGAAAAGAATAAGACCAACCCCATTACATTAGGACTAGTCGTTCTCGAGATATTTTAGTTTTTCGTATTTTCTTTACGCCACCTTTGAAAATAAGTCCGGCTACCGAATGAAAATTGAATTAAACGTGAAATAAATTTAATTAAAATAAAGAGAACATGGATATAAGTCTGCAGGGAAAGTCATGTGCTGCCCACATCAGATTTTTACTTTCCCTGCAATACATGGTAATGTATAAGGAAAGTATTGGAATCATGCGGAAATCACAATTCGAGTTTTCGACGGATCTACACGTTTCGAGACATCTAGAATACGAAAAAACTATTTTTAGCATAACGTCTGCGTGTGTGTCTCTGTGTCTGTGTGTCTGTGTGTCTCTGTGTCTGTGTGTCTGTCTGTCTGTGTGTCTGTGTGTCTGTCTGTGTGTCTGTCTGTATGTCTGTGCAGATGTTGTATCTACTGTAACTAAAAAACTAATTGACCGAATTTCAAAAAATTTGGTAGGTAAGTCACTTGTGGGCGAGTCTGGTGCTGATTAGTTTTGGGTACGACTCGGGATAAAAGAACCCGCCTTTTTTAGCGAAATGGCCCGCAAAATCTTGTATCCACTCTAACTGAAAAACTAATGGACCGAATGTCACAAAATTTGGTAGATAAGTCTCTTGTAGGCCACCCTGGTGCTGATTAGATTTTGGTATAATTCGAAAAAAATAACCTGCCTTTTTTTGCAAAATGGTCCGCAAAAATCATCAAAATCTAAACTTAAGAACTACGTATGCTCAAACATAGCCATTAATTGCTTGTTTAATACGTAATATTTAGCGAAGAAAAGAATAAGACCAACCCCATTACACTAGGAATAGCCGTTCTCGAGATATTTTAGTTTTTCGTATTTTTCCTACACCATTTTTGAAAATAAGTCAAGTTTTCAAATGAGAACGAAAATTGAATTAAAAGTGAATTAAATTTAATTTAAATAAATAGAACGCGAATATAAGTCTGCAGGGAAAGTCATGTGCTGCCCACATCAGATTTTTTCTTTCCCTGCAATACATGGTAATGTATAGGGAAAGTATTGGAATCATGTCGAAAATCGCAACTCGAGTTTTCGACGGATGTACACGTTTCTCTAGAATACGAAAAAACCATTTTTAGCGTGACGTCTGTGTGTGTGTCTGTGTGTCTGTCTGTCTGTGTGTGTGTCTGTCTGTGTGTCTGTGTGTCTGTCTGTGTGTCTGTCTGTTAGTCTGTGCAGATTTTTTATCCACTGTACCTAAAAAACTAATTGACCGAATTCCAAAAAATTTGGTAGGTTAGTCACTTGTGGGCGAGTCTGGTGCTGATTAGTTTTGGTATGATTTGGGATAAAAGATCCCGCCTTTTTTTGCGAAAAGGCCCGCAAAAGTTTGTATCCACTCTAACTGAAAAACTAATGGATTGAATTTCACAAAATTCAGTAGATGAGTCACTTGTGGCTCTCCCTGGTGCTGATTAGATTTTGGTACGATTTGGAAAAAAATAACCCGCCTTTTTTGGCAAAATGGCTGAAAAAATCGTCAAAATCTATACTAAAGAACTACATATGCTCAAATATGTCCATTAAATGCTTTTTTAATACGTTATTTTTAACGAAGAAAAGAATAAGACCAACCCCATTACATTAGGACTAGTCGTTCTCGAGATATTTTAGTTTTTCGTATTTTCTTTACGCCACCTTTGAAAATAAGTCCGGCTACCGAATGAAAATTGAATTAAACGTGAAATAAATTTAATTAAAATAAAGAGAACATGGATATAAGTCTGCAGGGAAAGTCATGTGCTGCCCACATCAGATTTTTACTTTCCCTGCAATACATGGTAATGTATAAGGAAAGTATTGGAATCATGCGGAAATCACAATTCGAGTTTTCGACGGATCTACACGTTTCGAGACATCTAGAATACGAAAAAACTATTTTTAGCATAACGTCTGCGTGTGTGTCTCTGTGTCTGTGTGTCTGTGTGTCTCTGTGTCTGTGTGTCTGTCTGTCTGTGTGTCTGTGTGTCTGTCTGTGTGTCTGTCTGTATGTCTGTGCAGATGTTGTATCTACTGTAACTAAAAAACTAATTGACCGAATTTCAAAAAATTTGGTAGGTAAGTCACTTGTGGGCGAGTCTGGTGCTGATTAGTTTTGGGTATGATTCGGGATAAAAGAACCCGCCTTTTTTTGCGAAATGGCCCTCAAAAGTTTGTATCCACTCTAACTGAAAAACTGCTGGAACGAATTTCACAAAATTCGGTTGATGAGTCACTTGTGGGTACTCTGGTGCTGATTGCATTTTGGTACGATTCGAAAAAAAATAACCTGCTCTTTTTGCAAAATGGCCCGCAAAAATCGCCAAAATCTAAACTAAAGAACTAGGTATACTCAAATATATCCATTAAATGCTCGTTTAATACGTAATTTTAAACGACAAAAATAATAATACCAACCCTATTACAATAGGACTAGCCGTTCTCGAGATATTTCAGTTTTCCGTATTTTCTCTACGCCACCTTTGAAAATAAGCCCTGTTACCGAATGAGAACGAAAATTTAATTAAAAGTAAACTAAATTTAATTAAAATAAAGAAAACGTTAATATAAGTCTGCAGGGAAAATTATGTGCAGCTCACATCAGATTTTTTACTTTCCCTGCAATACATGGTAATGTATAGGGAAAGTATTGGAATCATGCCGAAAATCACAACTCGAGTTTTCGACGGATCTACACGTTTCGAGACCTCTAGAATACGAAAAAAACATTTTAGCGTGACGTCTGTGTGTGTGTCTGTCTGTCTGTCTGTCTGTCTGTCTGTCTGTGCAGATGTTGTATCCACTCTAACTAAAAAACTAATGGACCGAATTTCACAAAATTTGGTAGGTAAGTCACTTGTGAGCGAGCCTGGTGCTGATTAGTTTTGGGTACGATTCGGGATAAAAGAACTGGTCCTTTTTTGCGAATTGGCCCGCAAAAGTTTGTATCCACTCTAACTGAAAAACTAATGGACCGAATTTCACAAAATTCGGTAGATGAGTCACTTGTGGGTTACCCTGGTGCTGATTAGATTTTGGTACTATTCGGAAAAAAATAACCTGCCTTTTTTTGTTAAATGACCCGCAAAAATCGTCAAAATCTAAACTAAAGAGCTAGTTATACTCAAATATATCCATTAAATGCTCGTTTAATACGCAATTTTTAACGACGAAAAGAATAAGACCAACCCCATTATATTAGGACTAGCCGTTCTCAAGATATTTTAGTTTTTCGTACTTTGTCTACGCCACCTTTGAAAATAAGCCTGGTTACCGAATGAGAACGAAAATTGAATTAAAAGTGAAATAAATTTAATTGAAATAAAGGGAACGTTAATATAAGTCTGCAGGGAAAGTCATGTGCTGCTCACATCAGATTTCAAATTCAATTTTCGTTCTCATTCGATAACCGGACTTCTTTTCAAAGGAGGCGTTGGGAAAGTACGAAAAACTGAAATATCTCGAGAACGGCTAGTCCTAGTGTAATGGGGTTGGTCTTATTCTTTTCGTCGTTAAAAATTACGTATTAAATCAGCATTTAATGGATATATTTGAGTATACCCAGTTTTTTATTTTGGATTTTGGCAATTTTTTCGGGCCATTTTGCAAAAAAAGGCAGGTAGTTTTTTTCTGAATCGTACCAAAATCTAATCAGCACCAGGGTGACCTATACGTGACTCATCTACCGAATTTTGTGAAATTCGGTCCATTAGTTTTTCAGCTACAGTGGATACAAGCTTTTGAGAGCCGTTTCACAAAAAAGGCGGGTTCTTTTATCCCGAATCATACCCAAAACAAATCAACACCAGCCCCGCTCACAAGTGACTCACCTACAAAATTTTGTGCAATTCGGTCCATTAGTTTTTTAGTTAGAGTGGATAAAAAATCTGCACAGACAGACAGATACACAGACACACAGACACACAGACAGACACACAGACACACACACAGATGGTTTTTTCGTATTCTAGATTTCTCGAAACGTGTAGATCCGTCGAAAACTCCAGTTGTGATTTTCGGCATGATTCCAATACTTTCCCTATACATTACCATGTATTGCAGGAAAAGTAAAAATCTGATGTGAGCAGCACATGACTTCCCTGCAGACTTATATTAACGTTCTCTTTATTTTAATTAAATTTATTTCACTTTTAATTCAATTTTCGTTCTCATTCGGTAACCGGGCTTATTTTCAAAGGTGGCGTAGGGAAAGTACGAAAAACTAAAATATCTCGAGAACGGCTAGTCCTAGTGTAATGGGGTTGGTCTTATTCTTTTCGCCGTTAAAAATTGCGTATTAAATTTATTGGATATATTTGAGTATACCCCGTTCTTTAGTTTAGATTTGGACGATTTTTGCGGGCCATTTTGCAAAAAAAGGCAGGTCATTTTTTTCCGAATCGTACCAAAATCTCATCAGAACCAGGGTAACCCACAAGTGACTCATCTGCTGAATTTTGTGAAATTCGGTCCATTAGTTTTTCCGTTAGAGTGGATACAAGCTTTTGCGGGCCATTTCGCAAAAAAAGGCGGGTTCTTTTACCCCGAATCGTACCCAAAACTAATCAGCACCAGACTCGCTCACAAGTAACTTACCTACCAAATTTTGTGAAATTCGGTCCATTAGTTTTTCCGTTAGAGTGGATACAAGCTTTTGCGGGCCATTTCGCAAAAAAAGGCGGGTTCTTTTACCCCGAATCGTACCCAAAACTAATCAGCACCAGACTCGCTCACAAGTAACTTACCTACCAAATTTTGTGAAATTCGGTCCATTAGTTTTTTAGTTAGAGTGGATACAAAATCTGCACAGACAGACAGACAGACACACATACAGACACACAGACACACACACACACAGATACACACACAGACGTCACGCTAAAAATGATTTTTTCGTATTCTAGATGTCTCGAAACTTGTAGATCCGCCGAAAACTCGAGTTGCGATTTTCGGCATGATTCCAATACTTTCCCTATACATTACCATGTATTGCAGGGAAAGTAAAAAATCTGATGTGAGCTGCACATGACTTTCCCTGCAGACTTATATTCACGTTCGATTTATTTAAATTAAATTTAATTCATTTTTAATTCAATTTTCGTTCTCATTTGAAAACTGGACTTATTTTCAAAAATGGTGTAGGAAAAATACGAAAAACTAAAATATCTCGAGAACGGCTAGTCCTAGTGTAATGGGGTTGGTCTTATTCTTTTCTTCGCTAAAAATTACGTATTAAACAAGCATTTAATGGCTATATTTGAGCAGACGTAGTTCTTAAGTTTAGATTTTGATGATTTTTGCGGGCCATTTTGCAAAAAAAGGCAGGTTATTTTTTTCCGAATCGTACCAAAATCTCATCAGCACCAGGGTATCCCACAAGTGACTTATCTACCAAATTTTGTGAAATTCAGTCCATTAGTTTTTCAGTTAGAGGGGATACAAGCTTTTGCGGGCCATTTCGCAAAAAAGACGGGTTCTTTTAACCCGAGTGGTACCCAAAACTAATCAGCACCAGATTCGTGCACAAGTGACTTACCTACCAAATTTTATGAAATTCGGTCAATTAGTTTTTTAGTTAGAGTGGATACAAAATCTGCACAGACAGACAGGCAGACACACAGACAGACACACAGACAGACACACAGACAGACACACATACAGACACACAGACACACACACAGACGTCATGCTAAAAATAGATTTTTCGTATTCTAGAGGTCTCGAAACGTGTAGATCCGTCGAAAACTCGAGTTACGATTTTCGCATGATTCCAATACTTTCCCTATACATTACCATGTATTGCGGGGAAAGTAAAAAGGATAAAATTCTATATCAAGTATGGTATGTATACATAAAATAATTTTAAAATTTAAAAGTTTTGTCAGAGGTAGGATTTTAAAGGCTTAATACGCATGGAATCGAGAACGAGTCGCCAAGCATAACTCAAAACCTGCGCAGGATCAAAATTACAGATCTCAGCAAGGTATAAATATATAAACAGAGATTCATATATTAAAATGGCGCAGGATTACTACAACTAGTCAAAAGGAAAGCTTTTTCGAAAGGGGATAGAAATTACCTTTAACAATAAATTGGGCAAGAACAATAACTTGTTTTTAATTTTTAACGTCTCGGGCATGCTCAGCCAAACGTATGCCTACCGTACGTTTAGTGCTACCTATATAAAATTTAAAATCATTATAAGGAGAATGAAGGAATACCATATATACCTCAGTTTGACTTTTAAAGTTTTCCCTATCCCTAAAATTTTCAGTGCGAATACGATTAAACATAGTGATCACAGTCGAGGGAGCAGATCTAAATTTAAATTCGGTGCAAAATTGGATAAGAGGACGAAAAATTTTGGGGTGATACGGAAAAATAGTTTTGAACGGCGTGCGGTCGTTAATCGAATTGAGTTTTGAATTAGGTTGAATAAATTTTCGGCGAATTTGAGAAAAGTTTTTAAAAATTAATTCAAAAAAATTAAGTAGCATGCTGACGCAGTTTAAAGGTAAAATCAATTTCGTTATTTAAAGATGAAATGGAGGAACAGACATTCAAAGCAAGATTTAAGAGTGCATTGAAAGAAGCTTTTTGAACGAGATGGGATGAAAAGACTTGGCGACACGTTCTTGGCGTTATTCTTGGCGACTCGTTCTTGGCGTTATTCTTGGCGTCTCGTTCTTGATTCCATGTACCTTTAAGTCTTTAAAATCCTACCCCTGATAAAACTTTTAAATTTTGAAATTATTTTATGTATACATGCCATATTGATATAGAATTATATCCTTTTTACTTTCCCTGCAATACATGGTAATGTATAGGGAAAGTATTGGAATCATGCCGAAAATCACAACTCGAGTTTTCGATGGATCTACACGTTTCGAGACCTCTAGAATACGAAAAAACTATTTTTAGCGTGACGTCTGTGTGTGTTGTTGTTGTTGATTGTTGAAACCCAGACCGTCCAACCTACCAGAAAGGTGTAAGGTAACGTCTGTGTGTGTGTCCGTGTGTCTGTGTGTCTGTGTGTCTGTCTGTCTGTGTGTCTGTGTGTCTGTCTGTGTGTCTGTCTGTGTGTCTGTCTGTGTGTCTGTCTGTGTGACTGTGCAGATTTTGTATCCACTCTAACTAAAAATCTAATTGACCGAATTTCATAAAATTTGGTAGGTAAGTCACTTGTGCACGAATCTGGTGCTGATTAGTTTTGGGTACGACTCGGGATAAAAGAACCCGCCTTTTTTAGCGAAATGGCCCGCAAAATCTTGTATCCACTCTAACTGAAAAACTAATGGACCGAATGTCACAAAATTTGGTAGATAAGTCTCTTGTAGGCCACCCTGGTGCTGATTAGATTTTGGTATAATTCGAAAAAAATAACCTGCCTTTTTTTGCAAAATGGTCCGCAAAAATCATCAAAATCTAAACTTAAGAACTACGTATGCTCAAACATAGCCATTAATTGCTTGTTTAATACGTAATATTTAGCGAAGAAAAGAATAAGACCAACCCCATTACACTAGGAATAGCCGTTCTCGAGATATTTTAGTTTTTCGTATTTTTCCTACACCATTTTTGAAAATAAGTCAAGTTTTCAAATGAGAACGAAAATTGAATTAAAAGTGAATTAAATTTAATTTAAATAAATAGAACGCGAATATAAGTCTGCAGGGAAAGTCATGTGCTGCCCACATCAGATTTTTTCTTTCCCTGCAATACATGGTAATGTATAGGGAAAGTATTGGAATCATGTCGAAAATCGCAACTCGAGTTTTCGACGGATGTACACGTTTCTCTAGAATACGAAAAAAACCATTTTTAGCGTGACGTCTGTGTGTGTGTCTGTGTGTCTGTCTGTCTGTGTGTGTGTCTGTCTGTGTGTCTGTGTGTCTGTCTGTGTGTCTGTCTGTTAGTCTGTGCAGATTTTTTATCCACTGTACCTAAAAAACTAATTGACCGAATTCCAAAAAATTTGGTAGGTTAGTCACTTGTGGGCGAGTCTGGTGCTGATTAGTTTTGGTATGATTTGGGATAAAAGATCCCGCCTTTTTTTGCGAAAAGGCCCGCAAAAGTTTGTATCCACTCTAACTGAAAAACTAATGGATTGAATTTCACAAAATTCAGTAGATGAGTCACTTGTGGCTCTCCCTGGTGCTGATTAGATTTTGGTACGATTTGGAAAAAAATAACCCGCCTTTTTTGGCAAAATGGCTGAAAAAATCGTCAAAATCTATACTAAAGAACTACATATGCTCAAATATGTCCATTAAATGCTTTTTTAATACGTTATTTTTAACGAAGAATAGAATAAGACCAACCCCATTACATTAGGACTAGTCGTTCTCGAGATATTTTAGTTTTTCGTATTTTCTTTACGCCACCTTTGAAAATAAGTCCGGCTACCGAATGAAAATTGAATTAAACGTGAAATAAATTTAATTAAAATAAAGAGAACATGGATATAAGTCTGCAGGGAAAGTCATGTGCTGCCCACATCAGATTTTTACTTTCCCTGCAATACATGGTAATGTATAAGGAAAGTATTGGAATCATGCGGAAATCACAATTCGAGTTTTCGACGGATCTACACGTTTCGAGACATCTAGAATACGAAAAAACTATTTTTAGCATAACGTCTGCGTGTGTGTCTCTGTGTCTGTGTGTCTGTGTGTCTCTGTGTCTGTGTGTCTGTCTGTCTGTGTGTCTGTGTGTCTGTCTGTGTGTCTGTCTGTATGTCTGTGCAGATGTTGTATCTACTGTAACTAAAAAACTAATTGACCGAATTTCAAAAAATTTGGTAGGTAAGTCACTTGTGGGCGAGTCTGGTGCTGATTAGTTTTGGGTATGATTCGGGATAAAAGAACCCGCCTTTTTTTGCGAAATGGCCCTCAAAAGTTTGTATCCACTCTAACTGAAAAACTGCTGGAACGAATTTCACAAAATTCGGTTGATGAGTCACTTGTGGGTACTCTGGTGCTGATTGCATTTTGGTACGATTCGAAAAAAAATAACCTGCTCTTTTTGCAAAATGGCCCGCAAAAATCGCCAAAATCTAAACTAAAGAACTAGGTATACTCAAATATATCCATTAAATGCTCGTTTAATACGTAATTTTAAACGACAAAAATAATAATACCAACCCTATTACAATAGGACTAGCCGTTCTCGAGATATTTCAGTTTTCCGTATTTTCTCTACGCCACCTTTGAAAATAAGCCCTGTTACCGAATGAGAACGAAAATTTAATTAAAAGTAAACTAAATTTAATTAAAATAAAGAAAACGTTAATATAAGTCTGCAGGGAAAATTATGTGCAGCTCACATCAGATTTTTTACTTTCCCTGCAATACATGGTAATGTATAGGGAAAGTATTGGAATCATGCCGAAAATCACAACTCGAGTTTTCGACGGATCTACACGTTTCGAGACCTCTAGAATACGAAAAAAACATTTTAGCGTGACGTCTGTGTGTGTGTCTGTCTGTCTGTCTGTCTGTCTGTCTGTCTGTGCAGATGTTGTATCCACTCTAACTAAAAAACTAATGGACCGAATTTCACAAAATTTGGTAGGTAAGTCACTTGTGAGCGAGCCTGGTGCTGATTAGTTTTGGGTACGATTCGGGATAAAAGAACTGGTCCTTTTTTGCGAATTGGCCCGCAAAAGTTTGTATCCACTCTAACTGAAAAACTAATGGACCGAATTTCACAAAATTCGGTAGATGAGTCACTTGTGGGTTACCCTGGTGCTGATTAGATTTTGGTACTATTCGGAAAAAAATAACCTGCCTTTTTTTGTTAAATGACCCGCAAAAATCGTCAAAATCTAAACTAAAGAGCTAGTTATACTCAAATATATCCATTAAATGCTCGTTTAATACGCAATTTTTAACGACGAAAAGAATAAGACCAACCCCATTATATTAGGACTAGCCGTTCTCAAGATATTTTAGTTTTTCGTACTTTGTCTACGCCACCTTTGAAAATAAGCCTGGTTACCGAATGAGAACGAAAATTGAATTAAAAGTGAAATAAATTTAATTGAAATAAAGGGAACGTTAATATAAGTCTGCAGGGAAAGTCATGTGCTGCTCACATCAGATTTCAAATTCAATTTTCGTTCTCATTCGATAACCGGACTTCTTTTCAAAGGAGGCGTTGGGAAAGTACGAAAAACTGAAATATCTCGAGAACGGCTAGTCCTAGTGTAATGGGGTTGGTCTTATTCTTTTCGTCGTTAAAAATTACGTATTAAATCAGCATTTAATGGATATATTTGAGTATACCCAGTTTTTTATTTTGGATTTTGGCAATTTTTTCGGGCCATTTTGCAAAAAAAGGCAGGTAGTTTTTTTCTGAATCGTACCAAAATCTAATCAGCACCAGGGTGACCTATACGTGACTCATCTACCGAATTTTGTGAAATTCGGTCCATTAGTTTTTCAGCTACAGTGGATACAAGCTTTTGAGAGCCGTTTCACAAAAAAGGCGGGTTCTTTTATCCCGAATCATACCCAAAACAAATCAACACCAGCCCCGCTCACAAGTGACTCACCTACAAAATTTTGTGCAATTCGGTCCATTAGTTTTTTTAGTTAGAGTGGATAAAAAATCTGCACAGACAGACAGATACACAGACACACAGACACACAGACAGACACACAGACACACACACAGATGGTTTTTTCGTATTCTAGATTTCTCGAAACGTGTAGATCCGTCGAAAACTCCAGTTGTGATTTTCGGCATGATTCCAATACTTTCCCTATACATTACCATGTATTGCAGGAAAAGTAAAAATCTGATGTGAGCAGCACATGACTTCCCTGCAGACTTATATTAACGTTCTCTTTATTTTAATTAAATTTATTTCACTTTTAATTCAATTTTCGTTCTCATTCGGTAACCGGGCTTATTTTCAAAGGTGGCGTAGGGAAAGTACGAAAAACTAAAATATCTCGAGAACGGCTAGTCCTAGTGTAATGGGGTTGGTCTTATTCTTTTCGCCGTTAAAAATTGCGTATTAAATTTATTGGATATATTTGAGTATACCCCGTTCTTTAGTTTAGATTTGGACGATTTTTGCGGGCCATTTTGCAAAAAAAGGCAGGTCATTTTTTTCCGAATCGTACCAAAATCTCATCAGAACCAGGGTAACCCACAAGTGACTCATCTGCTGAATTTTGTGAAATTCGGTCCATTAGTTTTTCCGTTAGAGTGGATACAAGCTTTTGCGGGCCATTTCGCAAAAAAAGGCGGGTTCTTTTACCCCGAATCGTACCCAAAACTAATCAGCACCAGACTCGCTCACAAGTAACTTACCTACCAAATTTTGTGAAATTCGGTCCATTAGTTTTTCCGTTAGAGTGGATACAAGCTTTTGCGGGCCATTTCGCAAAAAAAGGCGGGTTCTTTTACCCCGAATCGTACCCAAAACTAATCAGCACCAGACTCGCTCACAAGTAACTTACCTACCAAATTTTGTGAAATTCGGTCCATTAGTTTTTTAGTTAGAGTGGATACAAAATCTGCACAGACAGACAGACAGACACACATACAGACACACAGACACACACACACACAGATACACACACAGACGTCACGCTAAAAATGATTTTTTCGTATTCTAGATGTCTCGAAACTTGTAGATCCGCCGAAAACTCGAGTTGCGATTTTCGGCATGATTCCAATACTTTCCCTATACATTACCATGTATTGCAGGGAAAGTAAAAAATCTGATGTGAGCTGCACATGACTTTCCCTGCAGACTTATATTCACGTTCGATTTATTTAAATTAAATTTAATTCATTTTTATCTTCGCTAAAAATTACGTATTAAACAAGCATTTAATGGCTATATTTGAGGAGACGTAGTTCTTAAGTTTAGATTTTGATGATTTTTGCGGGCCATTTTGCAAAAAAAGGCAGGTTATTTTTTTCCGAATCGTACCAAAATCTCATCAGCACCAGGGTATCCCACAAGTGACTTATCTACCAAATTTTGTGAAATTCAGTCCATTAGTTTTTCAGTTAGAGGGGATACAAGCTTTTGCGGGCCATTTCGCAAAAAAGACGGGTTCTTTTAACCCGAGTGGTACCCAAAACTAATCAGCACCAGATTCGTGCACAAGTGACTTACCTACCAAATTTTATGAAATTCGGTCAATTAGTTTTTTAGTTAGAGTGGATACAAAATCTGCACAGACAGACAGGCAGACACACAGACAGACACACAGACAGACACACAGACAGACACACATACAGACACACAGACACACACACAGACGTCATGCTAAAAATAGATTTTTCGTATTCTAGAGGTCTCGAAACGTGTAGATCCGTCGAAAACTCGAGTTACGATTTTCGCATGATTCCAATACTTTCCCTATACATTGCCATGTATTGCGGGGAAAGTAAAAAGGATAAAATTCTATATCAAGTATGGTATGTATACATAAAATAATTTTAAAATTTAAAAGTTTTGTCAGAGGTAGGATTTTAAAGGCTTAATACGCATGGAATCGAGAACGAGTCGCCAAGCATAACTCAAAACCTGCGCAGGATCAAAATTACAGATCTCAGCAAGGTATAAATATATAAACAGAGATTCATATATTAAAATGGCGCAGGATTACTACAACTAGTCAAAAGGAAAGCTTTTTCGAAAGGGGATAGAAATTACCTTTAACAATAAATTGGGCAAGAACAATAACTTGTTTTTAATTTTTAACGTCTCGGGCATGCTCAGCCAAACGTATGCCTACCGTACGTTTAGTGCTACCTATATAAAATTTAAAATCATTATAAGGAGAATGAAGGAATACCATATATACCTCAGTTTGACTTTTAAAGTTTTCCCTATCCCTAAAATTTTCAGTGCGAATACGATTAAACATAGTGATCACAGTCGAGGGAGCAGATCTAAATTTAAATTCGGTGCAAAATTGGATAAGAGGACGAAAAATTTTGGGGTGATACGGAAAAATAGTTTTGAACGGCGTGCGGTCGTTAATCGAATTGAGTTTTGAATTAGGTTGAATAAATTTTCGGCGAATTTGAGAAAAGTTTTTAAAAATTAATTCAAAAAAATTAAGTAGCATGCTGACGCAGTTTAAAGGTAAAATCAATTTCGTTATTTAAAGATGAAATGGAGGAACAGACATTCAAAGCAAGATTTAAGAGTGCATTGAAAGAAGCTTTTTGAACGAGATGGGATGAAAAGACTTGGCGACACGTTCTTGGCGTTATTCTTGGCGACTCGTTCTTGGCGTTATTCTTGGCGTCTCGTTCTTGATTCCATGTACCTTTAAGTCTTTAAAATCCTACCCCTGATAAAACTTTTAAATTTTGAAATTATTTTATGTATACATGCCATATTGATATAGAATTATATCCTTTTTACTTTCCCTGCAATACATGGTAATGTATAGGGAAAGTATTGGAATCATGCCGAAAATCACAACTCGAGTTTTCGATGGATCTACACGTTTCGAGACCTCTAGAATACGAAAAAACTATTTTTAGCGTGACGTCTGTGTGTGTTGTTGTTGTTGATTGTTGAAACCCAGACCGTCCAACCTACCAGAAAGGTGTAAGGTAACGTCTGTGTGTGTGTCCGTGTGTCTGTGTGTCTGTGTGTCTGTCTGTCTGTGTGTCTGTGTGTCTGTCTGTGTGTCTGTCTGTGTGTCTGTCTGTGTGTCTGTCTGTGTGTCTGTCTGTGTGACTGTGCAGATTTTGTATCCACTCTAACTAAAAATCTAATTGACCGAATTTCATAAAATTTGGTAGGTAAGTCACTTGTGCACGAATCTGGTGCTGATTAGTTTTGGGTACGACTCGGGATAAAAGAACCCGCCTTTTTTAGCGAAATGGCCCGCAAAATCTTGTATCCACTCTAACTGAAAAACTAATGGACCGAATGTCACAAAATTTGGTAGATAAGTCTCTTGTAGGCCACCCTGGTGCTGATTAGATTTTGGTATAATTCGAAAAAAATAACCTGCCTTTTTTTGCAAAATGGTCCGCAAAAATCATCAAAATCTAAACTTAAGAACTACGTATGCTCAAACATAGCCATTAATTGCTTGTTTAATACGTAATATTTAGCGAAGAAAAGAATAAGACCAACCCCATTACACTAGGAATAGCCGTTCTCGAGATATTTTAGTTTTTCGTATTTTTCCTACACCATTTTTGAAAATAAGTCCAGTTTTCAAATGAGAACGAAAATTGAATTAAAAGTGAATTAAATTTAATTTAAATAAATAGAACGTGAATATAAGTCTGCAGGGAAAGTCATGTGCTGCCCACATCAGATTTTTTCTTTCCCTGCAATACATGGTAATGTATAGGGAAAGTATTGGAATCATGTCGAAAATCGCAACTCGAGTTTTCGACGGATGTACACGTTTCTCTAGAATACGAAAAAACCATTTTTAGCGTGACGTCTGTGTGTGTGTCTGTGTGTCTGTCTGTCTGTGTGTGTGTCTGTCTGTGTGTCTGTGTGTCTGTCTGTGTGTCTGTCTGTTAGTCTGTGCAGATTTTTTATCCACTGTACCTAAAAAACTAATTGACCGAATTCCAAAAAATTTGGTAGGTTAGTCACTTGTGGGCGAGTCTGGTGCTGATTAGTTTTGGTATGATTTGGGATAAAAGATCCCGCCTTTTTTTGCGAAAAGGCCCGCAAAAGATTTTATCCACTCTAACTGAAAAACTAATGGATTGAATTTCACAAAATTCAGTAGATGAGTCACTTGTGGCTCTCCCTGGTGCTGATTAGATTTTGGTACGATTTGGAAAAAAATAACCCGCCTTTTTTGGCAAAATGGCTGAAAAAATCGTCAAAATCTATACTAAAGAACTACATATGCTCAAATATGTCCATTAAATGCTTTTTTAATACGTTATTTTTAACGAAGAAAAGAATAAGACCAACCCCATTACATTAGGACTAGTCGTTCTCGAGATATTTTAGTTTTTCGTATTTTCTTTACGCCACCTTTGAAAATAAGTCCGGCTACCGAATGAAAATTGAATTAAACGTGAAATAAATTTAATTAAAATAAAGAGAACATGGATATAAGTCTGCAGGGAAAGTCATGTGCTGCCCACATCAGATTTTTACTTTCCCTGCAATACATGGTAATGTATAAGGAAAGTATTGGAATCATGCGGAAATCACAACTCGAGTTTTCGACGGATCTACACGTTTCGAGACCTCTAGAATACGAAAAAACTATTTTTAGCATAACGTCTGCGTGTGTGTCTCTGTGTCTGTGTGTCTGTGTGTCTCTGTGTCTGTGTGTCTGTCTGTCTGTGTGTCTGTGTGTCTGTCTGTGTGTCTGTCTGTATGTCTGTGCAGATGTTGTATCTACTGTAACTAAAAAACTAATTGACCGACTTGTGGGCGAGTCTGGTGCTGATTAGTTTTGGGTATGATTCGGGATAAAAGAACCCGCCTTTTTTTGCGAAATGGCCCTCAAAAGTTTGTATCCACTCTAACTGAAAAACTGCTGGAACGAATTTCACAAAATTCGGTTGATGAGTCACTTGTGGGTACTCTGGTGCTGATTGCATTTTGGTACGATTCGAAAAAAAATAACCTGCTCTTTTTGCAAAATGGCCCGCAAAAATCGCCAAAATCTAAACTAAAGAACTAGGTATACTCAAATATATCCATTAAATGCTCGTTTAATACGTAATTTTAAACGACAAAAATAATAATACCAACCCTATTACAATAGGACTAGCCGTTCTCGAGATATTTCAGTTTTCCGTATTTTCTCTACGCCACCTTTGAAAATAAGCCCTGTTACCGAATGAGAACGAAAATTTAATTAAAAGTAAACTAAATTTAATTAAAATAAAGAAAACGTTAATATAAGTCTGCAGGGAAAATTATGTGCAGCTCACATCAGATTTTTTACTTTCCCTGCAATACATGGTAATGTATAGGGAAAGTATTGGAATCATGCCGAAAATCACAACTCGAGTTTTCGACGGATCTACACGTTTCGAGACCTCTAGAATACGAAAAAAACATTTTAGCGTGACGTCTGTGTGTGTGTCTGTCTGTCTGTGCAGATGTTGTATCCATTCTAACTAAAAAACTAATTTACCGAATTTCACAAACTTTGGTAGGTAAGTCACTTGTGAGCGAGCCTGGTGCTGATTAGTTTTGGGTACGATTCGGGATAAAAGAACTCGTCCTTTTTTGCGAATTGGCCCGCAAAAGTTTGTATCCACTCTAACTGAAAAACTAATGGACCGAATTTCACAAAATTCGGTAGATGAGTCACTTGTGGATTACCCTGGTGCTGATTAGATTTTGGTACTATTCGGAAAAAAATAACCTGCCTTTTTTTGTTAAATGACCCGCAAAAATCGTCAAAATCTAAACTAAAGAGCTAGTTATACTCAAATATATCCATTAAATGCTCGTTTAATACGCAATTTTTAACGACGAAAAGAATAAGACCAACCCCATTATATTAGGACTAGCCGTTCATAAGATATTTTAGTTTTTCGTACTTTGTCTACGTCACCTTTGAAAATAAGCCCGGTTACCGAATGAGAACGAAAATTGAATTAAAAGTGAAATAAATTTAATTGAAATAAAGAGAACGTTAATATAAGTCTGCAGGGAAAGTCATGTGCTGCTCACATCAGCTTTTTACTTTCCCTGCAATACATGGTAATGCATAGGGAAAGTATTGGAATCATACCGAAAATTACAACTCGAGTTTTCGACGGATCTACACGTTTCGAGACCACTAGAATACGAAAAAACCATTCTTATCGTGACGCCTGTGTGTGTGTCTGAGTGTCTTTCTGTCTCTCTGTGTGTCTGTCTGTCTGTCTGTCTGTCTGTCTATCTGTGCAGAAATTGTATCCACTGTAACTAAAAAACTAATGGACCGAATTTCACAAAATTTGGTAGGTTAGTCACTTGTGGGCGAGTCTGGTGCTGCTCAGTTTTGGGTACGATTCGGAATAAAACAACCCGCCTATTTTTGCGAAATGGCCCGCAAAAGCTTGTATCCACTCTAACCAAAAATCTAATGGACCTAATTTCACAAAATTCCGCAGATGAGTCACTTCTGGGTTACTCTGGTGCTGATTGGATTTTGGTACGATTCGAAAAAAAATAACCTGCTCTTTTTGCAAAATGGCCCGCAAAAATCGCCAAAATCTAAACTAAAGAACTAGGTATACTCAAATATATCCATTAAATGCTCGTTTAATACGTAATTTTAAACGACAAAAATAATAATACCAACCCTATTACAATAGGACTAGCCGTTCTCGAGATATTTCAGTTTTCCGTATTTTCTCTACGCCACCTTTGAAAATAAGCCCTGTTACCGAATGAGAACGAAAATTTAATTAAAAGTAAACTAAATTTAATTAAAATAAAGAAAACGTTAATATAAGTCTGCAGGGAAAATTATGTGCAGCTCACATCAGATTTTTTACTTTCCCTGCAATACATGGTAATGTATAGGGAAAGTATTGGAATCATGCCGAAAATCACAACTCGAGTTTTCGACGGATCTACACGTTTCGAGACCTCTAGAATACGAAAAAAACATTTTAGCGTGACGTGTGTGTGTGTGTCTGTCTGTCTGTGCAGATGTTGTATCCATTCTAACTAAAAAACTAATTTACCGAATTTCACAAACTTTGGTAGGTAAGTCACTTGTGAGCGAGCCTGGTGCTGATTAGTTTTGGGTACGATTCGGGATAAAAGAACTCGTCCTTTTTTGCGAATTGGCCCGCAAAAGTTTTTATCCACTCTAACTGAAAAACTAATGGACCGAATTTCACAAAATTCGGTAGATGAGTCACTTGTGGATTACCCTGGTGCTGATTAGATTTTGGTACTATTCGGAAAAAAATAACCTGCCTTTTTTTGTTAAATGACCCGCAAAAATCGTCAAAATCTAAACTAAAGAGCTAGTTATACTCAAATATATCCATTAAATGCTCGTTTAATACGCAATTTTTAACGACGAAAAGAATAAGACCAACCCCATTATATTAGGACTAGCCGTTCATAAGATATTTTAGTTTTTCGTACTTTGTCTACGTCACCTTTGAAAATAAGCCCGGTTACCGAATGAGAACGAAAATTGAATTAAAAGTGAAATAAATTTAATTGAAATAAAGAGAACGTTAATATAAGTCTGCAGGGAAAGTCATGTGCTGCTCACATCAGCTTTTTACTTTCCCTGCAATACATGGTAATGCATAGGGAAAGTATTGGAATCATACCGAAAATTACAACTCGAGTTTTCGACGGATCTACACGTTTCGAGACCACTAGAATACGAAAAAACCATTCTTATCGTGACGCCTGTGTGTGTGTCTGAGTGTCTTTCTGTCTCTCTGTGTGTCTGTCTGTCTGTCTGTCTGTCTGTCTGTCTGTCTATCTGTGCAGAAATTGTATCCACTGTAACTAAAAAACTAATGGACCGAATTTCACAAAATTTGGTAGGTTAGTCACTTGTGGGCGAGTCTGGTGCTGCTCAGTTTTGGGTACGATTCGGAATAAAACAACCCGCCTATTTTTGCGAAATGGCCCGCAAAAGCTTGTATCCACTCTAACCAAAAATCTAATGGACCTAATTTCACAAAATTCCGCAGATGAGTCACTTCTGGGTTACTCTGGTGCTGATTGGATTTTGGTACGATTCGGAAAAAAATAACCTTCCTTTTTTTGCAAAATGCCCCGCAAAAATCGTCAAAATCTAAACTAAAGAACTAGATATACTCAAATATATACTATGAATGCTCGTTTAATACGTATTTTTTAACGACGAAAAGAATAAGACCAACGCCATTACACAAGGACTCGCCGTTCTCGAGATATTTTAGTTTTTCGTATTTTCTCTACGCCACCTTTGAAAATAAGTCCGGATGCCGATTGAGAACGAACATTGAATTAAAAGTGAAATAAATTCAATTAAAATACAGAGAACGTGATTATAAGTCTGCAGGGAAAGTCATGTGCTGCCCACATCAGATTTTTAATTTTACAGTATAAATGCCTGTAATTTAATTTTCTTTCTCATGGTTTATATTGATGCCTTATTATTTTTGTTATATTGATGCTATTTTGTAATATGCGAATTTGGTTGCCGATGTGGATTATATTTCATCATTTTAGTACGATTTCACTTGATGCCACTGAGGAGGGGTGTGTTGACGCCCGAAACCGAGCTGGCTTATTAGAAACTATTTGTACTTCAATAGGAGGTCTATTAAATGACTTTTTAAATCAAATATTTCGTCTTTAATTTAATTAAATAATTAAAAGTCTTGACTTGTTACCACTCTATGCAGTATTGCACTTATTGATATAAAAATGAATTTTGTCTGTTAGAATTTTGTCTGATAGGAAAATATAGACTTTAGACACTATCGCTATATCCGTTTAAAATCGAAGCATTACAAAAAATATAAACATTTTGGAGGCTTATATCACTGAACTAATATACAAAATTTTAAACAATTTATACATGATTTATAAAAATAGGGTAGTAATTATGAATATACGAAAACAATTTTAACATTATGAACTACTTTTTTAGAAAAACAAATTTTTTTTCGAGATGAGTTTTTACTTCTCTAAATATCTTCTAAACTATAAAAGATAACGATAAGCAGTAAGTCTTTTTTAAAGACTGTAGTGCTTATATCTCATGAACTAAAAATGTTAGCGATAAACAATAAGCAAGAAATTCGTTTATGTTCCCTTTGAAATGTCTTACAAGTAGATATAGTCGGACCTCAGATCATGTTCTAACGTTTCTAAGTATAGTAGTAATAATTTCCATATTTTAATATTTCGAACTACTTGCGAAAGCTGGTTCTGATTTTAATTGATCTTTGTTCTTAGCGCATAAAAACATTTCGTTTACATTATGTATCTTATTTTAAGTACAATAGGCTCATGTTATCTATTGTAAACAAAACAAATCAGAATGAAAACAATGGAACAATAATGAATTTATTGAACTATATTGGAGTTTTATTTACCTCACCCTCCCCCACCCACCCACCCACAAGACGCTTTTCTCGCAAAACGTTTTCAACATTTTCAACTATATCCGATTAAAGCCACCGCCGATATTAGTTTATATTTTTACTTTCTACAGATTGTAAGAAAAAATTTACAGAAACCAATTAATCCTTACTAAAAAAAGCGTCTTGTGGGCTTCATATTAGTATTAAAATAAAAATATTGTGTGTATGTGAGTATGTCTGTATGTCAGTGAAGTATGTATATTTTTATGTATGTACGTATATATATATGTATGTCAATGGAGTGTGCTCGGGATAAATAAAAAAATACACAAAATACACGTTTCGCTATTAAATTATATGTGTAGATACATTATGTGAAAAGCTGGAACTAGACACCTCATTTTCAATTTTCTTCCTGAGGGATTATAAAAACGCACCTCGAAAAAAATGCCTTTCATGTTCAGAAATATTTTAGTAATGTGATTAAATGACTTGTCCAGTACTCGATTTTCATCTACAGTCTGACTGGGTAATTATATCATTGTATAGTTTCATTTTATTTCATTTCTGTTCATTTCTTGGCCATTGAGACTATTCTGTGTCGTTTTGACTTGCTGTCGTCTTGTTGAGACTTGTTCAATCCTCTTCAGGCTTGTCTCGTCTTGTTGGGCTATTTGTATTGTGTTTAGAGACACTCTAATCTTGCGTGTTAGTTCTGGGTTTATGGTTGACCGGACTGTTCTATTTTCTGCTTTATGATTGACAGGACTTCATTCTGCTCTCTGATTGACTCTCTCAAGCGACTTATTTATTCACCGACAGGGCTATATATTTTTTTTATTTATGACCTCTCTTCTCAGGTGATTTATAACCTTCTCTCAAACTCCTCTCTTTCTCTCAATGTCTTCCTCTGTACTCAATTACCGCTTCCCAATCAATAATTTTACCATCTCCAAGGTATTTCAATAATCCCTGTTTAGACCCCACTCAGATCGTCCACTCGGAAGCCTGCATCCGTCATTAAGGAATGTTCTTTAAGCATTGCTACTTATATTGTTATTTTCATGACGTCTGATGTTTTTGATGTGGAGATACATGGGATGACCTTTAGGTGCCTCGTGACATATACATCTTGGATTTCATTTTGAAATTTTGATATCGAGATTGCTGTTTTGTTTACCAGTAAAAGGTAGCACTAAAAGGTATTGATCCTCAAAACTGTTGTATGATGCATTATATGTTAATTTGTGCAGAATTAGTTTGTTTAAATTTTCCTTAAAAATTTCAATACTTTGCATTATTATATCTCGAATTTAGAATTTTCAAAGCATTATTTATTCCGCAGAAACATCAATAATTATCGAATCAATTATGGTAGTATATATTCTACAGAGGAACTTGAACTATACTATGGATGTAAATTGAATTAAAATTGTATATTAATCAAATCAGACTATTGCGTATAACTTATCAGCTGAATTGCTAATATGAAAAAATAAGCCTTTCAAAAATTTTTAGAAAAATTTAAAAGAAGAGCTTGTAAAGTCAGATATAAAATGTTATTTTTTTCCATTCTGAATACTAATTATGATATAAGTGGTTCTGAATATTATGTGGAATATAAATGTATGAGAAAGTCAAGTCTACACCAAATATTTTACTTCGAACAACTACTATCACGCTAGAATAAACATAGAGATAAAAGTCTTAAATATTCAATATAAATAGTTATTCAACTCTCACATACCACCAAAGCTCATTTCTCTATTCAATTTATACTTCCCACCATTCAAAAATTACCACGAAACTTTAATTGCATTTATTTATACTTTACGCTAATTACACACGTATCTGAATTCCTTAAAATTTATAAGAGTATGCCAGCTGTGCAAACATTTCTGGGTTGTTTGAAAATATTTTAAGTAGTTTAATGCTTCCAAATGTTTAAAAATAAAACTGTTTATAGCAGAGATTGAGAAAATGATGACGTTCAAGCCTGAACCAAAGAGATAAAAGTCCTTTTAATGTTTCAGTAATTAGTTGAAAAGAGCAAATCCTGTCTATTTCACATTAATTCACAGTTCCGAAGCTATGATATTTCAAATAACTGAAACGTCTTCTTTCTAGTTTGTACAGTGAAATGCATTACTCTAAATCAAGTTGGAATTGGGGAAAAATCAAAAGTAATCTGCAATTAAATCTGATTTGAACGATCTTTTATTAAAACTGTATACAATACATTCGAGGGAATATAGTTGCTTTAAAAGAATATCCATTTGGCATGGCAAAACTGAAGAGAGATTGTTTTATTGGTAAGAAAAATTAAACAAAATATTTTTAGATATTGTTTTATTGTCTGGCATATATAAATATCTTGAATTTATGAATGTGTGTCTGTATTTCAATCTGTACAAATCCACACTGTTAATTCTCCAGTCGCCTAAACTGCTGCTCTATATCTTAGGATGAGCCGTGCGGCCTAGGTTTTCGACACTGTTAATTCTAGATAAAGCAAGTTTTGCATACTAAACCTAATGCGACCAATAGTAATCGCGAGGGAGGGTTTTAGAAGACAACATATGTTTTCTAATGGTATTCGACGTCATCCAACCTTCTATTTAAGCATATAGCGCATTTTTAGATAGAGGTTTTTAACTTAATACACACGTCAGAAAAATATCCTTTACCAGACACAGTTTATGAAAGTAACAAAAGGTAAATTTCAGGGATGCTGGCACTAACTAAAATGTTAGAATTTCCCATTAACATAATATTCCTCCTTGAGTCTGCTAGGCACTTGATAAAAGCATACGTAGATCATGTGATTAAATTAACGTGAACAAAAGTTGTTTTCAAATAATAATTATTTTAGGTGTGCCATTTGTAAAATAATTTAAATTATTGTGGAAACAAAAAGAGAATAAAATTCCCATTGTAAAAGGTATAACTGAAACTGAAAATTTAATTTGCGAAGTAAATTGCAAACTATGTAAAAATATAATAATTATGTACTTTTAAACATATATTTCTGAATAATTTATTCTTACATCTAGGCGAACTGTATACAGGGTGTCCCAAAAAGATTGAAAAGCGCTTTAATTCTTTACCTGTTGGAGATAAGTGGGCAATGTAAATTGCAAAAATGTTGAAAGTAAGGTAGGAAATAAGACTAAGTTAATGAAATAGTACTCCCATTAATTATCAAAAAGTTACACTTTTTAAATTTTTATACGAACACCTTAGACAAATTTGGTCAATCAGAAAATATTTATTTTAATGCAATAAGATTATTAAAAAAATCCGTATATTTGTATCTTTCAAATTGAGCAAGTTATATTTAATTGAAAATTGAACATTGGGAATGGGGACCATATATCAAATTAGAAACAAGAATCTGTGACATATCACAAAAAAGATAAAACTGGATGATAATACATAGGATACCCAACCGCGTAGTGAGTACCACTGTTTTATATGATATCTGTCTGTGCAATGCTTTATTCAGGTGCATTTGTGATAAAACATTTGACACATATAACGTATTTTTGATCTAAACAATTTCCATTGTCAATTTGTTTATGCTCCCTATTTTCACTTATGAAACAGCTTTTCACATGGTACGTAGAAAAGTGGCATAAGTCAAATTTTTTCCTTTATCATAATTCAGTTGATTTTAATGATACAGATATGCAGCTTTTTTAATGATCTTGTTGTATTAAAAATTAAAATTTTCTGATTGAACAAATTTGTCTAAAGAGGTCGTATAAAAATTTTTAAAATGTGACTTTTTGAAAATTAATGGGAGGACTATTTTATTAACGTAGTCTTATTTTCTACCTTACTTTCAACATTTTTGCAATTTGCATTGCCCACTTAATCTCCAACAGGTAAAGAATTAAGGCGCGTTTCACTCTTTTTGGGACATTCTGTATGCTTTTTCCAGAACTTGCTATAGAAAATATATAAACTTGTCATATTTCAGTTGGATTGTTGAAGTAATATGAGTAAAATTATCTACCGAAATTAGTACAGAACGAGATATTTATGTTTTAGCACTAATTGCAAAGATATACATATTTTTTACATTACTGGTATATAATAAATAATTTATATTTAGCAAATTAGCTGCGTAATTGTATTCATTTTTTTTTATTTTTTTTTCGACATATACTATCTATTTTTCACAAAAAGAAATAAACGTCAAAATTTCAATATTAGATCTCCGACAGCTGTACATCAACATTAGTAGGCCCACATGTTCTTCTCGTTTGCTTCGAAGGGCCACGGGTGACTGACTGTGAGAGTTGCATCCAAACATTTCATGGGAGATAACTCTGACGTTTGGGTTTCGATTAGGAAAATATAAGCTGCATGGATCCATCGAAATTGTGTAATTAAAAAAAATATATAAACAAATAAGAAAATACATATAAAATATCGAAACCTTTTCTTAGGTATCTTGTGGCATCGCTACGCCTAATACACATCAACGTTTTCCCTTTGGAAATTTGAAGGATTGATATTTCATATCAATCTATAATGAATAACAATTCACTAATATAGATAACTAACAGCTACTATAACGCTCACTATTTTTATGGTATACTACAATGTCAAATTTTGCTCAGTTTCATTAAAAACTTGGCGTGTTACAGCACATTTTGAGAGTCAGTCATAACTGCATTAGGAGAATTAAACAAAATCGGCAAATACAATGTTTTTCTACATAACATTATACCCCACGTAACACTCAACGAATAATTTTTAAAATACATTGTCCTCAAATCCTTTCTAAAGTTTCAACTGATGTGCTATATAAAAAATAAAATAACCTTTAGAACAATAGGATATTCGCGAAGTATTTTTTTCTCCCATTTATTTGTCAGGGGATTTCTCAAACTGGTCGAAAATACAATCTAATCAATTCAATGCAGTTTCGCAAACATATTTTGTGTATAGATGAGAAAAAAAAATATTCTCATGAAGATGTATTTCTCTTTCTTTTGAAACTTGTCGAAAGCCTTTGCACAGGGAAGTAAGATGAACCTGATACGCATTAATCCGATAACTTGCCGTTGTTTCTTTCAGGCGCAAGAAATAAAGGACGGTTTTCAGAATGTTTTTAATTCATTATGAAAGCATTCATTACAAATGTATTTTATATTTAGAGTGGTTTTTATAACAGTACATGATCAATTTTCGATTATTTTATCGATTTAATTTGTGCTACATTAATGGATTTACTCCATAAAAATTTGAAAATGATTATAGGAGAGGAGAAATAGAGAAAGTACACATGCACATTATCTATGTGTGCTGTAGCAGGTTTTAGTAACAATCGTAAATATTTATTACTTTATCATGCTGATAATATAGTATACAGCAAATATTGTTTACATGAAATTTTCCGATTTCGAGGTTATGAGAACATATGTGTTTTAAAACATCCTGAACACATTTTGCATACATTTAAAGTGATGTCCGTCTTTCTGCCTGTCTGCCGTATGTAGTCTGTGTGTTGTCGATTTCTTTTGTACACAATAACTGACACAAATATTAATGAATTTTTACGAAAGCTCATATTCCGTCTTTGTGAACGAAAAATCTAGAACTAGATAGAATATTTTGAAATTCGAGGGGAATGTATTCGAAATTTTATATTTTCTTAACATGGAAGCATAGGAAATAATTTGACATAATTATGCATAAAAGTGGTTATTTAGGGACAATTATCTTGGACCTTAAATATAATAATAATTGTAACTTACATACAACAATATAAAATTTGAAACTTCACAGTTTCAATTATTATAGTGATAAATATCAGCGATACGATCTATGTGTTCGTCGCATTAGCCCCGGTCAAGTGGCTAATACCACGACGGGATTATCCCCTGTTGAGTGCATCGTCAAACATAACTTTATTAAAAAAATTTTTAAAGATAACTTTATTAAGGATAGGTTTAAAGATTTTTTCAAGATCTTTGAGATGAAGGAAAGCATGCTAGAATTGCGAACACTTGGACCAACATTATACAATTTTCGATTTTTTTCTTGCAAAAAAAAAATACAAAGCTTCTTAAAGATAGATTTTAGTATAAAAACGTTGAGTTGAACCACATTTTTTACAGCTCATTCTTACAACTGGAACAAGTACATCGTTGTCTCATAAATTATCCATTATTTTTTTATTAGAATAAACTATTAAAATCTTCAGTATATAACAAATTAGTATCAGCCACTTTTTCTGACTAAAAACAATTTCCTTCCTCAAAGTAAAAACAGAACAACCATATTCCAGTACGTACGCGGCCCACCGGTCGAAAAGAGAGAGCCAGCCATGCACACACAGAGAGCGGCAGACACAAGTCACATAAGGGCACACAAACATTATCCTTTATTATATAATAACAAAGATTGCTAAATTATATATCTGCATTTTCGTCATGTCGATTTTTTCCCTCTGCCGAACAATGCAAATGGACTCATTAATGATGAAAGACCAGTCGAGGTTGCTCGCCTGATTTTTGAATATAATATAAACAAAGGTAAAAGAAACATAATCAACATAATAGTTACTAAGCAATTCAGCATACATCTGTTTTGAGGATATGTTGATCCCATTCCATGATCCCATTCTTAACAGACAGGCTTTGTTGGCCTGTCTAGCACGGTCTCATTGTTGTGTGATTGATCGCGCTGTTCTTGTTTTTTTTTATCCTTTGCACAAAAAATCTTACTTATTGGCAGAGCTAAAATATAATTAAGTTGAACAGAATATACATCCGCAATGAAATTTCTAAAAACAAGACTCATTAATAAATTAAAAGTATAATAATTTAATAACTGCAAAATCTGTCATATTATTTCAAAAACAACAGCAAGTGATATATAAATAAAATCAAACCTAACAATTTAACTGTGTACAGGCCATCGCCAATTTTTTCAACAAAAAAAGTGGGGGTTAAAGTGATAGTGCGGCTAAAATTGGTGGTTGCAATAATTTAGCAAATTACAAAAACATTTATTGTGCCAACAGTATTATTTAATCAACTAGACAAAGTATTCCATAATGCGTCGATCCAGCTACAGTACTCTTGGCTATAAGACAAATTAATGTACATATGAGGATTAATTTTTCCTGCACGACAAATATGTGTTTAATTTTTATAGTATAAGAAGATTCCTCGTTTTCATTGCTGTTAAACCAGTGATTAAACCAGTGGTGAAACTAACAAAGACCCAATCAGTTCAACAACACGAATGACGACACTAGGGCAACACCATTTCATTGAACATATATATAAGACAATAAGTTTCTATGACGCCTTTACCACTAAACATTTTTATTCGTAACAATGCAGATATTGTAGATATCCTTCCGGTTCCCTAAATCGGGATTGAATGGAACATCTTTGTGAAGAAAAAGTCCTCCCAAAAAAAGAAAAGTCTTGAAATCTTGGAAATGTGCGAGGAAAACATATAAATTAAATTTTCGAATAGATCAGGATTTATTTGTATTTTGAGAAGAATAAAACTCGTGTGAAATGAGGAATGGGTGACATCTAAGGCGAATTTCACGTCTGAAGAAATACACACGACATAATTTTGCATAAATACGAAATTGATTTTGATGTTTATCTGGTTAGTTTTCTTTCACCCAAAGAACGATATTACCATTTTATAATTTCGAGGAGTGGAATTTTATTTTAAGCCTAAAACGAAAAAAATATTAACTATATCGATGACATGATTCTATACTTTTCTTAAATATTTGTAACTATAAAGTAAAGATTATTTATTCGTATTAAATATAACGAAAAAAATATTTAAACAATTTATATCGTATTTCATTTAACTCTATCTCATTAATATTGCATTATATACGCATTCTAAAATGGAGCTGTAAATAATAGAAACATAATTGTTTAATTTTTATATACTAATTCTATCTGCAATAATAAGATGCCATTTCTATTTATAAATATAACTTAAAATATGCTATTATAATGAATGTTTTTTTATTTTAATATCTCCAAAAAATCAATTTTATATCCACAAAGTTCATATTTTTTATTATACATTCTTCCCCAAATGTATCAATGATCGCAGGAAATACATTTTTGATAGACTCTTCACTCTTATTCAGTATTCCATTCCAAACTTCTTTTAGGAAGTCTTCTGCAACCAATTAAAAACAATAGTATCAGATTAAAATAGATAATGGAACATAGATTTTCATGCCAAGGATCTCTCTTAGGTGGGTTGGGAGTAAACAGTTGGGTTATTTGGAACGACGCCTGCTTTTGTAAAATAAGTACAAGTTGACAGTGAGTTGGCACCTAAGATCGATCCTTCAAGTCGTAACCGCTCTAGTTGTGTGGACGAACCTTCTACTGTGCGCTAACACATAGGGGCTCATCATTAAGAGAAGAAAAGCGATGCACATAAAGTGATTAACAATTAAAAAGGAAAATGTCAAGCTGAAAGAGACAGATATTTGACACCTAATCGGCAAAACGCGCAAGAAAAAAGAGGAAAGAGGCACATGTTACTCCCGGATTTATAGTATTATGAAATATGAGAATACATCTATTCCTCCTAAGGTGTCGCATCCCACGGATAAGGAGTCCACGTCTAAAAGTATTTAGAATGATTTAATTTCCCTATATAGGTAGTATAATGCACAGGAAAAGTATTGTGAATAAATCGAAAAGTCAAATTCGAGTTTTCGACAGAGAAACGCGTTTCAAGCATCCTTGAACTCGAATCGAACGTTATGTAGATAATGTTCGTGTGTGTGCTCATATATGTTAGTGTGTGTGCTCATATATGTTAGTGTGTGTGTATCCTTGAATCTTGTCAAAAGAATAGAGTGTTTCGAACGAAATTTTGAAAAATATAACTAAAAATCTTAATAATGCACAAATTATCATTTCTAATGTAATTTTTCATTAGAAAACGAAAGACTCAAACTTCAGAAAGTTAGCATGAACCGTTCTCGGAATATTGCACGCTTTTTAAATAAAATTATCAGAAAAATTACATAAAATTAAAAAAGTATAAACTATCGTGAAATATGTTGACATATGCAAATTATGCGACATATTTGTTATTATCATTCTCATGGATCTGGTTCATTCCTATTGCGATAGAAAATTCTTTGTGTAATAGATTTGTATTTTGAAGCCAAACAATTCGAAAATCGTCATTTATTTATATATAAATAAAGCCCTTCTCTCTGTCTGCCTGTAACACTTAGCAATATATTTGACAAATTTGGAGACTAATTTACCGAAATAATGTCGAAATTGCAAAAATGATACTAAAATAACGAAAATGACTCCAAATTTAATGCATTAATTATTAAACTAGTGTTTTAATATATGGAATATATTACTTATTGCAGATACTATCAATATTAATAATTGCCAATTTAGAGTTTCGTGAAATATAAGTTATCTTGATACTTCGAAGACGTTTAAACACTTCGATAAGGGTAATGCAATCAATTTTATTAAATTAGGCTTAATTATTTAACCATAAATAAACCTAACGTGTAGAATCATGGAAATTTTCTCACAGAGTTATTAGGTTTTAGACTTTTCTTGGAATCCTGAAAATCCTAACATATTCATTGGTTAATGCTCGTTTGTACAATAATCCGCTGGTATGATAATTTATATATTTTTTCCTCATGAATATTCCAAAATAACATATTTGCATAAGAAATCATTATTTTGCAGCTGCGTGTTCCCAGAAATGCACATACTTATTTTAATTTTCAGCACATGTTTAATTATAATTTAATATTTACAGTGTGTACAAAGAGGATCTTTTTGAACTTTGTCGCTTTCGCTCCATCAATCACAAGCAAAATAGATCCAATAGGATTGGATTGTTGGAAATGAGAGATGAAATCTGGAACTTCTATTCAGAACATATTTAATCTCAACAAAAGTTTCTGACTAATACAGACCCAAATTTGAAAGATTTATTTTATTATATAAATTAACTCATTGTTAGTTACTGACTTTTTAGTTCACCAAAGACTTTGTAGTTTGTCAACAACAGCACGATCTGTCAGATATCCATAAACTTTTAGTACATATATGCAGCTCGCTTAGTACCTAAAAATATAATTTTTCAAAATTTTATTGACTGCACTGCTGAGATATAAGAATAATCTTTATATGTGCACATCAAACCGGTTAAAGTGTAACAAAGGAAACTATCACAAATATCACTGCCAATAAAGCCCGTGAATAAAACTTTTACAATGGTCATACTTTAACGATGGTTACGATAGTTAACTCTTGCCGTTATTTACGCAGGTTAGATTAAAAGAATGCATAACTGTGCCGAAACAATATGGTGGAGAGGGATAATTAAGGTTACTCACTAAGATGAGGTGAAAATTTTTCGAAAGTTAAGGATTAAATTACACTTAAATTGGCTTCATAATAGTGTGCACATATTGGTATGTGTCTGACAGATAAACCGCCTCTTTCGCAATCCGGTGTACACCTGTAAAACAAACAAATCCTAAAACGATAAACATTAAATATAACCGTCTATTAAAGACTGCTTTTTTTTAGTTATTTATTTAAAATCATATTCTGTCATTACAATTTCCTTTTTATAAATTTTACAATAATTATAAAATCTCCAATGACACGTTTATAATCTTTATTAAAATTTATTTCACTATAAATAAAAAACGGGTGGGATAACATGATACTTTGATAAGTAACTATAGTCAATATATTATCAAAATTAAGAGTCCAATTGGACGATAAAGGGTACATATTGCCTATTCTTTTGGAAGAGACATCGTTGGACCGTCTCTTTCTTTTTATCCAACTTGCAGCATTTCACTCTTCAACAACCTTTTTTCTGATAGCATTCAAAAATCGTTATCATTTCTCAACTGGGATATCTGAACTAGCTTCTTGACTCTCTTGTGAGCTCCTCCAACTCTCGTTGTTGGTTTCTTCTTACTTTTCCATTGCATAACATTGGCCCATCGATTGACAGCGCCCCTGTGCACCCAAAAGCTCTGTCCCTATTGGCCTGAGTTATCTGATGGGCGAAAGCTGTCATTGGTTTGAGAGTACCGTCCGGTGTAACTGCCAGCGGACTGGATGCCTACAAGAACGAGGTGCTTTTCAAAAAAGCCGGGGGAAGTTTTATTATCCCCACATAAATTAATTTGAATTCAGCGTCAATCCATGGCTCCTACCACTCTACGTGTATTGCTAGCATCAACTTTGCTTTTATTGCCAAGACTTCAACTTGACATTTATTATCATAAGTACTCCACAAGATCCCAATACCAAATAACTCCACCATCGCAAATCTGCCTTCCCAAACGTCCTTTGTGTCCATTGGCTGTTCTTCAGTCTAAGTTCGTAACGATGTTTAATTGGTTTTTCAGTTTGGAATGAAGCTTGGCTTATGTCTTGGCCCTTAGATATATTTATGCTTCAACCACACCTACAATTAGTGTGACGTGCATGTATCGGGGTTATGACTTTCTTGGCCAAGACCTTAAATTGGCAACTATAAGTTTGCGCCATTGTTTGTTTACAAACCTCAAACTACATATGGTGCCTACTGGTCTCACACCAATAACTGATGTCATCTGATAAAGATCCCAATCAACATTATTGCAGGCATTCCCTAAAATGCAGAATAATTTCTATCCCGAATGCTCCCTATTTGGGACGCGCGACATTTTTGTGAAATGTAGGTCAGTCCTGGAAATTTCACAATAACCCTAGTCTCACAACTCTTAGAACAAATAACAGATAAGTACTATATTCTAAAAATAACAAATTACTTATTTTCATGATTTTTACTTATTCGACACCATACAATAACTTATTACTTTCCTTATATACATAATGTATAAGGAAAGTATTGTGAAGGGGTCGAAAATTCGAATTCGAGTTTTCGACGGAAGAGCACGTTTCAAGTATCCCTGATCACGAATCAAACATTTTTGAGGTGATGTCTCTGTATGTGTATGTGTGTGTGTGAAATTATGTGTGTGTGTATCAGTTAGTCTGTGGAGACGATATCTCACGAACGAATGGAGCGATTCGAATGAAATTTGATACAAAAATCACAATCCGTAAATACTGGTAGCCTATTGTTTTTAAACGTAATCAGATGTTCAGAATCCCCTAAATTTTCGAGTGAAATTTTGAAAAAAATCATCAAAAAATCAAAACCTTTAAAGTTACAAAAATAGACATTTCTTATGTATTTTTTTTTCCTTAGAGGACGATAGACATAAACTTTAGAACGCTAGCATGAACTGTTCTTGAGATATAGCACATTTTTCAAATAAATTTATCAAAAAATCCCATAAATTATAAAAAAATATTAACTGTTGAGAAACATGTTCACTGTTCATATGTAATATCATACGATAAATTGGATGACATCATTCTCGTGGATCTAGCTCGTTCCATTCATGAAAAAAGATTCTTTGAGTAATACTTTTGTATTTGTACGTCAATAGTCATTTATCTGCTATAAGAATAACTTATTTCCCCGTCCATAACGATTGGAGAGATTTTGGCGACGAATTTGGAGAAATGTCGCCAACTTGCCGACTTTTTTAAATGTTGCCAAATTAACGAAAATCTCGCCAAATGGATAAAAAGGACGCTAAATCAATGAAAATGATGACAATTGTCGAAAATTCAATATCTTGGAAAGAATATAAGTATCTACTATAAGAAAAACCTATTTTTTTACTATAAAAGTAGTAAATCCATTGCATTATGTAAGGAAAGTCATGTGTTGCCCCCATTAGATTTTTTTTTATGATTTTCGATAGAATTCAACGTTATTTAACACAGCCTATCTAAACTAAATTTATCAATATGAGAAAATTAATCAGCTGAAAATGTTTATACTTTGCTGATCAAATCACTATCTTTATAAAGTTTTCAGCACAATTCCTTTCATCAACTTTATTATATTACGCTTTTTTCACCGTTCATAATGCTCGCAAAGCGTAACAAAGTATGAAATTTTTCGTCAGAGAAAAGTGTAAAGGCTTTCACTATGATGTGATGAAACGTTCCAAAAATTAATAAATAACCTTTTCCTGCTTAAGCTTCCGTGACATATTCCATTTTTTCAAGTCTCTTGGAAAAAATTATGTTCTGCATTTTAAACTGCTGGAAAACATTAATAAACGGTCCTAACATGAAATAATCGAACAGTTTTTCTTGAGTGTGTTTTTACTGAAGTAAATACATGGTAAAAAATTTTGCCAAAACTTTTAATGCTTTTAAGTTTTAAAGCAAATTTAATTTGAAAAAAGACACAATCATATTTTTAAGCATATATGAATGCAATTTTAAATAACAGATAAATATATTTGAGAAAAAAGTATTCTAAAGCGATGGAAATAAGTCTGTATCGTTTACTTACAAAGTTGTTTTGATGATCTTTGTGAAAAAGTATTTAATCTAACAACTAATTGGTATTTACGTACTTAGACAGTCACGGCTCATAGCTCTGTACATCATTAAAAATGATAAAAATATAAAACATAAATTATGGTTTACTTCAAAACTAATTTGACTGGCAAACTTTTAAATACTATTTTCATTTTCAACACTTTACAACATAGTTGAGAAGTGTTTATGACTTTGTTCATTCTATCTGTTTTTCGGTCGGTCTACCCGCTAGCACGATAACTTCAGTAAAAATGACTTTATCAAAATGAAATTTTAGTATGTTGTTCAGTGGGTCTGTGGAACCTATGGGAATATAAATGAATAATATCATCCAATTAGAACCCTGGTTAAAAAAATGAAATACAATGAACCCTATGGGACCTAATTTTTCAAACATTTTTTATGTGAATTTAAAATTCACAAATAAAATATTCAAATTATCCCATAAAATATATAAAAAAAAATTCAGCAAAATATGTTCGGTAGTTTTTTAAATAAAAATTAAAATAATAATTGCATCCATATTATATGATGAGATCACGTGTCCCACTTCAAAATAGAATATGGTATCCATCTTGTGTCAAAATCGTGATTTTTTAAATTCTTTTTAATTTATATTTAGTGTTGTATGCGTCCTAAGACCGCTTTGTGTTTGCTTTATTTCTGTCATCTACATTGTGAAACAACGCAATTGCAATATATTTGAGTTTAAGTGATCATCAAACTTTGATTATTTTTTTAAAGAAGCCTAATTTTCACTTTTGAGAATGTAAACACATAAAGATGTAAGATGAGTTGTATAAGAATTACTGAATTTCTTTAACACAGAATTATTTAGCTCTTTCAGTCTCAAATATAGCAGATATGAATAAAACATTCATTGATTTTACATAGAGACAGACGATTTAATAGCAGACATTTTCGATAAAATTTTAAGCATAGAGCTAGCTGGTTTTAAGTTTTTAAATAAAATAAATTATTGTAGAATGAATGAAAGAAATGGAATAAAAGTATATGAGTGAAATGTTTACTACTTCTACACAGAAAGCCAGGCGATTTATATTTAAATGACGTCATTCGAATAAAGTTCATTTTTTTTCGATGAAGTTTTAAGTTTTCAGTTGTAATAAATTATTGTATTATTGTGATCATTTTAAAAATATTACCACTGAATATATCGCATTTTAGATATGTTCAAACCAGGCGGCATGTATTTCAATGACGTCATTTGAATAAAATTCATTTTATTCGATGAAATTTTAAGTTTCAAATATAATAAATTAATGTAGTATTGGGATAATTTTAAAAATATTTCCGCTGAATGCATCGCATTTTAGAGATGTTTAAATAAAATTGCATTGCAGTTGGAAAGTGCTTCATAATCAATAATTTATACATGATTAATCTTTCTTGCCTAATATGATGAGAAGTTTATTCTAAAAAACATTATTTTCTATACTTCAATGAGATATCCCAAATCTCTTAACCAGAAATTATTCTGTTCTAATGAACTTCCGCAAAGTGATGCAAAATTCCGTAAAACCTCATCCAATAAAAGAAATGAAATCACTGCAAAGTACAATTCCAGTTATATGGGAACTTTCCATCGACGCTTGCTACTTAATAATTGCCACTTGAACGCAAAATACCTGAAAAATCGAGGACAGATTTCTTATACCTCGGTACTCAATCAAAATTTTGATTTCCACCGTATGAGAAATACTCGAATGTAAACTCACTGCTCTAGAGCTAAGCTATGAAATTATTTTCGTTCTCCTCCGGTACTTTGTTCGGTCTAATTAAATGTGGGAAACGTTGATGACACGTTTCAACCTGAATGGAATCATTTTTGTAGCCAAAATCACTGATTTAATTTATTCTTTGGCTGGGTTTTTACCGAATTTTGTATTATTTGGCGGAATTTATACTTTTCTTATATACATACTTATAATGTATAAGGAAAGTATTGTGATGGGGTCGAAAATTCGAATTCGAGTTTTTGACGGGAGAGCACGTTTCAAGCAACCCTAAACACGAATCAGGCGTTTCTGAGATGATGTCTGTCTCTTTCTGTGTGTGTGTGTGTGTGTCAGCGAGTTTGTGGAGACGATAACTGACGAACGAATGAAGGGATTCGTACAAAATGTGGTATAAAAATTACAATCCATGAATAATAGTCTATTGTTTTAATACGCAATCGGATGTTCAGAACTCTCCTAAATTTTCGAGTGAAATTTTGAAAAAATCATAAATTAAAACCTTTAATAAAATTACGTAAATAATCATTTCTTATGTAATTTTCCAATAGAAAACGATTGACATAAATTTTAGAAAGCTAGCATGAACCGTTCTCGAGATATTGCACATTATTCAAATAGACTTATCAAAAAATCCCATAAATTAAAAAAAATATTAACTGTTGAGAAACATGTTCACTTTTCATATGTAATATCATGCGATAAATTGGGTGACACAGCTCTCGTGGATCTAGCTCGTTCCATTCATGAGAAAAGATACTTTGAGTGATACTTTTGTATTTGAACGACAATAGTCATTTTTCTGCTATAAGAATAACTTATTTCTCCATCCATAACGCTTGGCCAGATTTTGGCGATGAATTTGGCGGAATGTTGTCAACTTGGCGACTTTTTTAAATGTTGCCAAATTAACGAAAATCTCGCCAAATGGCTAAAAATGACGCTCAACCAATGAAAATGGCGACTAATTGACGAAAATTCAATGTCATGGAAAGAATATAAGTACCTACTATAAGAATAACCTATATGTTTACGTTCCTTATATACAAGAATGTATAAGGAAAGTATTGTGATGGGGTCGAAAATTCGAATTCCAATTTTCAACGGAAGATCACGTTTCAAGCATCCTGGTCACGAATCGAATGTTTTTGAGGTTATGTATGTGTGTGTGTGTGTGTGTGTGTGTGTTTGTCAGTGAGTCTGTGGAGACGATAATTGACGAACGAATGACCCGATTCGAACGAGATTTGGTACATAAATTACAATCCGTGAATACTAGAACCCCATTGATTTTATACACAATCGAATGATCAGAACCCCCTAATTTTTGAGTGAAATTTTGAAAATATCATCAAAAAATAAAAACGTTTAGTAAAGTTAAGCAAATAGTCATTGCCTATGTAATTTTTCATTAGAAAACGCTAGCATGAAGCGTTCTCGAGATATTGTACATTTTTCAAATGAATTTATCAAAAAATCACATAAAATAAGAAAAATATATTAACTATTGTGGAATATGTTCACTTTTCATATGTAATACCTTGTGATAAATTGAGTGATATCATTAAAATGACGATATGATAAAAATATATGATAAAAATGACGCTAAATCAATGAAAATGGCGACTAATTGACGAAAATTCAATATCTTGGAAAGAATATAAGAATATACTATACGAGTAATCTAGTTTTTCGTCCTTAACATTATATAAAATTTTGGTGAAGGATTTGTCGGAATATCTCCAACTTGCTTACTGTTCAGTGTTGCCAAATTGATGAAAATGTCACCCAATTGATAAAAATTCGCCAAATTGGTGAAACCGACGTAAATTAATAAAATTATGACTAATTGATCAATGTTCAATATCTTGGAAAGAAGATAAGAGTAGTCTATAAGCATTACCCATTTCTCCGTTCGTCAGTAATGTTTCGCGACAAATGTATCGGGACGTTGCCAACTTGGCGACTATTTTAAATGTTACTAAAGTGACAAAAATGCTGTCAAATTCATAAAAATGACGCCAAATAGGAAGTAATGCTTTCGCAAATTCTTATTTTCGTCATATGACGGGCATACCTTCTAATATATAACAAATGCTTTTCTCTTGTTTGCCTGTAATTCTTGGTAATGCATTTGGCGAATCTACCACATCTAGTAATATATAGCCAATTTTGCGATATTTCGTCCCAGATTGTTGAAAATATCGTCAAAATTGCAAAAATGACGCGACATTAATGAAAGTGGCGTCTACTTGATGAATTAATTATATAAATACTTTAATATATGGACTATATATCTTATTGAGGATGTTATCAATAATGATAATTGTTTATTTAGAGTTGTGCAAAATATAAGTTAATTGGGTACCTTGAAATTGTTTTACATGCTGCCATCTGGAAAATCGCCAAATGTACAATTTAACGTTAAAAATAATGTAACTTGGATCATCTACTTTATTTTTACATTGTAAAATAATAAATTCATTGGAATAAGGAAAACCTTATGTTACCCACATCATATATAATATAAGGAAAACCTTATGTTTCCCACATCATATATAATATAAGGAAAACCTTATGTTACTCACATCAGATTTTTTTTATATGCGGCCGAGACACATGCTGCTGAAAACTACACTTGGCGTGAAATAAATATACTTGACACCGCTCCGGCATAATTTAAAGCGACACACTGCCAAATTCCTAAATGAAATAATTTTAATTTTTCCCGAAACGTTCTAGAATGAAGAATGTTATCATAACATGTCGTGTGCCATATGTGTCATATATATATACTTTCATTTCCATTTTCAAAGATGAGTCTTTTTTTTTCAAATTCAAATTTATTTTTATAATATTTTCAGCAAAGACTACAAGTATTGCAAACTGTAGTCTACTGTTAATACACCATCTTGACTTACAAGAGAAGTTTTTCAAAATTCAGTAACGGTTTCGGACAACGTCAATGGCAATATAAGAAATTCACAGACATGAGCTTTTCCGCTTTTATACAACCATAAATCGTGAATACAAATTTGCTTAGGATGAATCGGAAAAATCGATACAAAAAAAAAATATATATATAGATAGATATATAAAGAAGAAAAGTATGTATGTATGTATGTATGATCCATCATCACGGGAGAACGGATGAACCGAATTTGATGAAATTTGGTGGGTAGTCTTGAAATAGATCCACTTAAAATTTAGTCCATGTTTCAAGTTTCTAACACTAAGGGTTGTTGTGATATTAATAAAAAACGAAACATTCGTCTGTCTCATCTTCAAGGGAGAACTGCTGCAATGAATTTAATGAAATTTTGTAGGTAGCTTTGATATAACTTCCCATAAATTTCGTTCAAGTTTAGAGTTTCTAAAACAAGGGGTTATTGAGATATTAAAGGAAAACGAAACTTTTTCCTAGGGGTTCTACTCTCTAACTCCATGATTCCCAAGGAAAAAGGTTAAAAATCGTTGGTTTAAAAACTGAAAGTCAATTACATTTCTGAGTTTTGTGGGAGTTTATTGAACGTATTAGTCACTATTGAAAATCGCAGGTTTGAAATATGAATTTAAATGGAAAATCTGTCACCATGGTTTATATTTCACAGGCTTACTCAACAACGAAAAGTATTAAAAAATCAAAATGGTTATTTAATTATCAGCATTTTATGAGAAATATTCTTTCTTATATCATGACAAGTGATTTGATTCTGCAGTGGACACCGATGATACCATTAATTATCCGCTGGAATTTCTGAACTACCTTGAGCCACCTGGAATGCCTTCTCATATCTTGAAGTTAAATAAAGGATCAATAATAATGGTTCTGCGGAATCTGGATCCGCCAAAATTAGGCTATGGAATACGGCTCTGTGTCAAAAATATTTTACCAAATGTCATCGAAGCTACGGTATTAACGGGAAGGACAAAAGGAGAGGACGTATTCATACTTCGCATACCATTGATACTAACCGACCTACCTTTCAGCTTCAAACGAGTCCAGTTTCCCAGTTAGAGACTGGCATTTGCCATGACCATCAACAAAGCTCATGGACAAACCCTTAAGTGTGCAGGCGTTAATTTAGAAAGTCCTTGCTTCTCTCATGGCCAATTGGATGTGGCATGCTCAAGTGTAGGAACAAATTTGTATGTTTTAGCTCTCGGAGGAAAGTAAAAAAATGTGGTTAACAAGCAAGCATTGCAATAAAACCTAACGCATTAGGCTAATGCCATTTAATTTGTTAATATTTCCATTCTTGCCTAACTTTTAAGAGTAATTACAGTTTTCCTTTCAAACTGTACATATTTTCCTTTCAAACTGAACATATTTCAAACTGTACATCAATTGTGGACACCTAATAATCACATTCCGAGACCCATCCGCCCGGAGGGCCTCGCTGTGAATGACGCGCCGTAGTTACGTCGGAAGCAGCTATGACTTGTATAATGCAATGATTTTTTTTCTTACATAATGCAATGAATTTACTTCTTTCACAGTGAAAAAACAATGTATAAGATTCACGGCACTATATGTTCCGGTGTAAATTTTATCAGAGTTTCTCATCGTAAATCCCGAGCAACACCAAGTAATCGCTGCCAGTTAACATATATTACTGTTATGATGCGTAACATATATTTGCACATAGTGCAAATACTGTTTATGCACCGGGTGCGCCCCAGGAATGAAAGGGAGAATTAGTAATTACTCAATGTAGGCTATGGGAACGGTAAGTTATTGCTGCACGATGCCTCCTCGCCGAAAAAATGGGACAGTTCGGCGCCATGGTTTGAGTGGCGCATGCCAGGAGTTGTAAATATTCATAAAAGAGATATGGTAACAAATTAATTTAAAACTACAAATCTCTTTCAGTTTATAGCCCCTGTGAAGAATTAACTCACTCAGGGACCCGGACGAAACCTACCGGCTGTGGAAATCACTCCGGTCATCGAATGCTATTGGAAAGCATATGAAATGGCCGTCACTACGCAATCCAAAAATTTAGCCGGAATTGGCACCAGCCATTTCTCACACATAAGTGATGGAACGAATGAGCGGACAAGAAAACTTTCCACCCCAGTTCGTCCCTCCCTCTTCAAACTCTGAAGAGACTAGACATTAAAAACGTAAAATTTAGACTCCAATCTAATCTCGTTAGAGAAGGTCTCCAATTGTACGTGCACTTGTTTTGAAGTACGATCCGAAATGCATTTTGACGCATTTTTAGGCACCGGAATCCGTTGCCACACTCTAGCGGCAGCCCTATGCATATAGTACGGAACCAACGCCTTTGTATCCTGCTGCGAGCACTGAGACTCAAGTGTGGCTCGTAGCCAGGCGCGTCCATTTAGCAAATAAAGTTTATGGCCGCTCTAAGCCAAATCAAGCTACCGGGCGGAACAGGGCCGAGTTTTGCAATATCATCGGGCAGTGACGATCATCGGCGCAGCATGGATTTCGCCTCTTTTGGTATGCAGTACCACACAGCTCTGAAAATAGACGTCATAGTAGGGGCTAACCTTTTGACCCTGTAAACTACATCTAAGCCGTGACAATTGTGTGGACTGCAAGGACGGTAATCGACAGTTTAGTGTTCATCTCACCTTACGGACGAGTACAAGGGCAGAGTGCTTGCGAGGTATCCAACCTGGACCCCTATGCAGAGTACCGCCTACGTCAGCTGAGTACGTCAACCCTCATCGGTGCGGTATGTGTGAGGCAAACAACCGTGAAGTATATTTGGGATGCGACCCAACCGTCATCGATCTGCACGTAGTTCCCGAACCTCCGAAATCACTGGGCCACCCGACAATTGGGCGGTGGAGAATATAGCGGACAGTATTCCCCAATCAGTGTTGGAATCCCGGTTCAGCGATGTCTCCTAAAACCGTGTGTCCTAATGAACTGTGTTTTTCGCGCCTAACCAGGCCCTCTTCACTATGAATTCTGAATGATCTACTTTAGGAATTACAAGCCATTTTATCTGTAGTGGAGGTATTGTGTCCTTTAAGTTCAATTTGTTTTAAAATCCATATACATATATAAATCAGGCCAATTCATAAACGTAACACTAGTGGTGAAGCACTAGATTTCCAAAAAGTCATACAATGGCTAACACGCATATAATCGAGAATGAGACGCCATGCAAAACTGTTTCCACTGATGATGAACACAATCTTGTCCGAAAGCGCTATAAAAAACTTCTCATGTACGTCAAGATGATGTATTAAATACAGTTTACAGTATTTGTAGTCTTTTATTAATATATTCAAATATTTTAGAAGTGTTTTACCATGCTTAAGAATTACTTTTATAATTTTATTTCCGTTTCAAAATCTAACAATATTTGTAGTCTTTTATGAATATATTATAATATTTCAGACGTCTTTTACCATGCCCAGAATTTTTTTTATAATTTTATTTCCGTTTCAAAATCTAACGTAAGAAATATATATACAATATTTGAAATAAATATTCCTTTGGTGAATGCAGGGCTAACAGGATGCATGTAGCAATTTATATCAAAACTCTGTCGCACGAAATGCAATTTAACTGTTGAAAGCGACTGGCCGAATAGATTTTATGTAATGTAGGATCCTCTTTATCACGACATATTGACCTGTATTTGATGATTTAATGACAAGCCATTTCAATGTCCCTGGTAGGTAAATGCTTTGAGATATTCTGAGGGTTTGATGAAATTTGGTAAACAGAATAGCACAAGATTAGTGCCGTTTATCTATCTACATGGCAATGTTTCTGGAGCGAATTTTTAGTATATATAAACAAAACACATGTAAAATATAAATGATGTTCCTTTATGCAAATATAATTATGTAAGGTTACTCTTTATTATAATGTAGTTAATTATGATAAAATAAATCTAATAAAATTCAATTTAATAGCCCAAGGGGTTGCAACTTAACCACAAACTAAGACGTAAATCTAACTTAAAATGCAATTATGTACCAGATATAAAATAAATGAATAATTTATTTACTTAAACACAAAACTTAACTTATCGGGAATAAGTAACTTAATAGAAAAAGAGTATGTCAGTCCTTCATTTTTAATATCGGAATTTAATGTTATATTACAAACTTATTTGTCACAAATTCTACTAAAAATTTGAAGAGTATTGAAGAAAAACTAGGAGAAAAAGGTTTTCTGGGATAAATAGTTTAAACAAAGAAACTGGCAGACAAACTGAACTAACAAATGGACATATTACTAAATAAATCACGAAAAAAAAAGTTTTTCCAATATCCTCTTTTGCAGAACAGTGATGCACGGAAAAGTAGAAAACATATTTAATCACACACGAAATTGGATCAAATTGAAAATGTAAACATATTCAATTCAAAATAGTACTATATATATATATATATATATATATCTTATAATTATCCAAAATTGATATTATGCAGTATTTTCGAAGATAAATGAGGGTGTACGGAGTTGAAATATTTTCGATAATTTTTCATGTCAAATTTAGATTATGATAAGATTTGAATTACATCTGCCTACACCAACATTTCCCCTCTAAAACTTTGCATACTATCATTCTTGAATAATGATAATATTTATATAGTATTGTCTTGAATTGAATCTGCCTGCATCCTCAATATGGGTTAACTTTGCATGTATTACAATATATTTTCTACTTTTACGTGATCAACTGTTACGTAAGGGAGAACATAGAAGAATATTTTTTTCGCATACTTTCTTTTTGACGTAATTTACGCGAACAGACCTATTTAGTGTTATACATGGATCGACGCATTAAAACCAATAAAGCATTTAATCGGAAGACACCGAACCGTACATCAGAGAGAAAATGCCAAAAAAATGCAAGAATGTAGTCCTGACGTTTGTGAATGACGTAAGGACGTAACTTCATGACGTCGATATTAGATAGATAAAAATGATCCTCGAGATGAAACTGTGTATCGAGTTTCATTTCTCTACGTGCTCTAAGATCCAAGAAGAAGGTCGTCAAAGATGGCATAGTAAATGACGTAGAAATGTAACATAATAATGTACAAATTTTATAGATAAAAATGTTCTGCGAAAAGAAATTGTGTTCTACGTGTCTTAACACTCTACGGTCACTGGGAGCCGAGAACCGGACCGTTAAATATGTTGAAAGGGACTAAGAGTTAAATTAAGCAAACGTAAAGTTAATAAAAAGTGTAGACAAAAGTATGATTAATAATGAGCACCCTTTGAAATCTGCAAGTTCCCAATATGTTTAAAAAGTGTATCCTATACGACAATAATCCTTTCCATGGGCAAAAAGAAAAATACGGTATGTTTATAATGAGACTTTACAGAGTTACAGAGCAATAAATGGATTTCTTATTAAAATATGTTGTAGAAACTTCGCTTTAGCATAAATTCAATGGTGAATAAGCAACCCACAAGCGAAACTATTATCTTACTTGTCTTACTTTGTATCACAAAGATGAAATATGGCACTGCAATGATGGACAAAGTTATACCCAATTAATTATTCATTTTCATGCTAAAAGTCTGCCAAATGAGTTTAACATGTTAGAAATACACTAGCCAGTTAAATTCTGTAAGCAAAATACAACTTGGATAATATATCCAGAACCTTTGTGACATTCCATCAAGATGCCATGTAGTGTTTGATTCTTCCAGAACGATTGATTAATCAACAAGACAAGTTAACTACCTGCTACAGATAAAAGTAATTCTATAGCTGGCTTATAAAAATTATGTATTTTTTGACGCTCTTAATTTACTTATGGATGTTTTTATCACTATATATTAAATGCAGTGGCTCACTTAAAAGCAAACATTTTTTAATTCAAGTCTTATCTCGTATAGATGAAAGATAGAAAGTAGGAACATTGTATAGATTCTGTGGGACGTGGAATTAACATTTAAATCGTACATCGCTCGTTGTTGTGCCGCAATAACCCTCCAATTATTTTTACCTTTTGTGTAAGTCCTGAAAATAGTTATTAATTAATATCAAAAGATTAGACTATTTAAAACTTAAACAATATAATTTATTAAACACATCAATTTATCAAAAGCACTAATTTTCATCAATATCAAATTTCAATTATTATCAATTTTCATTTAATATTTTAGCTAGGGGAGATACGACCAGCAATATTAATTTTAGAAGGTGTCTAGGACCGGTAACATCAGAGCACATACCTTCCAGTTTAGACTTGGGCTCATCATCTCGCTTGCATCAGTCTTACTGCCATAACTTTGTGGTGTGTGGCTCCTCCTCGTATATCTCACTTCGACTGATACTTTATATCTGCATACTATAAATGCAACTCCTAAGTCATCTCTGCAAGGTCATGTTCGCCTCGCTCCTTTTGTCACACTCCTTTCAACAACACTTCATATGAAACTTCTTTCAACAACACATTTCGTGCCAGACTTACTTCTGCGACATTTCGTATCAAAGTTACTTCTACCACATTTCGTATCCAACTGACTTGTGGTTCCTTCGGCGGGGGGTGGGGGTGGAGGTAGCTCCGCCCTTCTTCTCCTTGGTGCTCACTGGTTCTTCTGAACCCAATGGCATCACTTGACATTTATCAAGGCCCCTCTCAGCCCCTTTGGCCTGGGACACCCAAATTTATTGTATTTGACCTAAAAGTTCACGTTGTTGTAAACACCGGCGCCAGCCAGACTCGAGCTTTGTTAGCCGTTCTAGGTACCATAAAATATTGCAATAAAAATGTCTCATGTGAGGACATATTCTGGCCACAGATTCAAGCAACGAAGCATCAACTTAAAAATTAAGGAAGAATGTGAAGTTCTCAAAATTTGTGAATAGCAGAGTTGGTTGAGTTACAATGTAGATGCACTAGAATTTAGGGTAGTACCCTGTCTGAATAAGTCTATTTAATCATTATAAGGTATTTTCGATTGGCAGAAAACTTTTTAATTCTCGATTTTTACCGTAAATTAACTAATCTTGGTCAAAATGATTCTTTAACAATCGTTGTAAACTACGGGTCTAGAATCCATGTTATAATTTTCAAACAATTGACAGGACAAATCAACCGTTAAAATAAAGTCATATATGGAATTTACTTATGAAATAATAAAATTAGACAGTAAAACAAATACTAATATTTCTTAAGAATAAAGAAATAGTTAAATGTAATAAAATCACTTCCTATTTTCGAAAAAAGTAATGACTTGCATGAACTCACTATATTTTTGCCAAAAAATCATTTAAATGTATCTAAAAATGCTAGATATCGAAAACAAAATAATGATTAGCCCATACTGATCTGTACAATGGTAGAATACTGAATAAAACAACGATAATAATGCTTTACTTATAACGTCGTAATAGTACTGAGGTTATTCTACTACTCTTATATTTGCAATAAAAGCAGAGCATTACATATGAAACCGATAAAAAGCACAGTGCATGTGGAACTGCCTTTTACAAAAACCATGGTAAATCGTATATTTCATTTCCGTATTTTTATTTATATTCAGCCAGAAATCATCAGTCAGGAAGCCGGATAAGAATACATTAAGGCCCGAAGTTTGTAAATCTCTGTTCCAAAACGCTAAGAAAATATTTGCAACCCATATGCATCTAACAACTTCTATAATTCTAGACAACAAAAGAAGATGAGAAAATATAACTGAGTAAGTGTCAATCAATTACAAAATTTTCCATCACGTCACAAGATGGATGACAAAGTCGTCTGAAATTCACTGCATTATGTGCTTTACACTTATGTTTTAAAACCTCAAGAAAAATAAAAAAAGGTTTTCGTAGGTCATTCATAATATTTTGACTTAACACGGTATAACATTAAGGTGCACTAAGTACTTTGTTACTGGAGTCATAAAACTTTTACAATCAATAAATGAAGCGTCTAGGCTCTAAACAAAGTTTTGATGCTAGATAATAAATTATCATTCACCGATCCTCACAAACATGCATTATGTGACAAGCATATATTTTATATATCTGAGACTACAGTTTCTCTAAGAAAACTCGCTTAACAATTTCAACTTTTAGTCCCACAATATTTACAAGACTGGATTGTTAAAAAGGGAGATAAAAATATCAAAAATTATGAGGTTGACATCGTTCTCACAGTACTTTCAAATAAAGAAAATTAGTAAGTTTACTCTCTCGTTTTCTCAATTTTATTATATATATATATATATATATATATATATATATATATGTATATATATATATATATATATATATATATATATATATATATATGTATATATATATATATATATATATATATATATATATATATATATATATATATATATATATATATATATATATATATATATATATATATATTTTATATCGATGAATTTCAAATGAATTGCTTTTTTAAGCTTTACATCAATTTGACTTAGATTAAAAATAAAATTATACTCTGTTATTAATTTTTTGTAACATTTTTTATACTAGATAAGAAGGAACAATATGGCTTCCATTAGCTTTGTTACCAACTGCAGAAATCAAAACCTATATAAAATAATAATAGTAACATTCCTGAGATAACAATCATGAGATGTACAGGAGACACATATTAAATTTAAATTTTAAAATATTATTAATTATATTTTAAAGGAATCACTTGCATTTTTGTTAATTCAAATGTAAAACCATATTTTTTAATTCATATGCAAAATATATTCTAGTTTAAAAGCATAATAAAAGACTTCCTTAAGTCTGGTGTTTTGAGTTGGGACATGCTAATTTATTACTTAAAAACTAAAAATTATAGAAAATAGCTAATATTTCTAAATCATTAACATTTTAATGTATACATTTTATTAATTACAAACTAAGGTACCAATATATGTTCTAAAAGTATAAAAAAAATTAATTTTATTACCATGAAATATGGGTTCAAAGATTAGGACATCAAACAGGCAGTCATTTTGAAAATCACCCATATATATATATATATATATATATATATATATATGTGTATATATATATATATATATATATATATATATATATATATATATATATATATATATATTATATATATATATTATATATATATAATATATATATTATATATATATATCTATATATATATACATATATATATATCTATATATATATATATATATATATATATATATATATATATGTATGTATGTATGTATATATATACAGGGTGTCCCAAAAATGTTGAAAGTAAGGTAGGAATTAAGACTACGTTCATGAAATTGTCCTCCCATTAATTTTCAAAAAGTTTCACTATTTAAATTTTTATACGACTCCCCTTAGGCCAATTGGATCAATCAGAAAACTTTTATTTTTGATGCAACAAGATAATTAAAACATGGCATATCTGTATCTTTAAAATTGAGCGAGTTATATTTAATTGAAAATTGAACATTGTGAATGGGGACCATCTATCAAATTAGAAGTGTAAATTTCTGACATATAAAAAAAAAGGTAAAACTGGATGAAATGCATAAGAGACATTTTTGCGAATTCCGATACAATCACGGATTCTTAAGCACTTTTCACATTGAGACATGCCAATAAAAAATTCTGACACATATTAATGTATTTTTGAGCTAAACAATTTCCATCGTCAATTTGTTTATGATCCCTATTTTCACTGGTGAAACAGCCTTTCACATGCGACAGAAAAGTGGCTTAAGTCAGAATTTTTCCTCTATCATAATTCAGATGATTTTAATGATTCAGGTATGCCGATTTCTTTTAATGATCTTGTTGCATTAAAAAAACCAAATTTATGATTGACCAAATTTGTCTAAGGGGTCGTATAAAAATTAAAATTTGTAACTTTTCGAAAATTAATGCGAGAACTATTTTATTAACGTAGTCTTATTTCCTACCTTACTTTCAACATTTTTGCAATTTACAGTGCCCACTTATCTCCAACAGGTAAAGAATTAAAGCGCGGTTCAATCTTTTTGGGACACCCTGTATATGTACAACAAAGAGAACACATATTGTCAAAAATAGTTTAGAATTGATGAAAAACGTAAAGCTACAACCTTTTATCCATGATATAAAACTGTGATTTTAAAGAACTTTTTAATAACATTGACATTCATGATTTATATAAAGTTATACTAAATTTATATGAACAATTTGTTCATTCTAATAACATCACTATTCCAAAATTTAAAACGCTATTAAAATTCATACTGTTCAACCTGTATATACCTTAGGGTAAGAGCATTTACAAATTAAAAATGGGAATTCCACAAGGAGGAATCTCATCCACAATTCTGGACAACCTATATCTACACTATTATGAAATTTGGGACACATTTAACAGTCATATCATGTACAGATTCATTGATGGTGTAAGTAGTATTAAAATTACTAAAGATGACGCAATGTTAGACTTTCTGTTTCATCCTCCTAATCTGCAACTAATTGAAAATGTTTATTCATCACCCTGGCTCAATTGCCTTGACGTTTGTTTAAGATTACAGCATGAAGATAATTTAAAATTTAAAATTTATGACAAAACAGCATCATATAATTACAAATTGACGAGTAATTACTCAGGACAACTTTTTCTAATTTAACTTTTGTGGTCAAGGGAGTGTATAAAGGTACTGACTACCCTTTTATCTAAAAATACCACCCACAGAGGAAAATTGCATGAAATAATTTCGCATTTAATTTTAACAAACTTTCAAATTAGAAATACGTGTATAAAATTTATTGCCAAAGCTCGAACAGTGAAGGAGGTTGTCTATGCTGAAACACCTTAAATATCAATGCTGCACTGAAAAGAAAATGGGAGAAATGATACGCAAATTCATTTATTAGATAGGTGAATAAAATCTCCCAAAATTGTCAAATTTAAATTAACGATATTTTGATTACTCTTGTTATTCAATGTCCCTCACTGTGATTTTTTAACTCATACAGAATTTAATTCGTTGTACTAAATAGGGAAATCACATGTACTGATTACATCAAAATTTTAATTAGTGCATTTACAGAATACTACTTTTTCCAATTATTGTTGTTTTACTATACATTTTACTATATTTGACTATTAAAGGACTTACTATTTTTTACAACTACAATTCTTAATAATTTTTACTACTATAATTTTGCTAACTTTTACTTTAAGTTTTTACTTTAAGTTTTTACTACTGTATAATACTACGATATTTTTTCTCTTCGCTATTATAGTTTTGGATACGTTTTACGACTATAGCTTTTGTTATAATTTAATATATGTTTTATTACTATAGAACTTTATAATACTTTATTTTTCTGTCTTAGAAATTCTTACATTTGTTACTGTTATTTTATAATCACGTTGATTTAACAAGATAAATGTTCCAAAAATATGATCAATAAAAATGTCAGTAAAATAATCGTTTCCTTAATTAGGTCATAAATGACTGAAAAATACAGGACTGATTCGGCATTCTCATATTTTTATCACATTTTTTTTATGCTTGACAGACCATAAAAACTGAAATTCGAAATGCAAGATATTAAAATAGTATTTCACTTTCAAAAGATATTTGGGCTTTATAGCTTTGTAAAACTTATATTTTATCCAAATGTATCCAATTAGAGATCATTAGTTTCGTTTCAAAGTATTCAATGAAAAGAATCTTCCATTTCATTGCAATTTCAACCAATGTGTACATTTTAAGTACGGTATCTAGCATATTATTTACAGCCATTGGAGTTCTCCATTATAAAAAGTCACTGTGGCGTTTATGTTATATTTCAGATGGATAGAAAAGCGATCATTTTTCAAATAAAACCTTATGCTTGAAGACTGCAATTAGCATTTTAAATAAGTGCAATAAAATGTTTCATTTTCTCCACTCTTGGTGATCGAGCAAACGTAAAAAAAATCCACTTAATACAATATTTTTTTTCAATTTTCCATCTCTAAATTAAAAAATGTTAAAAAAAATCGTTAGTTCGCAATAAATTTAGAGCATTTATCGTAACTGAACAGAAAAGGAGTGAAATGATACTCGTATTCATTTATTAGATAGATGAATAAAATCTCCAAAAATTGTCAAATTTAAATTTACGATATTTTGATTACACGTCTTATCCTATGTCCCTCCCTGTGATTTTTAAACTCATATAGAGTTAAAAAGAGATAGTAGATAGATCTGTATGAGTTGAAAAGAGATAGATCTGTATGAGTTAAAAAGATAGATAAATCTGTTTGAGTTAAAAAGAGATAGATCTGTATGAGTTAAAAAGATAGATAGATCTGTATAAGTTAAAAAGAGATAGATCTGTATGAGTCAAAAAGATATATAGATCTGCATGAGTTATTGATAGATAGATCTGTATGAGTTAAAAGGAGATTTTTTAACTCATACAGAGTTAAAAAATCCTACGGAGTACGAAGTGAAACGCACGGAATTCGTTGTATTAAATAGGAACATCACATGTACTGCTTGCATCAAAGTTTTAAATAGTGCATTTACAGAGTACTACTTTTTCCAATTATTGTTGCACTACTATACATATTACTACTTTTTATTATTATAAGACTTACTATTTTTTACAACTACAATTTTTACTAATTTTTACTGTTATAACTTTGCTAACTTTTACTCAAGATTTTTACAACTGTGTAATACTACAATATTTTTACTTTTTACTACTATAGTTTTGGATACTATTTACGACTATAGCTTTTGTCATAATTTAATATATGTTTTATTACTATAGAACGCTATAAGCGAATAGGGATTCATGATGTCATTGATAGTAGTTTTAGCTACTTTTTACAAGTGTAACTTTTGTTACAGTTTACTATATGTTTTATGACTATAGAAAACTATAAGCGAATAATAGTTTCAAGGTGTCATTGGTGCTCCCACTGGATACCTTAAGGTTGGTTAAGTATGTAGTGTATTAAATTTAACTTACACGTAATGGTAGGGCTTATTAAGTCCAGCGTATACTTAAAATTATTCTAGCATATGGAATATAAATGTTAAGAACGTTCTTGTAAAATTTGAATTAACACAACATTTATTTTTCTGTCTTAGAAATTCTTAAATTTGTTACTGTTATAATCACATTGATTTCATAAGATGAGAAATGCTCCAAAAAACATGATCAATAAAAATGTCAGTTAAATAGTCGTTTTCTTAATTAGGTCATAAAAGAAAAATCATTAGCTTTAAATCATCTGTCCATGACTGAAAAATACAGGACTGATTCGGCATTCTCGAATTTTTATCACATTTTTTTATGCTTGACAGACCATAAAAACTGAAATTCGAAATGCAAGATATTAAAATAGTATTTCACTTTCAAAAGATGTTTCTGTGCTTTATAGCTATGTAAAACTTATATTTTATCCAAATGTATCCAATTAGAGATCATTAGTTTCGTTTCAAAGTATTCAATTCAATGAAAAGAATCCTTCATTTCATTGCAATTTCAACAAATATATATATTTTAAGTACGATATCTAGCAAATTACTTACAGTCATTGGAGTTCTTCATTATAAAAAGTCACTGTGGCGTTTATGTTATATTTCAGATGGATAGAAAAGCGATCATTTTTCAAATAAAACCTTATGCTTTAAGACTGCAATTAGCATTTTAAATAAGTGCAATAAAATGTTTCATTTTCTCCACTTTTGGTGATCGAGCAAACATAAAAAAAATCACTTAATACAATATTTTTTCTACAATTTTCCCATCTCTAAATCAAAAAATGTTAAAAAAAATCGTTAGTTCGCAATACATTTAGAGGATTCATCGTACTCCCATAAATAAGGATATGAATTTTTATATTCGAAGTTGTTTTTGGTAATTCAAGCAAATTCTTAAATGGCTGTTTACCCTATAAACTGGTTTTGGGAATAAGAATTTGAACATTGTAACAACATGTCCCCTAAGATCAATTTTATGGTTTCTCATACCAGCTGCATGGTAGGGGAAGCGTAGGTAAAAGAGCAGTGTAAGAAAAATTTATTTTTTAAAAAATACGATTATGATTTATTTATACGAGAACTTACACAATTTCGTTGTTCAAAAGCAGGCATATGTCAGCTAGGTGACAAATGTTATGATTTATGTATATTTATGATTTTGCAGGAATGTAGCTCTTTATTGATTATGTGTCTTAGAAGAAGTAAATAAATATAGTCCTATCAAATGGCCTTGCGAGGTAAATTTGGAGCAATTAACTGCGAGGTAAATTTGGAGCAATCCAAATTTACATCGCACTTGCGAGATAAATTTGGAGGGTTATTGTGAATACATGCAATATACTACACCCTAGGATTGCAATAAATATTATCTTTTAAAATCTAATTATTAAATGAAGAGTATTAAATTTTATTAACTACCACAATAAAAATTACACCACATTTTCGTGCGTTCCAATAAAAATGTATTTTTTATGAAAATACATGAAATGTATTTTTTATATTTATGAACTGTGAAAATGGCATAATACAAATTATTGCAAAACATCGCATATATTTCAAAGAGAATACAGCTAAAAAAGTAAAATAAAAATAAATACAAAATACTAATTGCTTTTAGAATATTTGATATGTTCAAAGAGTTTAGTTTAGAAATGCTTATTTCCAATGCCTTTACAGCACTTCACAAATATTGAATTTAGACTCTTTGTGAAGCAATTACAATTTGTACAGATTTAATTTGATTGTTAATTTTTTAAATTCATAATAATTTGTACATTGATAAAATTGGCGGCCAGGCCACAATATCCACCTATTACCAGCATATCGAGATCAAATTCTATAATGGTTACAATTTTAAGTAGACCATATTGACTACTAAAGATTAATAGAAATATACGGAATTTATTCAGTTATACAGTACCATTTTACATCATTATATTTAAAAACATCAGAAGGCATTATTCTCTTACTAGAGCTATATTAATTTATCCGGAGAGAAATAATGCCATAATTATATTTAGCGGTTGGACCACGTAATGGAATGACATTTTTGTTCTAAAATCATATTTACATAACATTACTCTTATTTTCAATACAAGTTTTATTACTCTTATTTTCTGTACAGTAGTACCTGATGAGGTCTTTTTTAGTTTCACACAACACACTCAATGATTCACATCATGTTCAGAATTTCACAAAGTTCGCCATTCTTCATCAAAAGTCCTGGAGTTTCTCATCCAAGCTGGGAACTTTCTACTACACTGGCAAAAACTCTCACTGAAAAACTACTATCTCAAACAACTCTGACCAGTCGCCCCCTATAGTGATATATATATATATATATATATATATATATATACTTTTTCTCCGTCCAGAAAATTCGAGTATATTTTTAAGTCCCTCTTGGGTGAATTTCTTAGACTGACTGTAGCCCCTCGGATATCCATAATCCACTTACTTCTAAATCTTCTGTAAAGTCGCACTTACCATGCTAATCTCTTTAGCTGCCGCCTTTTTCGATTCGAGTAGATTGATTTTTATTTTTCTGGTATGACTCCCTTCAAGCATTTTGGGATGTTTTCCTATCCAAATTTGAAGGACAAATGTAGCACCCTCTCCTTAATGAGATTTCCACAAGTTTTTCACATGTGATTCATCTATTTCCTGAAATTTGGTTTGGTATATTTATGTCAATTGACGGGTCGCTAGGAAGCGAGGATGCTAGTCATGAACAAAAAGCACCATACCAGTTAAAGGTGAAAATAACTAAACAAAGAAATATAAGCTTAAAGATATATGAAAATATTTTAAAAAGCTGTCAAATATATTTATGGCGCTCAAAATGTTATTACTCACGCGTAAAATGTGATACCATCAGATGCAATAGTGAGTCCAATGGACCCGACCATACCATTTGCATGAAATATCACAGTAAATTAATAATAAATAAAAATTAATTATCAGAGCTTAATCAAAAGTTATCAGAGCTTAATCAAAGCTTAATCTTAAGTAGTGTGCAAATGAGAGAGCTGGCGCAGACCCATAAACCCCCCATAAAAACTCAACCCACTTTTAGAAATGTAATGGCTCTATTTAACCCATTAAAAATTTCTACCCACTTTTAAAAACAATGGTTCGAAACCCACCCACAAAAATTCCCACCCACTTTTAAAAACAATGGAGTAAAGACCCCCATTAAAACTCCACCCACTTTTAGAAAGTAATGGCTCTATATCACCCACAAAAATTCCCACCCACTTTTAAAAACAATGGAGTAAAGACCCCCATTAAAACTCCACCCACTTTTAGAAAGTAATGGCTCTATATCACCCACAAAAATTCCCACCCACTTTTAAAAACAATGGAGTAAAGACCCCCATTAAAACTCCACCCACTTTTAGAAAGTAATGGCTCTATATCACCCACACCAATTCGATTAAACAATGGCTCTCAAATCCCCATTAAAACTACACCCCCTTTTAGAATAGTGATGGCTCTATTTCAACCATATAAATTAAACAAAGCAATGGTATCAGAATCAGCCATTAGCAAGGTTCTAGCGCAAGCACCTCCCGAGAAAAGTGATGGCTCTATATCAACCACACCAATTTTCCGGAGCGAGCAACCGAAAAGTCGTTGGGAGGGAAGGGTACCCCCTTCGGCGAGCACCCCCTTTTCCGCGGACGGAAGCTGCCACCCCCTAAGCATGCCGCGACCCTAAGGATTCTAAAAGCATTGCACCGACATGGGTTCGTTGTTTTGCAACCATCATCTGCCAAAAGTTAGACTCTTATATGGAGGAGGACGGTTCCAATCAGCACTTTAGATGTGATATAGACACTATTAAAGAGGCATTCAGAACAGAAGAATGTGTCCTTCGAACTGAGGACCATTAATTATCTTTTAATAGTTCGAAAACTGTTAAAAGATTATGATCGCCTACTCCTTTATCGCATAGTGACCGTGAGCCAAGGTATGGACACCATCTTCCAATATATGACGCTTGTCATCTTTTCCTGATAGGGCAATCTTATTGACTTGTATGGAATGAATCTCATGCTTTGTGCTCCTGATGAGATTCATGGTTCGATGCTGTACTTCTTGCTTGAATAGGCAGTTCTTGTAGTCCTCGAAGGATATCCTGTTTTTCACGACACATTTCTTTACTCCTTTCGACTTTTTCACCAGGTCAACCTCAGTTTTACAGGCATACATCTTAGATCTTAAGCCAACGAACTCTTCTAAGATCTTCCCTGCATTTTCATCCTTCATCTTCCCCAAGACCTTTTTATTTACTCGGGGCATACCATACCTATTGTTTTCTGGATAATCTGATGTGTCAAAGTAGTCAATCAATCCTTTCATATCCTCATAAAAGTCCTCGGTCTGTATGTCATAGATGTAACTGTCAGTGTCCATGTACAATAGCTTGATATCGCCCCCGTATTTAGGCTTCATAAGATTATAATGGAAGTCATACATCAGATGCTTCGATAGATCTAATATACTCATGCCGACGTATATTGGCTTATTAAAAATCACTTTCGTCTTGTACATATGCACGGCGGCTAATCTTTCGTCAAAAATGGTCCTTCCCTTGAAGTTGGGCTTAGCAACTAGCTTCTCCGCTTTCTGGGGATCGCATACTAGCCTAATATCGAGTCGCTTCCTGATATTTTCCATCGTCTTGCCAAAGACCGAGTTGTTCATAAGTTTGAAGAAGTCTTTCTCAAAGTCGTTGGTTGCCTTGGTCCTCATATCAGTGTTCAGGTCTATGTACCTCTTCAACCAGGGAGACTGCTGAAACTCCAACACTTTGTGCACCTTTTTGAGCTTCATCCCCAACTGCAACAGTTGCTTCAAAACCCTGTAATGAACCACATAATGCTCTTTGTCATAGAGGGTCGTCAGTAGTTTTGGCTGTTTTGAGCCATCGGGCATCCTGCTCTCAGGTGCTAGAGGTATGTCTGAATGGAGGTTGTGCAGATGGGTCGGGTACTGTAGGTCGCAATCTACGATGTATCCTTTGTCTGAGTCATCCTCTACTTGGGTCACATCTGACACAGTGCTCCACTCGAAGCCACCATGCGGTAGGTATTGACTCATGGCCCATCCGTAAAGGTTGTTGGCGTCAAGGTACATAAGGTAGTTAGACTTCTTGTTCTCGTCATAGTCCCTCATGTACTTGTTGTTCGCCCTCCCATATCGGTTACAGCACTGAGAGATGCCTCCTCTGGTCCCCTTTTCTAGCATGAGTATCATGTCATAGTCTGTCAACAGCTCTAGCTCAACCTCTGTGGTTTTGAGCATGGCGTCCCACGAGAGTCCGGGTGCAGTGAAGTACCATGCAGGATCCAACTTATAGGTCTTTAGACAGACATCTCTAAAGTGTTCCATGATGTCGGCTAGGATGAGTACATCAGTCTTCACATACAAATCGGAATATTCACCCAATGTCTTAATGTTGAAGGCCTTCCATACCCTTTTAGCGTGCTCGTAGTCCTCATCCTTTATGTGTGACTCATTCAATTGGTTGTAAAAGTCTTCTTTTGGGGGCAGCTTGGTTTCTTCGCATTTGTCCCACGAGTCCATGTAATCGTATGGATAGACGCCTTTTCGGGTGACGAGGTCCAGTTTGTCCTTGGGGAAGTACTTGGCTGTCTCCCTGAACTCCTTTACGTTGTTCGCAAGACTGTCGAGGCTAGCGGCCATGAACTTGAATGAGTCGACAAACCTCAACTTTATACCAGGTACCTTTACTTTCTTCCCATCGCCTACTTCTACAGTTTTTGCCCCGACCTCCTTACTGAAGGAAATGTACCTCTCCTCGTCGTTCGGGATGACGTCGATATCACCTTGGTCTCTACCGAGCTCCTTTATGAAGAGATGGGCGTCGTAGCCAGATAAGTTGTGGATAAACACTGGAATGAACGAAGGCTCTTGGTACTTTAGGTTGCAAAGGTTGTGAGCAGGTCCTCTGTAGTTCGATTCACATTTCGCCGGATTGAGAAGATGGTCATGATCTCTAACTTTTCGGAAGTCTGGTTCATCCTTGGGTGAATAGGGTGAAGGTTTCTTCCTGATATCTTCATCACAGATGTGGCAAACATGGGTCCTTTGGAAATGCTCTTCATCTTCGGTGGTCATTTTGATGGGTTGCTTCTTATCATAAATGTTCTTTATCGCTAGCGCCTCAGTCTTCACTGTATCAAAGAACAGCTTGGTGGCATTGGGTCCTCTGTATGTGATTGGTGCCTTATAGTCTGCGTGTTTATATTTGATGTAGACAGTGAAGCTCATAGGTTCATGCTTTTGATATTTATGTAAGAATGAGCTGTCTTTTGTAGGGCAGCAGGTGTTTATCTTGTTTGTCAAGCACTCGAAGTCTCCGTACATCACAAAGGGTAATCGTAAAGACCTTTGGTAGTTTTTGAACCGCAGAGATTCGTTCTCCTCGGGCATTACAATCTTTACTGGTGTATTCTTCCTACAATCCGTTTCATGAGCTTGGAGGTCCTCTTCGGAGTAATAATACAGCAGGCATCTCTCACAGGTGAATATCTTTCCGTTGTGTTTAGTCACTTGTCCGCTTATCAATTTGGAGAGGTCTTTTATCCAACAGTAATGACTGTTTCCTTCCTTATTCTTTATGTACAGCAAATTGATGTGTTTGTCTTCCTTATTTTTAGTGATTCTCAATGGGTATATATCATTACCTTCGTATGAATATATGTTCACCGATATGTTATTCAACTTTTCGAACCTGTTAAATACTCTATCTTCCATCTTCACTGGAAACTCAATGCCTTCAAACTTTAGCTCATTCTCATACGGTTTATATTTGGTGACTCTTTGGGCATCTTTTTCCGCTGGATGTAGTGCAGAGAGTATTGCCCACCTGAAACACTTATTATCCTCATTTTGTACGTTAATGACTGCCTTTTTATCTTTAATTCTTTTCGGTAAATCAATGTAGGATGATCCTCTCAGTGGGTTGTATTTATTGATCCTCACCTCAAGGCTTTTGATTCTAGTAAGCGTCCATCCCGAACCCTTTGCAACAAACTCCTCCATTTCTGTCAATAATTTTTGGATAACCGATCTGTAATAAGCTACCAAATCAGTTGATTCTAAGATGACTGTGTTTTCTGTTTTGAAGTTTTTCTCCATTTCTATAATAGCATCGTCTTTACCCTTTTGATAGTCACAGAGGAATTCGAAATTAACCTTCAAACCATGCAACCTCTTTATGTGTTTAGTGATGAGTCCCCGGACTAGTGATGCCACATCGTTCAAAAAGTCTTGGGGAAGCATCAGGTTGTGTTCATTTTGGATGTCGTATGTCTTCAAGCGAGATTCAAAGGCTGTATTAACTTTGTGGAGGGTGTAGAGCCTTCTCTCTCGCGTATCTAAAAACAGGTCTGAATCAAACCCGAAATGACGGTTGAACAATACGCTTTCTATGTATGCTATGATGTCTGCCCTCCTTCCTAACCTGGAATAGCCTCTAATGCCATGCGTTCGACAAAATTCCCGTAGTTGGGGGAGAGTCATGTGATGTAGTCGATGCTCCACCCTTCCACACTCTGGGAGAGCGGTTGCCTTCTTTGGTATATAGTTTAGGTGCCCTTTAGATTGTAGGTGCTTATTCATGCTTGATCCCTTAAATAACTTACCGCAACACCTGATCTTACGCACTCTGTTCTTCTTTGGCTTGCTAAACAAGTCATTGTGGAAACTGGGAAAGCCGTTGAATGAGGTCGACCATATGATATGATATTGAATGAGGTCGACCAGCTCCAACTTTTTAAGTTTCGAGTAACCTCGAATATTATTTTCACGACAGTAGCCTTGCAACTGTCGAACGGTTTTAGATTGAAAATCCATTTTGTCTTTCTTTAGAACTACAAATCGTTTCTTTAAATGCTTTTATTATTGAGGGGGTAAACTTTTTACGATTCAATTTTAATGAGTATTTCAATCATTAAAAATAAAGTCATATCTACATCTATTAAATGATGGAAGGGCATGTCATCGATGTCGGTCGATCGCTATCGCTATCGCTATCACTGTCAGCCTGATATATTGAAAAGGTTTCGTAGAGGTTTCGAAAAGGTGGTTTTTTTACCACGAAACCCTCTAATGGTGTACAATAATATAAAACCCTGAAGCCAACATATAATCTTAATAATCTTATTTCATCCCTGGTCAAAATCATACCAACCCTGGGTATATCATTTTTTAAAAATAAAATTGAGTTGTTCGACAAACGTATTAGGATAGATTTCCCGTGCTCAGTAATGTCAGAAACCAAATATAAGCCATCCACTGACTCAAAGTTATCAGTACTCAAATCGTTTAATTTTTTTACAATACGATCCATATTCTTTATTTAAAGGATAAATATATTCAAACTTGAGGAAGGTAACAAAGGGTATCTAAACATTTAATGGTTGATCAACCATTAAATATAATTATGGTTCATTTTTGTCCAACTCGGGTTGTATGTCGACAGGTTCATTTTTATCCAACTCAGGTTGTATGTCGATAGGATCATTTTTACCCAACTCGGGAGGTATGTCGATAGGTTCATATTGTACCACAAATCTATTACATATGTTTGTCAGAAGGATGCAAACCAGCTTTTTAAAATGGAGTTCGTAAAAGGTATCTGAGAGCAAATGGGCTTTATAAGTCATGAGGTGACAAAGATCTATACGAGCCAGATTTTTCATAATAAAATCTTCGTTAAAGGTTTGCCATTGAACAATTCTACCCCATTCAAGGTAATCTGCGAATTCCGTCATAAAATCTTCAGTGAGCTTTTGTTTGACGCAAATGAGTTCCATATCGATTTTGTCTATATGCCGACGAATAAATTCTTCTGAGAGTTCTTGGAATTGAGAAACCATTCTCCAATCTAATTTGGAAGCATGTTTATCCAGGAAGGGTTCTGACATTATCTGATATCTGGAAACTACTTCCCAATCTAAATATTCAGTATTTCTGTCCATGAAATCCTCTGATAGAACTTGATATTTGGATGTATAGTACCAGTTTAATAGACCTTTGTGTTTTTCTACAAAAGGCTCCGAAAGCTTCTGATACTGAGAGATGACCATCCAGTTTACCAAACCTTCGAATTCTTCGATAAACTCTTCCGATAAAGTTGAATATTGACTTATGAGCGACCAGTTAACATAATTTTTACTAACTCTGATTTGTTCTTCCGACAAACCGCTTTTTGATATTTCGTTCCACGCCATTTATTATATGTACAATTTTTTACGGCAGCTGGAGTGTCCACTTGATTTCTTCAATTTTTAGAAATGGTTGAACTGTGAACTCAGCATCACATCGTAAGAAAATTTTTAATTGGTCATCTTTTTTAACCTCTCCGAGAATTAACACGAATTCAGTGGCTACTTTTATCTTGTGAACGTACTGCTTGCTATTAATGTATAACTTAACAACGATTAATTCATCGATTATCTTTTGAGGATCAAGGTACAATCCCAGTCTAAAAAAACCGTCCCGAGAGAATTTACATTCTGAGTTCAAAGCATCACCGGAAAACTTCGTAAAAATAACAGCATTCGCATTGGTACTAGGTCTAATAGTAATGTACCCTGATGTGGTGGTTGCATAACATACTTTATTGTAAACATAGTTTTCCAAGTACTTTTTATTAACCGCATTCATGTCTTCAATAGGGTCCGCGACATTACCTATCCTTTTACCTTTAGCGTCAATGGGTCTTCTATCATTTAACCTCAGGTACTTCTGATCTAAATCTTCCAGAATTTTTGCTATATCTTCTCGGAGTTCAACCCTCAGCGCGTGAGTGACGGTAGTAGAGTTACGAATTAACTCAGCTTCCAGATAACTTTTAGTAGTTACATCCCGACTCTCAATCGGCGTCTGACAGTTTTTCAAGATCTTATCTTCCATATCGTAGTTACCGTCGTGTGTGAGTTTAAACCCTATGCCTGGAATACCAGGAGGTCCTTGTTCTAATTCTTCATCGAAAAGCGGGTAGTAGGCAGCCATTTATTTAAATATAAAATAATTTTTATAGTCATGGACTATAAAAATTAAAAATGGACTATAAAAATGGCTTATAATTTCAAAGTCTTGATCATGGTAATATTTTGATTGTTAATATTTAAGAGGCATTTCTTGTGCTCTTTTAAGATGAAGTAAAAAACATAATCTTTGGGGGCAGCGTTCCTTAACCTCCAGTTAAACTCAATCATTAAGTTATTCGTATCGGTATAGTTTTGATGATGAGAGAGATTAAAGCAGATGATTGGATACAACTTACCAAAATTCGAATAATTGACCATACAACCTGTTTCAGACGTGATGGTGTTGAGTCCAGATTCCAAAAAGGCTGTGTATAATCGATTATAATCACTTTTCTCAAAATCCATCATGTAACTGACAGTTGGCACTTTTACATTGTTGATCATTAACCAACATTCCGTCATATCTAAGTTATCAAACAGCATGTTATTGCGCTTCGAATTTTCGTATCTTTCAGTGTACTGAGGAATTACGTACAAAGATAAGACTTCATCAGAAGTAGCTTTTATGGTATAAGAGCCGCTAGCATTTTTATAGAAAATATTAGACTTTACAATGCTGTGTTGGTTCCAGTTTATTTCTACATCCTTATTCGATAACTTTAATTCGTTAAATATTGAAGCCGCCGCATTTTTAAATCGTACGTAAGGTAGCCAGAGTGATAAATCTTCTACAACGACTTTATAGATCTTATGTTGCTCGTTGGTGTACAGCATATTTAGACTGTGATTTCTCTGGAACTCAAATTTGACTTGGAACCCTGTGATTACTTTTTTATATTCACGGAAGAAATCAAACACGTACTTTAGTGGGATCCATATAGTTACAACCTTGCTATTTTTAGTGAATTCGCTTCTTTCTGTAAATCCCTGGTTATGGTTCTCATTAATTCCGAATTTTTCGAAAAACTCAGTAATCTTTGTGGTATCTACTAACGTGCCATCATATTTCAAGCGTTCTCTATCAGCTGTGTCCGACGTATCAGTGTAGAACAGCATATTAGTAGCTTCGGCAGAAGAATAGTCAGGCGTAAAATGTATTAAGCCCAACACTTGTCGCATAAGAGCGGAATAATTTATGTTGGATTCTATTTCAGTGGTTCCTAATGTAAACCTGTTAGCATTGATCAAACCACCTCCATTCACGAGAGCTACATTATCATTCACTATGGCAGTACCATCGTTGTTAACAATTTTCAATTTTTGCTGTAAATAACCGTTAGAGTATAAAATGTTGGCGTTGGTGTCTTGAATAAAGAAATGGTAAGAGGCATTTTCCATAGAATTATCACTATTTTCATGCCTTACCTCTCTATATTCGAAACTTTCGATGTCATCATCGTAATAATAATTGGTGTTGTTTAATTCAAATATTTTATTCATTTATTATAATATAATTTTTTTTTCTTCTCCTCAATTTAATAGCTATATGGCTATTAAATCGAATTTAGAAAAACTTTAGTCCAGCTCCATGTTTTTTCTGCTTTGATAATATCTCCTTTATTTTATCCTGCACATACTTACCTTCTAGTTCGGCCTCCTGCAGGACTGGTACGTCAGAAAAGAACCCTCTACCTTGTATCTTCTTACTCTTTCTTTGAAGTCTGTGTTTATTCATTTCTTTATTATAGGGCGATAAAATTGTATTGTACTTCTTGCTTATTGAGCGGAATTAAATCACCTCTATGATTGGTTACTTGCATTCTGATTCGGTAAACACTATCCATTCGAACAGGGTAAAACAGAGGTTTGTCAAATGATTTTATAATCTGACTACCTGGACGATTACTGTTTGTAAATGAATAGATGACGTTTGTAGAGTTGAAACCGTTGATATACGCCCCCTCTGCGACATCGCAATGTATATAAATGTTATCGTTTCCCCCAGATAAGTCAGCAATGTACTTTCCTACTTGTTCAAGCTCTTCGTGGATTTTAGGCTCGAAACCTAAAAGTGTATGCAGGTTTTTGGTTTTCGTTAAATCGATCTTATACCCGTCTATTAACTTAATGGCTATTCGCTGTCGTTCCTTCACTATACCGAATTGTATCGGCGGATCGCTTCCAAAAAAATTAATCATGTAACGATTCAGCCCCTTGATAGTGTAATTTCCATCTGGTATCGTCAAATTTAACCACTGCTGACCATCAAAGTATGATAATTCCTCATCTTTGATATTGTCCCATGAAACGTACATCGAAAAGGACTGAAGGGCAATCTGTTTAAAGGTGAAAGGTCTAGTGTATTCAATCGTAAAATCTTCTGATTTTTCCGCGTTTTTAGAATCTAATATCAATAGAACCATTTTATTTATAGAGAACATTTTTTTCATTGAAGTCGCTGGGTTCTTGGGTAAAAGAATATAGCACATCTACAACTGGCCTACCCTTGTTTCTTTCACGAATGTACTTCATACAAAAGTAGCCGCATTTGACGGAAGCAGGGTGCTGTAGAAAGCTCGAGTTACACCCGATATTTTTCTTTCCAGAAGTCAGTAGATACTTCTTAATGTTAGGATGAATTTTGTATACGTGTTCTCCAAAAGGATCAAAATACTCAACAAAGTTATTTTTAGGATCGTTATAGTAGCAGACCCAGTGCGTACCAGGTCCTGTGACAATGTCCAGATTAATAATACCGTTTTCAAACCGACTCATCTTTTTAGGCAACAGATCGGAAGTAAAGACGCCCCTAAACCCCTGTTCATGTTTCATATTTTGTTTAATTACTTCGTCTGATATTCCCAGTTTTGATAGACGCCCTTTCCAATGGGCCTTTTTTTTACACATCCAGATCCTGAAATTTTTTCCAAAGCTTTCTTTGCTCCATATCCAGCCGCCCCACTTGCAGCACCTAGTGCTAAAGCCTTGGCCCCAGCAATTAACGCAGGTAATAGAAAAGGTAGAAAACCACCCGTTTTCTGGAGCTGCGTCTTACTGATAGTGATACGCTTCCCCTTCCCAATTTGAGCTATCTGTGTTCGAGTTAAATGTATATCTTTGTTGGGGGCTTTTGTCTTATCTATTTGTAGAGATACTTCTTCTCCTTTCTGGTATGCGGATTTTAGCTTAGCAATCTGATGATCGCTTAAATGTATTTTAGTCTTTATGTAATTACTCATTTATTTAAAGAAAAATTTTTGTAGTATTGTTTTACTTGCTCGTTGGTCATAGTTCCTTCTCTCAACAATGCATCCAATAAATCAACGACTTGATTGTGTAACTTTTTACTTTTGGACCCTTTACATATCTTATCAGTCAATCGGGCTAAAATTTCCATTTTGTCTTCTACTCCTTTACCGATATAAATTTCTTTTCTTTGCAAGTCTCTGAGTCGGTCCCGATAATCTCCTAACGTAGTCATATGATCTCTCAAATAATCAGCCTTAGCTAATAAGCGATCTTCTCTTTCTTCATCCTTTTTAGTTATTCGAGATATCTGACTCATAATGTTTCCTTTTTGACGAGACATTTTTAGGTAAGTATCATTTACTTTACTCATAATTTCTTGCAAAGTTTCCTTGGTCTCATGGTACAATTTTGAGGGTCTTGGAAAGTTATTTTTCTCTAAAAACTCTACATCCAATTTTTTATCAAAATCATAGACTTCTAAAGGCGGTTCAATAGCTAGAGGAATGTGATCAACAGCATCTTTTATAGCCTGAATATTCTCCTTTCGATTAATTTCTTGTTCTTGTAGCTTTTCAGTTACAGGCTTGTGAAAGTCCGATAGTGCTTTCTGGATACCTAATTTTTGCTCTAGTTGTTGTTCGTTGTTTTTTCTAATTTCAGCTTGAAGCTTATAAACTTTAAGTTCATATTCAACTTCCTTTCTTAATTTCTTATTTCGTTCTTTTTGTATAGCATTCATCTTTATTATTATGCAAGAAAAATTTTACTTAAGCAAATTATATTTTTACTGAAGCAAATTATATTTTTACTGAAGCAAATTTTTAACATTAAATAAAGATGATTCAAATTAAAAATTATACAGAAGCAGAAGAACTTGTCGATGCAAATCAACATTATTTATTACCTAAACACCCTTTCAGACTTCTAATCGCTGGAGCTTCAGGTACTGGTAAAACGAACTTATTGCTGAATTTTATATACGACTATCTCGAATTTGATAATTTGTTCGTTTGTGCAAAAGATATGTACGAACCCAAGTATGGCAAACTGAAAGAAAAGTACACAATGTTTGAGGGCGTGGATATTGACTCGATAAAGTACCCCAAAAAGAAGAAGAAAATTATCCTAGAGTTATATGAAAGATTCGGCAAGAAAGGAACTTTATTCTCCTCTGATACAAAAGAATTTATAAAAGTGGATGACCTGGACCCATCTTGTAAAAATGTTGTTGTCTTTGATGACTGCATGACTGACAAGGACCAGAGGAGCATAGAAGATTTTTTCATCAGAGGTCGGAAGAAAAACGCCTCAATCATTTATCTTTCTCAATCTTATTATAGAACACCCATTGTTATCAGAAGAAACTGTAATTACTTGATATTTTTTAATATTCAACCGAGGGAGATTCAACAGATCATAAGAGAGATAGATGGTAGTTTGACAAAAGAAGAATTCAGTAGATTATATAAAAAGTGCATGCAACAGCCGTATGATTTCTTTATGCTTGATTTAGTTAATCCGGCTCTGAGATATCGGAAGAAATATTTCACCCCTATAAATAAAGATGGAAGAATACTTGCAAAAGAAAATTTACGTATATAGAAAGAGCTACCACCACTACCATAAAATTAGTGTCACTATGACCGTTAGCAAGTTCGTTTTAAGTTCATTGGGTTTATCAGCTTTTGTACTTGTTCCCTTAGCTGCTCTGAGCTTAAGCGTCGGTATTGTTGAAGTTATTGATAAAGCTTTGAATATCGCGGAAAGGAAAGAAGAGTACAAACAGTCTTACAAGTTTTACAAACAGCTGCTCAATTCATACAAATCGAATACCCTATCAGAAGAGGAAGTGTATAAGCGAGAGGAGGATTTCATCAATAATTTAGTCTACTTACCCAGAGAAAAATATATGAAACAAACCCTGCTGAATGGATATCAATATATGAGTAAATAATTTTTTATATATAAATAAATGTGTGGTAAAAAGACTTGCAATAAAGGAAAAGGTGTTGTTAACGCAGCAATTAATAATTTACCGTTTGAAATGCATCTGCCAGGGCATCAATTTACAGGACCAGGAACTCAACTGCTCAGAGGAAAAACTAGACTGAACCCCGATTTAACATACAAAGAATGGAGTAAGCCTATTAATAGGGTTGATGATAGTGCCTATAAACATGACGTGTGCTACATTAAAAACAAAGATACCGAAACCAGAAACAAAGTGTGTGACTCAAACATGATAAAAGAATTGGACGACATTCCCAATCCAAGTTTTCGTGAAAGGCTAGATAGAGCTGTTGTGAAGCCTATTATCAAAGCAAAGAAGACATTTGGAATGGGCTCAAAAATATATTGTCTCAAATGTAAAACACACACCGACACAAAAGATGAACAGCATGTCACCTCTAAAAACGCTAGACCTATGTTGAAAGGTATTTGTGTGGGTTGTGGTTCTAAGAAGTGCCGTTTTTTACCGCTGAAGGGGTAACTGAGAAGGGTTGCCCCGAAAAGGTTTATTACGATCCCGAAACAGGATTTTGTGGCATAAATGTACTGAGCAGAAAAACTGGTTTAAGTCGAAAAGAAGTCTCGGAATTTTTACACCGACAGGATGTATACACAAAGCATAAACCACTTATCCGTAAGTTCAAAAGAAGGAGAATTTACGTGTCACATATCGACGACCAATGGCAAGCTGATTTACTGTTTGTCTATAAATTTGCGAGAAGTAAGTTTAATGATGGTATCAAGTACTTATTAACAGCTGTTGACTGTTTCAGTAAATATGCATGGGCTGTTCCTCTAAAGGATAAATCAGCAGAAGAAGTAACTCAAGCATTTAAAAAGATCTTCAAAGAAAGAATACCTGAAAGGGTTCAAACAGATAAGGGTTTAGAGTTCGTCGGAAAAACAACTCAAAAATTATTCAAAGAAAATAATATCCAATGGTTCACAACAGAAAATGTTGAAATAAAAGCTGCCATGGTTGAAAGATTTAATCTCACTCTTGGTAATAAAATAAAGCTCTACTTGTGTGCAAATAGCACTGAAAGATACATAGATGTATTGGATCAATTAGTGAAGAATTACAACAACTCATACCACAGAAGTATAAAAATGACTCCTGTTGTGGCCAGTCTAGAAGAAAACAGTAGTGAAGTCTATCGCAATTTGTTTAAAGAAAAGGTCATACGTAAACATAAATACCAGGTAGGCGATAAAGTAAGAATATCTATATATAAGTCTACCTTCAGAAGGGGGTATCAAGCAACTTTTACAGATGAAATATTTGTCATTTCTGAAGTATTAGAAACCGACCCAATCACTTATAGAGTTCAGGATTTAAATAATGATGGGGTTATAGGCACTTTTTATGAATATGAATTAGTAAAATATGATAAGAAAGACAATGTGATTGAAAAAATCATCAAAAAGAAAGGGGACAAATATCTAGTTAAATGGTTAGGTTATCCTGAGACTAGCTGGATTGATAAAAAAGATTTAGTTAATTAATTTTTAATAGCCGAATAAGCTATTAAAAATTATAATCACTTATCGGGGGCCTCAGCTCTTCGTGACATGTTGTTCAAACGTACCAGCCGGTAAAAAACTCCAATTTAATGCTTCGAAGATGGTTCTGCAGATTTCATCATTCTGAATAAGAGTCTTCTTGAGTTTAGGTAACTTAACTAGAAGGCGTGAAATATAGATGTCGTAACCTCTCTTCCATAACATACGGTATAAGATATAGTCTTTGCTGATTATGTTTTTTCGCTCTGGGTACATCTCCTCATATTTATGGATGAAAGAATAAAAGTCGTTCAAAAGCTCTTCTTCTTCAAAGGGTAGGTTATGTGAACCTAACCATTTAGCCAGATTTTTCATTCGATGTTTTCGCCTCTGTTGTTTCTGCATGTTTAAATACATATCGAGATTATTGATAGGGGGTATATTTGGATTATACCTCAGCTCTTCGTGACATGCTTGGCAAATGTACCAGCCATCATCATTTTGAATTACATATTTGTGTTCACATTCATGAGTTTTCAAGTCTCCGTCTGAGGTAACTTTATTGTCCAGACCTAACATTCTTATTAGTTCCAACATTTCCTTCGATGCTTCGATCATTATATTCTTTTATAAGTTTGACAATTTTTTCAAACTGATCATGCAACTTTTTTAAAGATTTTTTCACTTCTGAAATGTCATCGCTATAAACATCTAATTGAACATACTGATAAAGAATTCTATAGCAATATATCTCAGACTCAATTTCATTCATTTATATATATCTTTGTTTTCTTTAACTCAGATAAAATACGAAGCAGTATTATTTTCCGCTTGGAGAGTTTCGACCTTGTTTTCTACTTCCTGCTTTCATAACGTCTGTAGCGAGCGCTGACCTTGACTAACATCTCTTCCTCTTTAAAGAAGAGTTCTCTCAGAGGTAGCGGTAGAAAAAAGCGGAGATTACGAGAATCAAAAGGAGATGGCAGCACTATATGGAGGGGAAGCACTATATGGATAGGAGTAGAATTTATTTTTCGCGATTGATTTTAAGCGTTTTATTCTATATTTTTTAATCAGAGAAACAATAGTGATAGATATTTTGAAGAATTCTTACATTATAAGAGGGAAATAACTTGTTTAAAGTGCTATTTTTGAAGATTTTCGTCTGTGGTGTAATGGTTAAATTAAAGGTATGTGTATATTTAGATGGGTACCCATGGCAAAACGGTTAGCGCGCAGACCTATTAACATCTAGGTCCCAGGTTCAAATCCCGACCTCTCCCGGGTTGTTTATCAATCCGGGTTGATGGTTTATTGAACTATACCGAGCCAAAAATGACATGTCAGCTTGCTTTAGTCGTTGTTCCAATAAAGCAGCACTCATCGATACTAAGTGGTGGGCGGGCCCGACGCTAGGCGTCAAAGTCTTACAGTGTTGTCCTTATATGTTGTTTGTAAGCCTCAGTGGCGGTAGGCTCAGAGTGTATTTGGTCTTGAATTCGGCTCATCAAGAAGGGCCCCTTGGTGGGTCGAATTTGAGATTGAATATACTCTGAGCCTACCGGGAGGCATTTTGCAAAAATTTTTTCGAGAACGTTTGTATCCCAGTCCTCTCTTTGTCGGTTGCTGGGTTGGCCTGTGCCCTTGAGGGAGAATCTTGTTACAGGGACCAGCTCTAGACTCTCATCGGTGAGTGGTTTTTTGATGTTCAGGGCGGGGCTGTTCACTCTGTAGGCGTGTGATATGTCCGGGATTGGTCCTAAAAATCAACGTATATTTTTTAATGGTGATGATACCATTAAAAGAAAATTTACTGTTCAAATTTAAACATTTGCGCTGGTAGTGCTTTCCCGACATCTTTAGTTCCCAAATATACAAAGAATAGAGGTTTAATCTCATTAAGCTCCATATAGTCGGACGCCTTTTCGTCGCATCGTTTCGGCAGATACAAATTTGAGCCGTCTTCTAACTTCACTACTAGTTTGTCACCATATTTGGTTTTGACCTGTTTAATTTCCATGACAGGGTATTTTACGTCGATATTGAGCTCATGCATCTTCTTGAAACTTCCTTCCAATGTACTAAGTGCGTTTAGTTTCTTCAACAGTTCCATGGTTTTTGATCTTTCTTTACATTAGAATTCTTTTCTTTAAGTGCTTAAAATATTGTTGGGGTATCATTTTTTAACGGGCCCACAGTTTGTAAAAGGGGTCGCGACGCTGCGGCATGCGTAGGGGGTACCCTTCCGGCTCAGCGACTTTTTGCTTGTTTAATTTGTATGGCTGAAATAGAGCCATCACTTTTAGAAAAGGGGTGCTGCTTTAATGGAGGTCTTTACCCCATTGTTTAATCGTATTTGTATGGATGAAATAGAGCCATCACTATTCTAAAAGGGGGTGGCAGCTTCCGTCCGCGGAAAAGGGGGTGCTCGCCGAAGGGGGTACCCTTCCCTCCCAACGACTTTTCGGTTGCTCGCTCCGGAAAATTGGTGTGGTTGATATAGAGCCATCACTTTTCTCGGGAGGTGCTTGCGCTAGAACCTTGCTAATGGCTGATTCTGATACCATTGCTTTGTTTAATTTATATGGTTGAAATAGAGCCATCACTATTCTAAAAGGGGGTGTAGTTTTAATGGGGATTTGAGAGCCATTGTTTAATCGAATTGGTGTGGGTGATATAGAGCCATTACTTTCTAAAAGTGGGTGGAGTTTTAATGGGGGTCTTTACTCCATTGTTTTTAAAAGTGGGTGGGAATTTTTGTGGGTGATATAGAGCCATTACTTTCTAAAAGTGGGTGGAGTTTTAATGGGGGTCTTTACTCCATTGTTTTTAAAAGTGGGTGGGAATTTTTGTGGGTGATATAGAGCCATTACTTTCTAAAAGTGGGTGGAGTTTTAATGGGGGTCTTTACTCCATTGTTTTTAAAAGTGGGTGGGAATTTTTGTGGGTGGGTTTCGAACCATTGTTTTTAAAAGTGGGTAGAAATTTTTAATGGGTTAAATAGAGCCATTACATTTCTAAAAGTGGGTTGAGTTTTTATGGGGGGTTTATGGGTCTGCGCCAGCTCTCTCATTTGCACACTACTATCTTATATCAAAAGAAATGAATTATCTTGAAACATTCAATATTACTTTGGCGTAAATAAAATAAGATTAATTAATTAAAATATGAAGTTATATTTGTTTTCTAAAATTTCTTTAAAATGTATTGTAAATTACCTTTACATTTTTTTCCACTAAGAGTTACTACTTACTGTTGCTATAAAGTAAATTAATATATTCATTAAAGAGTCAATAATATTATTTAAATTAAATTTTAGTCTATTACAATTTTCATTTATTTTTACTATTTTCAAACAATGTGAAACTTAGAGACCAAGAGAAAGAGACACACACTAGAATAGTGCTTGACATTAGCAGGTCAAACTCCATTTTAAGAACTTTCGACATATGAACATATAGAAGTAGGCACATACCTTTGTACTAAATGGAGCCCTCATGGCAAATCAGAGTAGTTGCACAGACTCGGAGTTAGTAACTGCAAGGAATATATGTAGATTTCCGTTTTTTTTAAGCTTTTATTTTAAGAGTTATTACCGTAACTGTTTGATCCTAGATTTTATGCGATTGCACAGCTAGGAGATTTTTAAACTATTCTCGTCTTCTAAGTACTTTTCTCAGTTGAAGAAACTTTTCTTGTGCAAAACTTGTTTTCTTGGGAAAACTTTTTTTAACTCGGCTTGAGATGGTGAGAACCCATGGATTCTGATCTTCCTTTGAGAAGTTGGTGGTGAATTTCGAAAATACGCTTCTAAGCAAAACATATTCTGAAATATGGTATTGATTTTGACGCAACAAACAGTGAGACTAAATACAGATAATGTTTGATAAATATTTGTATCTCCTTTACGTACAAACAAAGAAGGAAAATTAAGATATTTGTTTCTAACAACCACTATAACCTTGAAAAGAGCACAGCAGATTTATATTATTTTTATGATTATTACATTTCTTCACATTCATACACTACATATTTTTTCATTTAATTGATTTTAATAGGGAACAGATTTTTGGCAAGAATATATTTTAGATTTTGTATCGCGTTAGTTTTTTTTTAATATATATATGGCAATGAGGATTATGTCAATCAGTATGTAATCAAAAATCACACAGACATACTAATCACGTCCAATCTATTTTGTTACAACAAATAGCACTGATCATTAAATCTGTATGAAATAATGCACTATTCTTTCAATGAAATGGAATCATGAATTGATGAAAGCACTTAACATTATTGAAATTATTTTTACGAAATCAATAGATTGCATTTATTTCACTACTTTTCTTCAACGCCTAAAGAATTACCAAATCTCCAGCTTGAATGGAGCACTCACTGTTTAATTAATCTACACATTCAAAAGCGTATCGTAATTCTGACGTTTATTCCCCCATGAGCAATATTCTTCAGATAATTCACTTAACTTTCTTCCCTTTGAATGCCGCTCCAGATGAGCAAGGCAGCTATTATTGATTTTACTTTTATCCACTTGTTTTACTTTAATTAACCGTTTCTGTCGTATGGTTCATATGTAACATTAATTTGATAGACTTACTTTAGTTATTGAATTGGTTTTAGTAATTACTTGTCACTTATTCCCTTGATCTAAGGTGAATTAGAATCGTGTTCTAAATTTTGGCACATTTTAATACAGATTAAATAAGTAGTTTGTAGATTAAATAGTTTGTAGTGTATTTATTTTTGCTAATTTCAACAAGCCCAATTTTGAAAAATTGGTATCGTTGATCCAAATGATTACAATTAGCGTATTGCTCTTCAATTCAAAGGACTTGATAACACATTTCGACTGACACTATACTTGAAAATATAACCGGGGGAGGTGATAACGTCACGAGGTTCATGACGCTATCAATGATGATAACGTCACGTACACAAAACTTGTATCGAGTCTATTTTTGCATCGTGCCTATTTTTGACAACAATGATTGAAACTATCAAGTATGCTGATCATTGAGATAAATAATCCCTTACATGCATGATTATGTCAAATTTTGTCCTGTGCTGCCATATTAAGAAATATATAAAATACTGAATGAATTCCGAAGTTTTCATTCGAATATAAAAAAAATCTATCTAGTTCTAGATTTTTCGATAACAAAGCCGCATATAAAGGTTTCGTGAATATGCAATTATATTTGTAGCATCTATGGTGTACACAAAAATCTACCACCGTCACCAGTCAGACAGATGAACATCACTCTAAAAAAAGTAAAAACGTGTTCAGGAGATCTTGAAACATACACTGGTATCAAAATCCTAACATAAGGAGGAAACAATACTTCATCACTACTATGCATGACAGAGAAAAAATTTTGATGCAATGTAATTTAGATACTACGTGCAACTTGATATTACTGAAAACAAATAAACGTGTTTTTAATTTACTAATTAAAATATGTATAATTAATTTTCTGTAATTCGCCTTTTTTAGAGCTATCACGCTTCTTTATCATGAAAATTGTATTACCTCGGGAATGACTTGTGATAACTAATAAATAATGATGAACATTTTTCTACTTAAACATTACATCCGCCTCAAAGCATTCACTATTTCTACTTCAGAATGACAGAATAACTGAAAATATCATTTCTCCCTGTAAATATCTTGTCTTTAGTGTGGTGTAACCCGTTTCTCCTTATAAAATCCATCCCAAGCAGAGATCAAAATTCTTACAATTGAAGTTGCCCAAATTATTTTAACTGGAGGCATTACGTGACCTACTTCCTACACAGTGAAAGGTGTGGTGACGGAATACAATGGTACTGAAGCGGAACCAGAAACCCTCGATAAAGGTAGATTTCCAGCGATACAACTGTTGTACAGCCATAGAAAAAAAATATGTATATATATGGTAGAGGAGGATTGCGACTCCTCTTTCCCGCTTAAAGCAGCTTTTACTGGGCGGGAATGCAATACAATGGTCGGTCTCCCAAATGTGCCAAAGTAAAACTACCTCCTTAACAGGAAAAAGCATGATCAATGACCAGGAACAATGGAGACAAGAAGATTATTCGAAATCCATTCTACGTTATATATGATATATATGTACATACATATATATATATACAGTACTGTGGCAATTAATTGAGAAATGCAGTTTTTTTTAAAAAATTCAGTTTTATTCAAATTTTCTATGGATGCATTTAAAACTAATAAGTGATATGACCTCCCCGAGACTTTATACCATCACAGACACGTTTCGGCATGGAATGTACTAGACTAGCACATGTAGTTTCAATTTCAACGTCTCTGAACCACATGTCAATAACGTCTAAAATTAGCTTGTCCATCGTCGTACAGTCAAATTTGTGAAGCCGTTTTTGGACAATAGCCCACAAATTTTCTATGGGATTCAAGTCTGGTGAATTCCCGGGCCAATCCAGTACGGTAATATTTTTTTTAGCACAGAATTTTGATTCGCTTCGAAGTGTGACATGGCGCTCTGTCTTGTTGGAAAACGCAATCTCCATTCGGCTACAGTTTAGCCATGGTTGGAAGCACTTTTCGGGTCAATATGACTTCGTAACTGGCACTGGTCATCATTCTCTCTACGGGAACAAGATATTCTGTCCCCAAAGCGCTGAAACAACCCCAAAACATCTTTTTGGGCGGATGCTTGATTGATGTGGTGCTGATTGAGAGGTTCTCCTTGGCCCCTTCTCACGAACATGGATCTAAATCCCTGACCCACAAAATGTGTTTTGTCAGAAAAGAAAACCTTCTCCCAGTCCATGTTTTGTATTTCTGTGCCCATTCCCACCTTTTTTTCTTCATGTGAAGCGTCAGAAGCTGTTTCTTGTACGGTCGACGTGCTCTCCGCCCGCGTTCTAACAGCCTATATCGCACTGTTGAAGATGCAATATCAACACCAGCTGCCGCCATGGACTTGGACAGATCAAAACTGGTTAATCGAGGATTTTTAACACTCATTCTATGTAAATGTTTGTCGTCACGAGCCGAAGTTGATCTTTTTCGGCCGCATCTTCCAGAGCGGTTGGTTCCAGCATTTCCTGTTTCCTGAAACCGCTTCCAGATCCTCCCGACACTTGCTGTACTCACTCCACATATTTTACATATTTCCTCGAACTCTTAGAAGTGTGTTCTCTAAGCGCAATTACTTTAGCATATGGTTCCGCGCTGATATCCATGACGCTAATGACCCCTGCAACAACTGAGAAACTACCACAGCGGAACACCTGCCACCTGGCGGAGGAATTTGAACAACAGCTACTTACCAGGTGCATACGAACACCTGCTACTTTGATAAAAACTGCAATTTGAACTCTGAGGTAATTTGGAGTACTTCTTCCTAAGCTTACGTGTGATAAAATGCAAAAAAAGGACATTTCTCTATTAATTGCCACAGTACTGTATATATATATATATATATATATATATATATGGATATATATATATGTATATATATATATAAATATATATATATATATATTTATATATCCATATATACATATATATATATATATATATATATATATATATATATATATATATATATATATATATATATATATATATATATATATATATATATATATATATATATATATATATATATATATATATATATATATATATATATATATATATATATATATATATATACCGCACCTAGTGTCCATGTCGACCATGACCTAAAGTATTACTAAATCTTTAATTTTCGTACTACAATTTTTGATTAAACTGCACACTCAATGGCATTATTTCTCCTTGACGTCAATTTTCCCTAAAGCAATACTCGTAAGATAATTATATATTCTGTTATTTATTCGGAATGCTGTGCCAGGTTTCACTCTATTGATCTTGCCTTTAGTAACTTGTTTTATTTCAATTTACCACAGTTTCGCTCGTACGGTTGATTGTAGAGAATTAAAGAGAATTTAAGAGAATTCAATTTAATAGTATGCTTTGCATATAATTTTTTAGCACCACACATATCTCCATCATATAAATCGTTGTTGTCAACACCAATTACATATCTGTCGTTTTAAATTTTGTATAATACTTTTACATTTAATATTCTTTGAAATCCAAATTTTTAAAGTGCATGTGATATTTGAGCAGTATACAATGTACCCAATTAGTCTTTAGATATATGAATCACTCGAAATCTCAGATTGAATTGAATTCAGATATTTTACGATCTGTAATTCTTTGTTGCACTCGCATAAGAATGAATTCCCTCGTTAATAAGTTTCTTTGTTTCGAAAGTTGTATGTTTTTTAACAGAACATACATGTAAGATATGTTTACTTAAAACATACTACTAAGGAATGTTAAAAACATTCGCTTAGTGGATCTTTTTATGTGCACAAGTTCAAGTCATGCACAAAAATCTTAAATTTATGTCATTCGTTTCTAATGACAAATTGCATCAGAAATAGTCATTCATGCAATATTATTGGAAGTTCTGATTTCTTAATATTTTTTTCAAAATTTCATTTGAAAATTGGGGAGTGTTCCGAACATTCGATTGCGTTCAAAATCAATAGCTTTCTAGTATATACTGATTGTAATATTTGTACCAAATTTTGTTCGAAACGTTCCATTCGTTCGTGAGATATAGCATCCAAAGTGTCACTCACACATACACACACTCACAATTATTTTATATGTTCAATCGCTATTATACATCTGTTACTCCCTATTATGTATCAGTTACACACCATTATCATTTTATTGTTCAACTAAGAGGATGCGCTCCCTACTCGCTGACAATGTAACTCGTTTCACGATTCGAGAGGCTTCGCCTGCTACAACCTGGCACTCACTTTGCGAATGCTTTCAATCCATCTTCTACGTAGACGTAATAAGTCTGTTGGATGTAGACCGATTTTCACTGACGTGAAGAATTCAAACAGTAAACATAACACACTCGAAGAAAAAACGCAGGATAGAAAAATTAACAGCAGAATTGTAGAACACTGATTAATTAATTGGAATTTAAACTAGAAACGAACAAATGGCATATACAAAATGCAATGAAAACCAGCCAAAAATTATATCATCAAACTCTGAAACACGATAACAAGTGCCATGCTTGTCAAAGTGCGATGTAATATTTCTCCAAGAATTCAAATGGACAATGTATCTGACGGATATCATTTTAAACACATTCTACACTTGATTTATTGTATCATTCTTAAATGATAACAATTTACTAATAACCCTATTATATTACATGAATGGCATCTGTAACTGTTTTATTGCCAATTCGTACTCCTTAGACAATATTCTGCTACGTTGTAATTGGCTTTCTTAGTGTATCTCGCGTGTTGCCGAATTTATCATACGAACTTTAAAATCCATCACCAAAAACACTGCAATCCTTTTATTCGATCGGACATGGGTTCTTTACTCCAGATAGATCTAACTTTTCCCACAAAGTTATTGGATTTCTTAAAGACTTCTCAGGAACCCCTGTACAGTTTTTTCTTTAGGATGCCAATTCCAAATCAAAACGCAATCCTGAAAATAGCAAACAATTAATTCTTAACAGCCACAGAGTGATCTAACAGATATAAAGTGTCCAAACACATTTACAAATTTTACAACCTCCTAGATTTGGCCTAAAGAAATAAAATAAACATGTCTTCTACCATGGACAAACCCTAACTACACATAAATAAGCACTAGACTTTATATAACGGTACAATATAAGATACGCGATATGAGATACGTATGCGATATAAGGTACCCAAATCCTTTGCCCATTTTGCCCGCCTGCAATCCACAATACATCTGAATATTACTTTCATATATAAGGGATTGTTTCTCAACAGATCAGGATTCCTTAATTCCCGCGGTTTATCAACGTCGACCGTCCGAGTTTCGATATCCACCTTTTTGTGATCGATAATCTTCCTTTCTTTCGACCCAGACCGTCTGGCCTCTCCGAAAGTGCAATATATCTGTTTAGACGGCCGGGGCAGTGGTACCCAAATTAGTCTAGAATCCAGTGGGGGTGACATCCACGGAGATCGTACCCTCCTTCTCCTACTACCATCTTCTCGGAAAGACTTTTCAAAACTACGTATTTAACGTTTCCGTACTCTGCAGTTTGAGCAGAGCCGGTAATAGAACTAGTGCCCTCCGAGTGCAATGCCCTTGCTCTAGCCACTGGATTGTCCCGCACCTGTGATCGTTAATCTACATATTATCAATCACCGAGGTATGGACAGTCCAAGGATGTAGCTACGACGCACGTCAAGGACTTATTTAATTTAAATTTGATTATTTTTTTTCTCATTTTGAGAATTCGTTCTTTACCTGGGAAGCTCCTGATATTAAACTTTGTTAGTAAATGGAAAATTCATAATAAAAGGCAAATTGTAGACAAGATAACTAGAAGGTTGTCGAGACCACACACTATGTATACTGCTAAGATGGGTTGCATATAGAAGATATATTTCTAAAGATAATTCCACCATAAATAGTTATTTGGGAAAAACACTGAAACTATTGGTGTATGAGTGAATTATCAAATTTTATACGGTCTCTAGACATTAAGAAGATATATACCCTAGAATGCTGCATTTATCCACATTTATTATATGACTACTATCATGTTATATTAGAAAACAGAGGCATAAACAGATAGGAATTAGTTCACGACATCCTTCTGGCTAATCAATTAGTTATATTAACTCTCCATATTGTTCATGATAAGAAACGATGTCCAGCACTCCAACCGTCTCCAATCGACCCCCCCCCTCTCACGCCTTCTTAGGAAAATATTGAATTAAAGAAATGTTTTGATGAAGCCTGTGGAACATTTTTTACTTTCCTTATATACATAATGTATAAGGAAAGTATTGTGACGGGGTCGAAAATTCGAATTCGAGTTTTCGACGGGAGAGCACGTTTCAAGCATCCCTGATCACGAATCAAACATTTTTGGAGTGATGTCTGCGTGTGTGTGTGTGTGTGTGTGTGTGTGAAAGTATGTGTGTATGTGTGTGTGTCAGTGAGACTGTGGAGACGATAACAGACGAACGAATGGACCGATTCGAACCAAATTTGGTACAAAAATCACAATCCGTAAACACTGGAAGCCTATTGTTTTTATACGTAATCGAATGTTCAGAACCTCCCTAAATTTTCGAATGAAATTTTGAAAAAATCGTCAAAAAATCAAAAACGCTAATAAAGTTACGCAAATAGACATTTCTTATGTAATTTTTCATTAGAAAACGATTGGCATAAATTTTAGAAGGCTAACATGAACCGTTCTCGAGATATTGTACATTTTTCAAAAAAATTATGAAAAAGTCACATAAAAAAAATTCCTATTGAGAAACATGTTCACTTTTCATATGTAATACCATGCGATAAATTGAGTGACATCATTCTCGTGGATCTAGCTCGTTCCATTCATGAAAAAATATACTTTGAATAATACTTTTGTATTTGAACGCCAATAGTCATTTATCTGCTGTAAGAATAACTTTTTTCTTAGTGCATAACTCTTGGCGAGATTTTGGCGACGAATTTGGCGAAATGTCGCCAACTTGGCGACTTTTTGAAATGTTGCCAAATTAACGTAAATCTCGTCAAATGGATAAAAATGACGCTAAATCAATGAAAATGACAACTAATTGTCGAAAATTCAATATCTTGGAAAGAATATTAGTATCTACTATAAGAAAAACCTATTTTTTTACTGTAAAAGTAGTAAATTCATTACATTATATAAGGAAAGTCATGTGTTGCCCACATCAGATTTTTTTAGTTTATAAAACCGATATGTTCATCGAATTATGGAAATTCTATAGCTGAATAAGTCATACGACTAACTATTTTAATATATTTATATATGATAGAAATGTACGCTTCTATAAATCTTATTAAAAATTCAAAAAGTTAGCAAGAAATCTATAAAAATATAAATTTGGCAAACTAAATATTTCTTTTAAAGTAAATAAACACCCTATACAGTTCAATATATCCTTTACAAAAATTAAATATTTTTACTATTCGAAACTTGGAGCCTTGTTAACTGTAAAAGGATTTGTCTTTACCCGTAAGTAGCGAGGCAAAAGTTTTTCTTCAATACATGTCTGAATAAGAAATAATAGAAATCCTGTTTTCGTATACGATCCCTTTTGCATAACAACGCTTGATTTGAAATTTTAATGACATGTTTTCGCATATAAAGAAGAATCAGTTCTTTTGAAACTTTTAGCTTGCCTATTATATTGAAATATTTTTCAGATTTCTAAAGCAATGCCAGAAAAAATTAAAATAAACGGCCATTCTGCACGAAACTATGGTTAAACAAAGTGCATAAAAATAAATAGAAAGTATGTTATAGAAATATATATACAGGATAAAGTTGTAAGTAATGTCACCAGTAATGTTGTAAGTAAGTCAAATAAGTTTTGTAGGTAGGTAGCTACAGCTATGGAAGAGAAGTATCTCTACAGTAAAGTGATCAACCAGATGAGATTAAAGGCAGCTCTAATACCTTAAATATTTGGAAGCTAGCACGTCTATCTCGGAAAGTATGAAATAAGCAGAAAATAAAAGTCAATTAGAAAGTTGTAGATGTATTGTTGATATGTATATATGTAGTATGTATTATAAATATATTGTATATGTAGATATATAAAGTTAGAGTATAATCATATTAGTCAAAAAAATTGTTACCTGTATAAAGCTGTCAATACTTCCTTAAAGAAAACAGGCATGTGAAAAACATGGGACTATAATTGTTCCGAAGGAGTTTTATAGCCCTCTTCTGCAGGCCAAATTCACATAAATAAAACAGCTGAGGATGAAAATAAAACTTCCAATACTTGTTGACTGTACTTATCTGAAGCCATACCAGGATGAAGCAACTCCTTCCAAGACAATCTATTGGTTATCATAAGTGACAACAGCAGACCCGTTCGTCCGGGAAGGAGATAATTCCTCGCACTTAACACACCAACTGACGGTAAAATAGCTTAAATTATATCTTGGCTGCCATCGGCTAATAGCCATACCTCAAAATTTGAACGGAAGAGACAGACCTTTACCCCAAATTTAACTCAAGGTCCGGGGTGGGTTCGAGGCTTAATCTCTCACTCTAACTTACATGAAGCATGATGCAAACTATGGGAAACATACGACTGACTGCACCGTATTCACGTTACATGCTGGGGAAACCGCCAACAACCCAGCATGCGCTGAAGAGAAAAACCTTTCTTTACAAAGATGTTATAGATGGTCGCATCTTCACCTGTCCTGAGCCACCAAACAACACAGCGCTTTCACATACATTACAATATCAAACATTTAACTATAATAAATGCATTACAACGTAGAATTGTTTCGGTTTTGTATTTCAATTCAATTTCTATTAGATTTAGATTTTCTATTATTTATTATCAGTTTCTATTACTTATATTTTATATATAGAGGGCAACGTCAGAATGAGCTATATATGTTAACGAGTGTATATTTGTTAAAATAAATTAAAAATCATGTCAATCCAACAAACCTAATGTTTCCAGATGCCTTATATTAATATTGCCCTTTATACCTTGGAAACAATTTTTCGCAACTTTCTTAATTTTTATAATTTCTGTCTTAACAGCGGTGTATTAAAGCAATTTGATTGTCACATTTGGATTTTGAAAACGACGAGTTTTAGCAAGAATCTAAAACTTTATTTTTTTATGACTACTGTTATTATTCACTCAAAATAGTCAATAAGTATTTTATGTGAGATATATTCACAGGTTCATAATGTGTTAAAATGAGATAAATTCAAATTCTACCTCTACAATATTTTATAAATTAATTAATAATTTTATAGAACATCTAGAACACTCTCCTTTGTTTCTTCACTATATATATATAAATCTGAAGTAAACTAAAAAGCTGTAATAATTGCATATAAAATTTTGCCTTTGAGAGCAATTAGTTAAAAAATAAAAAGGAAGTAAAAAGGGAAGCTTCTGCCAGAAGCAAAAGAAAAAAAAATTCAACAACTTTTTGCATCTGGTTTAATTATAAAGTTGTTTGCAAGCTTGAGTAAATATCCTTTAAAGAAAGGTTTTATTTAGTTAAGGTCCTTCCTTAAAAGAGAATATTAAAATTCAGCATCAACAAGGTTTGAAATGTAAATTTTTAGATTTTTTTTTTACTGAAATCACTTTATACGTAATTTAAGTTTTAAAAATTCTTTAAGATGAGATTTTGATTTAAAAAAAGATAAAAGGTAGCTATAATTCAATTTAAAAAATGTTTAAAAAGCTTAAAAAGGATTGTTCTTAATGAATCTTGTGTAATCTCCTTTGTCAAAATCCCGTTAAGAGAAACTATTTTTACATAATGAGCTTTTAACATATATATGAAAATACAATAGGATCAAGTATTTACATTTAATGGTTACTAATTTTTAATATAAGAATAGAAAATGTGATAATTATACTGTGTTGCCCACACTTGTAAATTCAACTTATGTACAATAAACTTCTGCATAATTTTTATTAAAAATTCAAATTAAATTAAATACTTTTAAAACCGAAGTCACAAACTTAGGTTAAATATATACCAGTATTAAATCATCTTTAAAAACATTACTTAATTACTTGAACTGGAGAATTCTTTAGCTCATCACTATAATTCTCGTCTAGCATACGTTAGTTATGTTACAGTTGCAGCAAAAATGCAAATACTGAAAATGAAGCTAGATTTCTTGTTTATATGGATCTCTGATTTGTAATTAAAAGGGCAATTCACTTTCATCCGTAGTCTCTAGACCAGTGTTTCCCAACGAGGGGCCGACGCCTCACAGGGGGGCAATTTGATTGTTAAGGGGGACAATTCGAAAATGGACTCGTCCAGAATTTAAGTTATAATTATTTCGAATATAGTAGTTCGTTATAATAGTTCGGATTTAAGCTACTCGAGCTGGGTAAACGTCCAGTATATGTAACTTCTGTCCGCCATGTTCGTAGCCGTGATTTCACTATTAGACGCTAGGGGCGGTCGTAGTTAAAACCATCTGAGTCAAAATAGATAACCCTAACTCACATTATGGCCACCAGAGCACACTGGGAAACGTCAAATAAATCCCTCCATGTTCGTTCTAAAGATTATTAGACGCTAGGGGCGGTCACCTGTTGAGTGCAAAGAGTTAAAAGGAGAATCGTTGGTGTTAATTTGAAATAAGCGCCCGATAAAACTGTTGTAAAAGTCTTGTTGATTTAAAAATATATACATTGTATAAATATAAGTGGTATATAAATATAAGTAGTAAGTTTTTGTGTTTTATTTTTATTTATTTCAGTTTTAGAAGCATCTTTTTCCAGAAAAAATTTGTCAAATGGAAAAAATATGTTATTTTGCGGCGGGCTAAATGTGTCATATACATTTAAATATGCATTTTTTAGTCTACGTTTACTCCACTTCACATTAAATTAATTTTAACACATACCTTATTTTTAGTTTTTAATTGATCTTATATTTATTTATTCCATCCCATAGTAAAATGAGTGGTGCAAGCAAGAAAAAAATTCGTCAGTATTCGGAGGAATATTTAAAATTTGGTTTTACACCCACTCTCCAAGATGCACAGTCACCTTTTTGTCATTTATGCCAACAATGCTTGACCAACGAATCAATGAAACGAGGTCGTCTTAAGGCGCATATGATGGCAAAACATAGTGCTCATATTAATTCAGATTTGAATTACTTTCGAACTTTAAAGAAACATTTTGAAAAAAGAGCAACATTAAAATCTCTATTTACTGCTCATACTGCAACTGTTAACCGTACTCTTGAAGCTAGTTATCAAATTTCCTTGTTCATCGTTAAATCTGGGAAAAATCATACAATAGGAGATAATTTAATCAAACCATCAATATCAGCATTCCTTAAAACTGTTCTAGTAAAAGATGACAAAGACGTGAAAGCTATGCCACTTCCTATGCCAATTGCCTAGCAGAAGAATAGATGAAATGAGTGAAGATATTGAAATACAACTTGTTGAAAAGCTGAAAACAAGAAAATTCTCAGTGCAAATGGATAAATCAACTTTGAGAGACAGTGAGGCCGTATTAATAACTTACGTAAGATATATTGATAAAGGGGATTTTGCTGAAGAAATGTTGTTCTGTAAATCATTAGAAAGCACCACTGCCTCCAAAGATGTATATAATAAGGTAAAAAATTACTTAGATGTCAATAATATACCAATGAAAAAGTCAACTTATGTAGAAGTATATATACAACAAAAATTTTCAAAAGTTTCATTGGCTCCAAAAATGTGAAGTGACTGACACCGCTATACTTGTTATTGTCGATTATCTGAAAATTATATCGACTAATTTAAAAGAAAGATTTTCTGATTTGAAATAAATTGATTTTCCAACTTGGATGATGCAGCCAATGTTAGTGGATTTGTGTGATATTCCAGATATGCAGTATCAAGAAGAACTCGCAGAAATGCAAAATGATGCGTCGGTTAAAACTTTATTTAATTTAAAAGGAGCGATGAGGAAACAGAGGTTTTGTGAGGAAACAGATGTAAAATATCCAAATTCAACCAAATGCGCAAGAAAACTACTGTTATCGTTTCCATCTTCATATTTAGCTGAATGTGGATTTAGTGCCATAAATGATTTGCTGCTAAAAAAAAGAAATCGGCAGGATATAACACAACGGGGAGACTTGAGACTGAATCTAACTAAATAGGAACCTAACATAAAATCTATTTGTAGCAAGCAGCAAGCGCAAGGATCTCACTAAACTTAAATAATAAATAATTACTAATAATTAAAATAATATAGAAAAATCTTTCACTAAAATTATTTCGTACTTGAATTTCAGTTCTCCATTATATGTTTTGAAAATTTACTTATAGTGTTTCTTCAACAATTTCCTAGTGATTTCTTCCTAAAACCTATCATTTAAGTTTCTTCAGTGAACAATTCATTTTTTGAATATTAAAAAGTATGTATATGTTACACGAGGGCATAAGAATTTTAGAAAGGCTTAGGTGGGACATGGCACAAAAAAGGTTGGGGAACACTGCTCTAGACAGTAAAATATATTGCGTGGACAGCACATGGCAGCAGCATTTTACGATGCAAAACAATCATTCGAAAAGTGTTTTCAATTATCTAAAAAGTAAGAATTTGTGGTCCATTTGATCCATTATTGCTGTTATCTGAAATGGGAACTGTGACTGTGCATGAAAAAAAAATGTTATAAAATGATAAGTATACATATTTCGGTATGAATAATGCTCGGAATGATTTGAAACTGTGAATAGTTGGAGGTAAACATTTCAAATCTCCAACACCATATATACTTTCTTAATGGAGTTCAATGTCCATCATGTCAACGTCTACCCCTTTTTTGAGATTGTCCAAAACAGCAAATCCAGACGATTTGGTTAAATTCTGGTCGATTTGGCCAATGTCACATCGGTTTAGCCAAAGTTTGGTGAAGTCAATTTAGGTATGGAGAACTCTAGCTAATTTGCACCGTTTTGTTGCAAGACAGAATCCACTTCACTTCTTACTTATAGAACCCGCCTAAGAGGAACGTTCACAAAGCTGAGATTGCATCTCCTACTGCAAGTATCGAGATCCATGATTCTGTTATAGTCTTTTCAGTATAGAACACATATATTCAATGGTAGCAAGACCACTTGCTATGTGTCATAATTTTGCAAAATTTAACAGAGATTTACATAATCATGTCTTCCATATAGTCGACTTCAAATTTCTTAAAAAGATAGACACGATTTGTCAACAGCCTAGTTCAAACTAACAGATACAGTATTTTATTTAATTTAGAATTATATCGTTGCTATTATGGATATGCATGTTTATGTAATATATAATATTACGAAGTAACCAATAAACCATTGAGTCAGGAAAATGTTTTGTTAGTTTAACTTAGTCGCCTTATTAAAGATAATTTGATCACCTAACTCTGATAAAACATTTGCTGAAAAATTGGTAACGTTTCAAAATGTTGCTGAATTGTCAAAAAAGTTGCCAAATTTTTCCTGACATCCCTCCTTTCCCCTCTTGAAGCACTCAAGGTGACTTAAAAAGCCGAATTGTTGCATATTTATATTATCGATCAAGCATCAGAACATATAGATTCCAATTTACGATTCCCCACACAGGGAGCCGAAACACAAGAGGGTTTTTTAAAGTGTCTCCACACTCCACTGGCCTAGAAAGCCGAATTCTTGCACACTTATAGTACCGTCTACGGAACAGAACAGAACGGGCCGAATCTTCGACTTTTCTACCGGTAATCTACTTTTCTACCTCTCCAAAATCCTATGGGAACCTAAAAACTTTTGACACGTGTAGTAGCAACTACACAGGGCAAAACTTATCTGAACAAAAGTTTTCGATTATAAAATTATTTTCGACACTAAGCATCATAACTATTTTTGACACTAAGCATCATTGTTGCACAGTATAAAACTTTTGAAACAATTGAAACTTAATTTTTTAAGAATGTCAGTTTCTTTACCTTTAAAGGAATAAATACTAGTTAATAATAAAATACTAAAAATTAACATTTATTAGTATCTGTCAATAATTCTTAGGGATATTTTAGATAACTATATTTTATAAGAAAACTTTTAAGATGTATCAGTAATATTTAATATTTCTTAAGAATATTGTGAACAAAGATATGTTATCGGATGACAATCTTATACAATTTGCGATGCTTCATTCATTATATTCTATTAAACTCTGTACGTGACTGTCGGTATTTATCTATTCAGATGCCTGAAATAGCTTGTCATTAAAGCGACATAGGATTCTGAATAGGAGCCAATATTCTACAACAAAGATTTTCGAAGATATACGATAGTTACGAGCTATTCTGATATCTGCTTTTAGCGGATAAATTAGGTTTCATCTCTACAAGCACTTTTATATGGATGCGCTATTGTTCCGTAGTGGAGCGTATTTCCGATGTTTTGAAAATGTAAATAGTTTCAACATATTATTTTAAGATTTTATAGTGTCATTTTTTAGTTTTCCAATGTTTCATAAAAATTACCTGAATTGCTTTCAATAAATTTCTAACATAATAGCAGAAAATATGTGTGTCTGTAAATCTTTATGCAGCGTCCACAGCGGAAAATCGAAGCTTCGGACAGGGGCGAAATTCGATACAGAGGGTCCCCGGAAGATATGGCTCGACGACCTGTAATTTTTTAAAATTCGAATGAGTTTACATTTTAAACAATTTAAAAGCCAGAGGCCGGGGATAGTCTAGTGGCTATGGAGAGAGAATCGCATTTGGAATTTTCGAATGCATTCTTGACGGCGTCCAAAACTATCACCGTATCTACGCGGAGTATGCGCACGATGAGTCTGCAGGTCCGAAAGTACTTCCAAGAGCTCCCAAGGTCAAGGGGAGAAAGGTTCTATCACTGTGGTTACTAGCCCTATTGGATTCCCGTCTATATTGGGTGTTTCTCTTTCTATCGTCCAAATCTTTCACCTTAGAGTAGGTTATTGATACCCGAAACTCGACCGTTTTTCGCCATTTCGTCAAACCATTCCATGCATTTCAGCTGCAGGTGTGATATTCTTGCGCATTTCAAACTGTAGTTACCATAACTAGGGTTTAAAATACAACATAACTTTGCGAATTTAAAATATTTATATATACCAGATTATTTAATTTAGTAATATATTATCATTATGGGGACTGTGTCAAAATCGCCAAAATTTTGATGAAAATTCGCTGAAAATTCTTTTGAATTTTACTTCTTGAATAAAGAATGTTTTTTTATTCTGAAATAGTCATTGCGTTGTTTTGTTCTCTCTGTGTGAAGTTATATAAAATATAAAATGTATTAGTTTGATAAATTTGAATCGCAGCTTCTAATTATGCTAGAACTTAGTTTTAAAGACTGTACTTTTTCACTTGAGCTAAAAAAGGCCTTGTACCGGATTGCCTATGCTCCGAATGCAGTTTTAAGCTCATGGCGTTTGCGCAGCAAGTTAATTGTTTTCGATCGAAATAGGCGTATAATAAAAAAGTTGTTTGATTTTCTAGAATTCACTATATATTTCTATGTGCTTTTAATCAAAAGTTTGTATATTAAATCCTGGGTAACATCGATAATATTTTCTAGTGTTTTATAAAAATCGTAGTTCAGTGTGTTTCGATTTGCTATTCATAGACCACATCTGTCCAGTTCTAGAGAATCCATTTAAAACTACCAAACGATTATTTTTCAACACTAAAGCGATTTATACTTTGTAACATGCAAACTCGAAAGTTGCATACAAGCAAAAAAGCGCTTAACTGCTTGCAAGAATTCTATTATTTATTATTTGTTTTATAATCATTTTGTCTATTCCGAATGTAATGTTAATCCCGAACTCCTCTATTCCATTTTCGGGAATTACCAATTAAGTCTATTTCTGACGGAATTTTAGACGGAATTTTAGACGGTAGTTTAGAATCAACGCGTCTGCCATACATGTGTGCTAAGGTGGTTGTTTAGATTTTGAAAGAGGTGAATCGACTAGGCAACGGCATGTAAGTTTCTGTAATGAGTGTACAGATTCGTATATGGGTTTATTCAGTGGGGTAAAAGTTAAATTGTTTAAGAGATTCATTGTGACAGCAATGTAAGTACGCGTATGTAGATGGGATGACATTAAATGTTAAGAGAACTATCTTGGATGCATATTCTGTGTAGTTCTTTAAGTTATTCTGTAAGACGACTGATTTAATAAATGATTTTAAATGAATACTGCTCTGGTGTTTTCTGTAAACTTGGAAGTTCGGTTTACGGATATATGTCTTTCAGCAGAATTTTATGTTTGAGATTAAAGACAGGCATTACAGTGTTCTTAAATGAGAATGTCATGTTCAAGTAGTCACTCTATGACCCTTTGACGCTGAAAGGGCAACGCGACAAATGGTTATTTGTCACCATCATCATTGGTTACACGGACTTGTATGTGTAACATGTAGCATTAAAGGAAATCTAAGGTGGTCGATCAAAGAAATGCGATCTTTCACAGAAATGTAGTTCACAATCTATCATTTTAAAATATATGGAGTGTGGTACGCCCACTAAATTTCAGTATTATTTGCATTTTTAAAGAAGAACTAAATTATCGACCTTTTTATCAAAATAAAAAATTAACTTCAATGAAAAGATGTGAGATATTTTGTCTATTAAAGACAGTAAGTGTGGTTTTTGGAAGCAAACTCAGGCCATTGCATTTCTAAGGTTTTCACTTGAAAACATTTAAATAAATACTATATTTATGTTTTTTAATTTCAAAAAAACGAAAATGGAACTTTAATAGGGGCTATTCAGATTGGCATCACCGGAAAAATCTTTGAATTTAAGTGTAATTTTTCTTTCTTGATGTAGTGTGAAAATGAAGAATAGATCTTATTAAGAGTAAACTTCAGCAGTGGTGATTTAGATTTACAATTTCTAAAAGTGTTATACCTTTCAAATGTATTCTGAAGATGAAAAGGAAGCATCGTTAAATATAAATACCTTTCACACACTATCCACCAAGCATAACTTCAGCGAATAACATATTATAAAAGTACAGAGATTTTCGTTGTTGTTTCTAGGGAGCACAACAGTTTCAATTTCATATAAGCTGTCTTTATTCAGAACAGCTTATCTGCAGGGGACGATTGCCATCATTTAATGAAATTTTACAATTTTTAATATATTTCTTAAAATTATTTATGGTAGATAATCATACCATTCAACATTTTATATGAAAACTCTGAATATAAGCATAGAGCTCCCCGTTATTAGATGCTGTACGATTTTGTGAAATCTGTGCATAGTATAGAGACATGTAAATTTCAAAATCATTCGCTAGATGCTAAATAAAATACGCCAATTTTGGATTTTTAACACTGCATTAAAAATTAGTGTTTATTGTCAGCTTTAGTATATTAACATTTTATTTCGTATTATATAAGAAATTTATAAAACAGATTTACTTATTTCATAAGGAAAGCGTATGGGAGACCATTACACAATTCAATTTTGTAACGCTCAACTTTAATTACAGTGATTTTGTAAGTACGTATGTGCGTATGACTGAGTGCGAACTGACTCAAAGCTATTCTTGGTTCATGAAAATTTGAAGACACTGATATGGAACCTTCTTCTAGTTTGTTTATTTCGAAACCCAATCGGATTTGACGTTTAATAATCAAATTAATTGTACCAAATGTAATTTGTTTTGTTCGATTTCTTCGTGAAACAGCGTGCTCCATGCAGAAAAGTATAATTTGAAATACCTCGATAACGGCTAGTGATCACTCAACAATGGAATCCATTAATATTCCATTGACAAAACATATCAAAAAATGTTTATATTTAATAAAAGTGAGTATACATTGTATTATATATATATTTTCTAGCTTCGAGCCAAATTGCGCAACAAATTGATTTTCTCGAGAATGAAGAAATGTAAGTTTTGAAAAAATAATGTCATTCGCCGTTGCATTAAAAATTACATGCAAAGTAGATAATTGCGTAACATTTTACAGTATATATATATCTTTAAAATGTTTTTACGATTATAGAAAAACAGTGTTCGAAAAGCTTAGGGCTGCCCCTCTTAGTTCCTTTACCTTTAAAATCAATAGGCATCCGAAGTTTATTGCTTGGTATAATAAGCCCAAATTTCATTCAATTTGTTCAACTTATTAGCACATAGATACACAAATTCGAAACACAGACAGTCACACAGAATATAAAAAAACTGTATAAACATAGGCAGAAGTATGGGAGACGAAGAAGGACCCCTCCCCCCTCCTCATTTTTTGGTTAAAAATTAATACAAAATATCCATCTTCTGTATTTTACACCAGAATATTATAACTTATTAATTAATGAAAAAAATCTATGAATGTTAGGCACGTGATATGCATCGCCATGTGGGTAACAGAGCTAAAGCGAAATATATAGCAACAGCTATACAGTTGTTTATCGTCTGCCATACACTTTCATTTACATTATTGACTATACAGTTATATACAGTTATATATAGTATACAGTTTAGTTTTATATTATGATATTGGCGAGCTTCGCGCAAGCAAACGATAACGGTTAGAAATTGTTCTATTGGAGGGCGATAATATTAAGTTCTATATCAGGTTCTCAAGTTCAATATTCTATATCAGGTGTTAATAACGGAGTTCAGGCAATAATAGACATAGCTCATCCTTACGCTACTTATGTCACTTGCTGCAGCATGTAATGACAATGAGTTTGCTTGCAGTATTTTTGGCACTATGCAGTATGAAAAATTTTCGTACCCAGATATCCATTCTCAATTTATTACAATTCAGAAAGAATAATAACTCGGAATGAAAAACTCTCGACATGAAATTGTTAAATTAAGCGATCCGTCATGCATCTGGTCATACAAAACCACAGCCGTATCCACTGCAAAAGATTTATTTAAACAAATAGTTCAAGTATCGCATAATATTACATAGAACTTAAGACACTCCGATCAACCGCAGCTGAGGGAATTCAATTTGCTGTCCAATCACTTGACTTTATCGTAAGCTTGTATACTACTGATTCTACTGTACACTACTGATACCACTGTACACTACTGATACTACTAACGTACTGATTATTCTAAGTAAGTCATTACACACAGTTCACACATTATCCAAACACTCAGAAATGAAGAAGAATGGGTAAAACAGTGGAAAAACGTCAACTTTTCAGAAGAAAACTATTTCTTATTGCCTTTTCAAAATTATGACATCTCTGTTACGTAAAAAACGTCGATTAATTTCTTCAAAACTTTATCTGTGAAAGTCAAGATGATGCCAACTGAAGATGGTAAAAAGGACACTTCTTCTGTATTAATAATCATTTCGTTGTATGTTTTGTGAAATGCAATAGTATTATTGTGCATGGATATTTACATTAGTTAGCTTATTACTTACCATTATTGTCTATTTTATTTCAAAATAATAATAATAACTGAAAAGGATAATATTTCCACACTAAAATGCTAATAATACACGCCAGTAGAGCACGTTTGCATGACAACTTCAGATTGTTGATGTGGCGGTCCCTATCACTTAACAGATGAAAGCCGTGACGTTTTATCATTATTCATGGTCCTTTACAAGATAGGACATGAAAGATTGCAATCCGAGAGAACTATTGCAAAGCCGTCCCTTGTAAGTAAATTGGACAGTGATATTATAATTGATAAATTTAAGTCACAATAAGTACGAAAACTTACTTTGATTAAAACATTGATGTACGTAGAGTATAGAAAATTTAAATTTGAAATGTTCATATTTTTTTCTGTGGTTCTAAATATAATAAAAATACCTACAGTTAATATATACATTTAATAGGGCGTGTTTTCATATACTATTACCCTAAAAGGAAAATTGAGAGCTTGGCTATATAAGAAGTAGGTCTATACAGTGGCGTACGCTTATGAGGCGGTGTGTCTGGATTCTAACCCCAAATAAAGCATATTACCACCCCAAAGGCATTATCTTCTATCTTCACCTATGTATTTAATTCTTATAATCAAAGATAAATAAAGCGCATAGATCCATCACATTTCCTGAGTCTAGTTTCTAACCTCGTCCGTATGATTTCCTTCTACATGTACTATGTATAGTTGGAAAAGCAAAAACAAGTAAGCCAATTCCATTTCATACCATAGATAATAACAAATCTATAATCTGCTCATTTCAAATCCTTAACGTCCCAACGTAACACCCATCTATGCGATCGACGCACTTAATGATTATTATAGGTTTCTAGAATTGTTCATGATGATGAGTTTTTCCTTTTAATTTGAGATATCAGATTGCTGTTGCAGAGATAAAAGTTTATTTCTGGAAAATTTTAAACTATCGGTTTTTGAATTAAAATATCAGTATCCCAATAGAAACATTAAATACGAAAAAGTTATTTGCCATCCTTGGATTTCATTTTAAAGCATTTTCTGTATAAATGGAAAATAGTTGAAATACATTTAAGAAAGCTTTTAATTTTCCGAAGCTTTATTTAAATCTAGAGTTACATGATACAGTTATAGTCTCAAAATCCACATATAAAGGATGTTACCAGAGCACGAAATAGTGCTGTTGTAACGCTCCCTTTTAATGGGTGAATACTGTTACTACAAATTTGGTCGTTACCTCTTGAGGTTTGAATTTCATGATATTTCATATTCAGCAATGACTACGAAAAATCTGATGCGGACAACACATCACTTTCCCTATATAATGCAATAAATTTATTTCTTTCACAGTGAATAAAAGGATGTATACGATCAACGGCACAATGTATTTAATGATGAATTTTATATTTGGAACTTTTCAGGATGACAACTTGTAAAACTATTTCGAATTACCCAATTAACGTACATTTAACGCAACTCTAACAAGAGAAATCCTTAACTCGAAATGTCAACTCCACAATCTTAAAGACACAAACACTCACACACACACACACACACACACACACACACACACAAACATCACCTCAAAAACGTTAGAGTTCAGAAATGCTTAAAATGTGTTGTACTGTCGAAAACTCGAATTAATAATCAATTTCAGACATCCGCATTCAAATATGTTGAATAATATTGATATATCTACCACTGTTAAAAAATCCGATTCTTAGGAAATAAGATGTAATGTAGTTTTAGCTACACATCATAACAGACACAGCTTAAGTTGAGATACAAATACTCTAGAAATATCATGAGAAATCATCTAGATTATTCATCATCTAGAAATTCATATCATTCAATATATCATTCATCTAGAAATATCATCGAGAAGATGGAGAAAATGATATATGTTAAAACTCTAAAATATAATACATATTTAAATAACCATAACTTCAAAATACAATACATATCTAAATAGACATAAGTATTTCTGTAAAATTTTTAATTGCAGTTATAAATTATCTTGTAACAATTGTAATTTATCTTATATAGGACAAACTAGTAATCCAATTCATCTACGTATGAATGTTCACAGAGATCATGTCAAAAAATATATCCTCAATAATAATTTTCTTCCTAGTTCTAATAAAATATAATATAAATACTTTGCTAAACACGGTTTTGAAAATATAACTATACATATTTTGGATATAAAAACTAATTCAGCTGATAGTATTTTTTTTTTAATTTTTATATTAAATCAAAATATACTCTTTCTCTATATGGATTAAATCAATTATATCTAAATGGTAATATTGTAAAAAATTGCTTTGTAGATAATAATTATTCTATTTTAGTCATCCTTTTTTGAATCCCCATTTAAATAATAGAACCTCAGTTAAACTCAAAAGATTTAATTGTGGCAAAGGAAACGCCAAACATCATGATTATAAAGTGAAGATTAAAAGTTTACATCATAAATTTAACAACACTTATCAATGGAAATTGATACAATCACGGGTATTTGCGATTAAGAAAAAACATTTAAATAACGTTTATGACATTTTCTTAAAATTAAATCTAAGTAATGAACATTTTAATCATATTTTTTATGATTTGCTTATTACTAGATCAAAGTATTTAAAATTAAAACTTAATCAATTTCATAAAAATAACAGTTCTTCTAATTCTTACTGTGTAATTTCTTTTAAACATCCAATTTATATTTCTATAAATTTTAAGAATTTACTTAATAAGTTTAAAAATGTCTTGCCTATTAAGGATTTGAATATTTCTAAGACTTTTAAATACAACAAGCCTAGTAGAAGGGCAACTTTTAATTACAATAACATTTCACAATATCTCTCTATAGATAATGATTCCATGACAAATGTAGATAATAAATGTATTTGCAGAGTTGACAACTATGCTAAATTTATAAATCCATACTTGGAGCTTACAGTTACAGGAGACTTGGTCATAGTTAAAGACGATTCTTTAGGAACCATAATGTATTTTTGTACAAAATTCAGGTTACCATCTTGTAATAAATCTTTCAAAGTCTTAAAGTCAATAAATTTTGAACTAGATAAATAAATTTATAAATTAGCTTCTAAATATGCTCAGCCTTTAAAGGCATTCAATATGTAGAAATTTACTTTTAAAATTTATTAAAAGTCCTATATTTAGTATTAAATAGTCTAGATCTATGTATAATATTAATAATATTAAACATTCTATTAATGATTTACAAAGAGCTTTTGTTATTACATATGTTTATAAAACTCTATAATTATGCTATTATCTGAAAGAAATTCTATGTACAATTTCTGTTAGATTATTTACAAAATAATAGTGTCTATTTAAACTTAATTCACACTCCATAAATAGTACCAAACTGAAAATTATCAATATGTACAGTGATTTAAATATTATTATAATTTTTTTAAATTTCCACATACTGTGCGTATTCCTAAATTTCACAAAAATCCTATTAAATTTAAAACTGTAACTAGTGGTCATAATTCTTACTCTACTACTTCAAGTAAATTACTACTAAATTGTTTAAATGTACTAAATGATAGTTTACGTTATTCTAGAAATAACTACCTTATTCAAAATCATAGGTTCTCAACGTGGGCGATAACGCCCCCTCCCTGTGGGCGTTTGAGACTTTCAGGGGGCAGTAGAAGACCCAGAGAAAATTGGGGGCGTTGAGATGGTACGGAGGGGCGGTGGGCAGATTAAAAAAACATAGTTTAAAAAAGACAAAAAAAAAACACGCTAATCACGTACTAACTAAAGTAAACTTTAATATTGGTTAATTTTTGTTATTGTATGTATTTTAATCATTTTTATCACGTGTGCGATAATTCACATATATTTCGGTAGTTCGGGAAGTGGATGAAAATTGAACTTAAAGATTCCATTACATTCAGATCTACATTAAATTGGATGTTATAAAAAAATTTTATTTTAGATTTGAATTAAAAATTTTAAAATCTTCCAATTTCACGTGAAATATCTCATATATAAATACAGGTAAAGTTAACAAAAGCCTGTTAATAAAAAATAGCAAAAAATATGCTTGTAGCAATTCAGTTATAAAAAGTTTTTGTTAAATAACGTGATTTTTGCAATCCTGCAAGAATTAACAGTATTATCTGTGCTTGTTCTAACCCGCACTCTGCTCCCGCATCACCCTTGTCCCCGCGCTTTACTTCGGCGCCGGGTGTTATAAACGAGTCACTGCATGTTTATCTTATTCCTGTCGATGCGTGTTATATGTCTCCAACCTATATAAAGGCAGTGATTGTTCATTTTATTTTCATTAGCATTATCGCGCGCAATTGATGACAGGGTTTTAAAAGTACACTAATACTACTCACGTATCTGTGAAGTAAAAACCATGTCGGAAGCAAAAAAGAAGAGACGGCAGTATAGTGTGGATTATATTAAGTACGGATTTATCGAAAATCCCACAAATCCATCATGGTCAATGTGCCTTAATTGTCAAAAAACAATTTCAAATGAAGCGATGAAGCCTTCTAGGCTTCAAGATCATTTTAATAAAATACACCAAGATAAGAAAGACAAAGATGTGACCTATTTTCGAGACATGAAAAAGAAGTACGAATTCAGCCAACTGTATCAAAACTTTTTTCATCAGCTTCTAAGCAAGACGATGACGGACTTCGAGCTTCGTACAATATCTCATTGTTGATTGCTAAAACATGCTAACCACATACTATTGGGGAAAATTTAATTTTACCAGCAGTAAATGAAGTAATAACCACTGTGCTCCATAAACCAGCTGCAGATATTATCCGAAATATTCCTTTGAGCAAACACGAATTGATGAGATGACTGAAAACATTGAGAAATCATTCGGCAATCATCTGCAGACTTGTCAATTTTCAATTCAGCTGGATGAGTCCACTTTACCAACCAATGAAGCATTGTTATTGTCATACGTGAGGTTTATCAAAGATGAGAAAATATGTCAAGAACTATAGTTTGCTACGAATTTGGAAACCGATACAAAAAGAGAAATCATATTTAATACACTGGAAAAGTTTCGTGACGAAAAGATATTCCTTTTAATAATATTTTGTCAGTTGCTACGGATGGCGCACCGGCTATGACAGAGCGTCACAAAGGCTTTATAGCATGCTCAAAAAATAAAGTTCCTTACGTGCTTGCTGTGCATTGCGTAATTCATCGCCAGCATTTGGTTGCGAAAAATTTGGGGTGAACGCCTCCATACATCACTGCAATATGTTATCAGAGCAGTTAATAAAATCAGAAATAACTCGTTGAATGATAGATTATTTAGTCATCTTTGCATTGCCAATGATGAAGATTTCAACCGATTGCTGCTTCACACAGAGGTGCGCTGGCTGTCAAAAGGTACTTGTTTGACTCGATTTTACAATCTGTTTGGGTCTGTGATAGAGTTCCTAGGAAACAAAGACACGGAATTGCGCGACAACCTTATCTCATAAAAGAACGATATTGCGTACTTGACAGACCTGTATAAATTGTTTAATGATGCCAATCTCCAACTTCAAGGCGACGACTTGAATTTGATTAAGACAAAAAAAAAATAGCTTTGCTGCTTTCGCTTCCAAACTGCTATTATACAAAAGAAATATCGGCAGACGCGAATTCAATAACTTCCCAAATTTATCAGCAGTATCATTCAAGCACTACGATTGCTTGTTTACTGTCAACACTTGGAAAACCTCCACAGTGATTTCAAGGAACGATTCCAGGACATTTTAAACATAGACATACCAGACTGGGTTTGGATCCTTTTTCAAATATCAACACAGCAGGATCATCCCAGTTAGAAGAAGAACTAATAGAACTGACGACAAATGAGGAATTAAAAATTAAATTCAAGAATGGCTACCAAGAATTTTGGCTGCAGAAGCCGATTTTGCAACTGTACCCAGGATTACGGTCGATTGTTCAACGATTTCTGATAGCATTCCCATCTTCCTATTTAGCTGAACGTGCATTTAGTACTGTAGCAACGTTGGTAACTAAAAAGAGAAATCGGCTCCATGTTACTGAACACGGCGACTTACGGTTGTTTTTAAGTAAAGTCGAACCTGATATTAACAAACTCCTTAAAATGCATCAAATTCAACGTTCTCATTAGATAAGTTATAAATTCAATGTGTTTTGAATGTTAATAAAAATACTTTTCAATATAATTAAGTATGCGTTTAATTTATTCTCATTGAAACAGTCTTCTTTAAACTCATAAATAGGATAAGGCCATATCCTATCTTACGACTATAGTATATAACTAGCCGAATACCCGTTGAAAATCAACGGTCTTGCAATAAGCAACCCCTGAATAATGTAAATTTTTTTATAATTCACGTTTCACATTTATTCGACAAATCGAATATTTTGGTGTGCAGAACCCCCTAAAAAAGAAGATATTGGGAAAATTAATTTGCGCATTTAATCCTTTCGAATTATCTACTCGTACACGACATTAAAGTCTATCTCATCCAGAGACACCCCTATTTTATTATTTCTCCTTTGGAACATTTTTCTGTGAAGCACACCCATAAATGAACATTTTTGAAAAACTCTATCTTGGGTTTTTTATCAGATTATTGGCCCATATACCAAATATCAAGCCTCTATCACATTTAAAAGGTAACGTGCCTCATTTATACTGAAAATCGAACATATTAGTTTGCGCACCCCTTAAAGTAGCAAATATTGGAAATCTGAAATTTCACACTTTCTTCTTTCCAAACTAAAATACCAAAACCTTAACAACACCAAATTTAATATCTCTATCTTATTCCGAAGCATGGTTTTTATCAATTCACTTTTCAAACGTTTTACTCTGGAACACCCCCTTAAACGAGCATTTTGGAAAAACTATATTCGTCTAGGGTGTTTTCGTCAAATGATCAGCCCATATATCAAATTTCAAGCCTCTATCGAATTTTAAAGGAGCCTTTTCTCATTTATTCAGTAAATCGAACATTTTGGTGTGCGGCACTCCCTTAAGTAGAAAATATTGGAAATCTGAAATTGCACACTTTCTTCCTTTCGAATAGTTTACCCATACACCGAATTTGAAGTTTCTATCCTATCGCGAAACATGTTTTTCTATCACTTCACCTTTCGAACGTTTTTCTGTGTAGCACCCCCTTTAAATGAACATTTTTGAGAAACCGTAATAATCTTAGGTTTTTTATCAAATAATTACCCCATATACTAAATTTCAGCCTCATCACATTGTAAAGCAGGCGTTTTTCATTTGTTCGTCAAATCGAATATTTTAGTGTGCGACACCCCCTATAATAACAAATCTTGGAAAACTGAAATTGCATACTTTCTTCCTTTCCAATCATTTACCCATATACCAAATTTGAAATCGCCATCTCATCGCGAAACATGCTTTTTTACTATTTCACCTTTCGAATGTTTTTATGTGGAGTACCTACCCCTTTAAGTATACATCTTGGAAAAACTCCATTCTTATTGTATTTTCTATCAAATGATTCACCCATATATCAAATTTCAAGACGCTATCAAATTTTAAAGTAGCATTTTCTCATTTATTCGGTAAATCGAACATTTTGGAGTGCGGCACCCCCTTAAGTAGAAAATATTGGAAATCTGAAATTGTACACTTTCTTCTTTTTGAACGGTTTATCAATACACCGAATTTGAAGTCTCTATCTCATCGCAAAGCATGCTTTCCTATCATTTCACTTTTCGAACGTTTTGGTGTGCGACACCCCCTTAAGTAGAAAATATTGGAAATCTGAATTGCACACTTTCTTCCTTTCAGACGGTTTACTCATGCACTAAATTTGAAGTTTCTAACTCATCGCAAAGCATACTTTCCTATCATTTTAGTTTTCGAACGTTTTGGGTTTGCGGCACCCCCTTAAGTAGACAATATTGGAAATCTGAAATTGCACATTTTTTTCCATTCGAACGGTTTACCCATACACCAAATTTGAAGTCTGTATCTCATCGCAAAGCATGCTTTCCCATGATTTCACTTTTCGAACGTTTTGGTGTGCAGCACCCCCCCCCCCTAGAGAACATTTTCGAAAAATTCGATTTTTCCAGGGGGTTTTATCGAACGTCCGAGCCGTGTACCAAATTGCAAGTCTCTATCTATACAGGAAGTGCCTGAAAAAAGCGTGACAGACAGACAGACAGACAGACGGACACTTGGCAATTAGTATATACTAGCCGAATACCCGTTGAAAATCAACGGTCTCGCAATAAGCAACCCATGAATAGTGCAAATTTTTTAATAATTCGCTATTTCACATTTATTCGACAAATCACATATTTTGGTGTTCAGTACTCCCTAAAAAAGAAAATATTGGTAAATTTCTTCCTTTCGAATTTCTTCCTTTCGAATTATCTACCCGTACAACACATTAAAGTCTATCTCATCCCGAGGCACCCCTATATTATTATTTCTCCTTTGGAACTTTTTTTTGTGAAGCACAGCCATAAATGACCATTTTTGAAAAACTCTGTTTGTCTTGTTTTTTTTTTATCAGATGATTGGCCCATATACCAGATATCAAGCCTCTATCACATTTAAAAGGAAGTGTACCCCATTTATTCGGAAAAATCGAACATATTAGTGTGCGGAACCCCTTAAAGTAACAAAAATTGGAAATCAGAAATTTCATACTTTCTTCCTTTCAAACTATCTTCCCGTACGCCAAATTTGAAGTCCTTATCCTATCGCGAAGAGAAGCATGTTTTTCTATCACTTCACCTTTCGACCGTTTTCTGTGTAGCACCCCGTTAAAGAACATTTTTGTCAAACTGTATTCATCTTTGGTTTTTTTTGTCCAATGGTTAGCCCATGTACTAAAATCCTCTTTCCTTTTTTAAAAGGAAGCGTTTTTTATTTGTTCGGCAAATCAAATATTTTAGTGAGCGGCACCCCCCTACAATAACAAATGTTGGAAAACTGAAATTGCACACTTTCTTCCTTTCCAATATTTTACCCGTACACCAAATTTGAAGTATCTATCTCATCGCGAAGCATACTTTTCTAGCATTTTATCTTTCGAATGTTTTTGTGTGGAGTACCCACCCCCTTAAATACACATTTTTGAAAAACTCTATTCTTTTTGTGATTTCTATCAGATGATTCGCCCATATACCAAATATCAAGTTCCTATCACGTTTTAAAAGGGGCGTTTCTCCTTTATTCCGAAAATCGAACATTTTGGTGTGAGGCACCCCCCCCCCCCAAGATAGAAAATATTGGTAAACTGAAATTGTACACTTTCTTCCTTTCAAACTATCTACCCTTACACCAAATTTGATTTCTCTATCTCATTCCGCAGCATGGTTTTTTATCAATTCACTTTTCGAACATTTTTCTCTGGAGCACCCCCTTAAACGAACATTTTTGAAAAACAATATTCGTTTTGGGTGTTTCCGTCAAATAATTAGCCCATCCACCAAATTTCAGGCCTCTATCAAATTTTAAACGAGCGTTTTCTCATTTATTCTGTAAATCGAACATTTTGGTGTGCGGCACCCTCTTAAGTAGAAAATATTGGAAATCTGAAATTGTACACTTTCCTCCTTTCAAACGGTTTACCCATACACCAAATTTGAAGTCTCTATTTTATCGCAAAGCACACTTTCCCATCATTTCACTTTTCGAACGTTTTGGTGTGGAGCACCCCCTAAACGAACATTTTAGAAAACTATATTTGTTTTAGGTGTTTTCTTCAAATCATTAGGCCATATACCAAATTTCAAGCCTCTATCAAATTTTAAAGTAGCCGTTTCTCATTTATTCGGTAAATCGAACATTTTGGTGTGCAGCACCCCCTTAAGTAGAACATATTCAAAATCTGAAATTGTACACTTTACTCCTTTCAAACGGTTTACCCATACACCAAATTTGAAGTCTCTATCTTATCGGAAAGCACACTTTCCCATCATTTCACTTTTCCAACGTTTTGGTGTGGAGCACCCCCTAAACGAACATTTAAGAAAACTATATTTGTTTTAGGTATTTTCTTCATATGATTAGCCACTATACCAAATTTCAAGCCTCTATCAAATTTTAAAGTAGCCGTTTTTCATTTATTCGGTAAATCGAACATTTTGGTGTGCGGCACCCCCTTAAGTAGAACATATTTAAAATCTGAAATTGTACACTTTTTTCCTTTCAAACGGTTTTCCCATACACTAAATTTGAAGTCTCTATCTTATCGCAAAGCACACTTTCCCATCATTTCACTTTTCGAACGTTTTGGTGTGGAGCACCCCCCTAAACGAACATTTTAGAAAACTATATTTGTTTTAGGTGTTTTCTTCAAATGATTAGCCCATATACCAAATTTCAAGCCTCTATCAAATTTTAAAGTCGTCGTTTCTCATTTATTCGGTAAGTCGAACATTTTGGTGTGCAGCACCCCCTTAAGTAGAAAATATTGAAAATCTGAAATTGTACACTTTCATCCTTTCAAACGGTTTACCCATACACCAAATTTGAAGTCTCTATCTTATCGGAAAGCACACTTTCCCATCATTTCACTTTTCGAACGTTTTGGTGTGGAGCACCCCCTAAACGAACATTTAAGAAAACTATACTTGTTTTAGGTGTTTTCTTCAAATGATTAGCCCATATACCAAATTTCAAGCCTCTATCAAATTTTAAAGTAGCCGTTTCTCATTTATTCGTTAAATCGAACATTTTGGTGTGCGGAACCCCCTTAAGTAGAACATATTCAAAATCTGAAATTGTACACTTTCATCCTTTCAAACGGTTTACCCATACACCAAATTTGAAGTCTCTATCTTATCGGAAAGCACACTTTCCCATCATTTCACTTTTCGAACGTTTTGGTGTGGAGCACCCCCTAAACGAACATTTAAGAAAACTATATTTGTTTTAGGTGTTTTCTTCAAATGATTAGCCCATATACCAAATTTCAAGCCTCTATCAAATTTTAAAGTAGCCGTTTCTCATTTATTCGTTAAATCGAACATTTTGGTGTGCGGCACCCCCTTAAGTAGAACATATTCAAAATCTGAAATTGTACACTTTATTCCTTTCAAACGGTTTACCCATACACCAAATTTGAAGTCTCTATTATATCGGAAAGCACACTTTCCCATCATTTCACTTTTTCAACGTTTTGGTGTGGAGCACCCCCTAAACGAACATTTAAGAAAACTATATTTGTTTTAGGTGTTTTCTTCAAATGATTAGCCCATATACCAAATTTCAAGCCTCTATCAAATTTCAAAGTAGCCGTTTCTCATTTATTCGGTAAATCGAACATTTTTGTGTGCGGCACCCCCTTAAGTAGAACATATTCAAAATCTGAAATTGTACACTTTTTTCCTTTCAAACGGTTTACCCAGACACCAAATTTGAAGTCTCTATCTTATCGCAAAGCACACTTTCCCATCATTTCACTTTTCGAACGTTTTGGTGTGGAGCACCCCCTAAACGAACATTTAAGAAAACTATATTTGTTTTAGGTGTTTTCTTCAAATGATTAGCCCATATACCAAATTTCAAGCCTCTATCAAATTTTAAAGTAGCCGTTTCTCATTTATTCGGTAAATCGAACATTTTGGTGTGCGGCACCCCCTTAAGTAGAACATATTCAAAATCTGAAATTGTACACTTTTTTCTTTACAAACGGTTTACTCATACACCAAATTTGAAGTCTCTATCTTATCGCAAAGGATGCTTTCCCATCATTTCACTTTTCGAACGTTTTGGTGTGGGGCACCCCTTCTATAGAACGTTTTCGGAAAATTCGATTTTTCCAAGGGGTTTTATTGAACGACCGAGCCGTGTACCAAATTGCAAGTCTCTATCTATTCGGGAAGTGCCTAAAAAAAGCGTGACAGACAGGCAGACAGACAGACGGACACTTGGCAATTAGTATATAAAGATATTACACGTTTAAATATAATCGTGGCAATAGCTGTTTCAGATTCGCAAGTAAAAAAAATTGGGGGACATTAGGAAACAAAATATTCTCAAAGTGGGCGGTGGGCAAAAAAAGGTTGAGAACCTATGTTCTAAATAATAGTAAGGAATTAAAGAATAAATTGACATCATTTGGTAAACTAAGTTTCAAACTTTTGATTTTAAAGTTCTTTCTAATAATATTAAGATCTCTGATCTTTATGATGTAATTTTATCTCTTAATGCTTATATTACTAATCAATCTACTTATACTATATTTACCAATTTTCCTGAACTTCCCAACTTTGCTTTTTCAATAATTATATATTTCAAGATAATAAATTATACTTTCAAGTCTCAGGGGTTCCACAAGGTGGCTGTAGTAGCAGTATGTTAGCTAATTTGTACCTTTGTCATTATGAAAAATCTTTTATTTCAACAGATTATAAAATTTACACATATGATGATGATCTGATCTGTTTAGTATTTACTAATAACTGTGTCATAGATATATATTTCTATCCGGATCATTTGAAATTAATTCCAAATGCAGCCACTTAGCAATAATACTAATTTTTTGGATTTAAATTTAATTATTGAACCTACTAATGGAATAATTACTAATTTATATGATACGAAAGACTATTTTAAATTTAACATTAATAAAATGTTACCATTTAATTTCTGCAACTTGCTTGAATTGTATAGAAATATTATATATAATCAACATTTTAGAATTTATAGATTTTCAGATAAAAAATTTCATGCTATGCACATTAATAATCTCAAAATTATCAGTAAATTATATAAATATCCAGCATATTTATTAAATGATATAGTTAAAAAGTTTGTATTAGCTGAATATTCTTAAAATTTTCTCAGTGATATCTTATATTAGCCAAACAACTGCATTCTCTTGAATAAGCATTACAATGTACTTATATCCTCTTATACTTTACCATATATATATTCAATTATATTACACGACCCTTTATTTTGAAGATTCTACTGTAGAATATATCCCATTTTATCGCCTTTTCACAATACTGTTTTTTATTTCTCACGATTGACAACAGTAGATCTCTACTTTTATCTTTTTCGATTGGCAACATTGGTCTCGTCTTTTATTGCTCGAATGGATAGGACATTTGCATTGTATTTCAGGTATTTTTGTTTCCTGTATAATTTTCCAATCTTTATGCTTCTCATTTTAATAGGGAACGAAACCCACAGTGCTTCCGAGCGTATTAACACTCGAACGCGCTCTGGCCTTTTTCTATTTTGAACGTCTTATAAGAAGTGTAATAAAAGACCTTCTATCGAAGTTGTGTGCTTAATCTTATTTATTTGTGCGTCTCGTTCAAGTAACAAGAGTTTATAGATATAACCTATCTCTTGCGTCAGAAATAAGCATATTTGTGTTCTTTTTGATTAAATACTTGGACTTGAAAAATATTTTTTCGAATTGAACTATTTAGGCCTAGTGCTTATCCACGGGTATAGCTTTAATTCTTGGATATTTGTTATTTTCTATTTTCGAATCCACACCATTGATATTTGTTGATTATCTTTAGTTTGATAACTAGAAATATGCATTCATATATAATATATATATATATAAATATATATATGGTGCTAGAACTTTTATGCAAAGCATATATTATTTTAAATTATCTAAACATGACCGTAATATCGTAAATCGTGAAACCCATTAAAACACATTGCGTTGTGTGTCGCTTAAACCCACCATATTTATCTCTAGTGCGATTTTCTGTAAAAGAATATTTATTAACATAATGTTATTCAATTAATTGCACCATTTTAACTTTAAAAATAACATAATTTATTAACAACATTTGATGAATTAGTATATTAATTGCAACAATTGGCCATATTATTATTTGCGGAGGAAATTGAATATGTGAGACCAGATAAGTTAATATTTTCAAAATAGTTTATGACCTGCTACAATATTTGGTAAGCACATACCTTTAAGTCTGTCTTTGGACTTTGTCACATAGCATAGTACTTAAGTCGATCATATTGTACTGGAACTCACTCAAGGTGTAGTACTTCCACTCGTACTACTTGATCATATCGTACTGCTGTTTAAGTGTTTATGTCACGCCACTTCGTTGACGCCTCTTTGAAAACTCCTGGAACAACTGTATACTGAAATCGCTCTCGAATCTCGTGTAGAAGTCGTGTATATCATCTTTAGAACTTTTCGGTTGCCGCCTCTTTTGCCTGAGATCTGACACGCCTATTCAGCTCCCATTGGTCTACCTCAGGGTTATGCGACCAGACATCTTTCATAATTGGTCAATGGTTTTAACCAATCTTGTAGCTTCACATTGGCTTCCTAGGTTAATGGCCAATTTGGACTCTCGGGTCAGAGTGCCATAAAACTGACGTCATTAAGTCTGATGCCATTGTTAAACATTGCAGACATCATAAATACAAACATAGAACTGTCTTACTCAATCTGGTTTCAAATCTGGTCTCCCACCATATATATTTATCGCTCGGATGAAAACGCTTTGATTTTTCGAAAAAAGTATGTCAAAATATTAAAATATTGAAAATAGTTTTGTTTATTTATAATCGATACACAATTTTCGACAAGACATAAACAATAAATTGTTTGCCTTTTATATATTAGATTAAAAGATATAAGCGGCGAATCCAGTTAATGTCACGCTCCCATTTCAGCCGGATACCAAGGCCGCTCTTGTCATTCATGGCAAATCATAAAACTGGCGAAACCAGACTATCAGATTCGAATCCGTCCTTTGTGAATCAGAGTTCTATTTTTAGACGAACCCTGAATGGTTTTTAAGAATTTTCTCGGTCAATTTTGGTACTTTATTCTTTACTTTTCTTTAATCTGCATGAAAGCTTTCGAGTAATCATATTATGCAGTGATCGACGGAGTCTGACCTTGAGGAAGTTTATTTCAACGTAATTTTAAAAAAAAGTACTGTGAAACTGCAACCCTTACGCAACTTTTAATTATTGATGTTTGTAAAAGGTATTAATCCCTATCGAAGGATATTTTCCGTTTTGTTCTGCAATGTATATTGTACAACAGTGATTAGAGGTTTCTTATTTGCTTTTTACGACTGAACATAATGCATGCCCACTTAAAATGTAATATTACTTACATAATATTACTCCTAAAAAATTTAAACATTTAAAATTTATAATATGAGTGGATTTTAAATTTTACAACTTGTGGTGTACATAAGCTTTTGATCCTCTGTTAATTAATCTTTTATCTCAAAGAATGAATATGTTATCCATATGCTCAAATATTTTAATACGAGTATGTTACCTCAGTACATAAAAAAGTTAAGTATTGGCCCCATTTATGTATATTCTAGACATATAATAGAATGCTGTTATATTTTAGATATTTCTACTGTAAAACTAAAAGTCCCATTTGGCATTCTGTTTAAAAGATTATTCTCGTGTTCCAACAGATCAATCTAAAGTGAAACCTAATTTTGAACACAATTCTCTCTGAGAGATATTTTTCAATAAGATTTTAAAGGAAAGCAATACTTTTAAATTGAAGTATGTTCCGTTTCTTTAAAACTACATTTAATTTTCAGGAAAACTTTGGAACTTTAGAAAGAGAATTGAAATGTTAGACATAAATTGTTTCAGGGGCATAAAAAAGGAAAGAAATAAAGAACTCTCTTGAACGCAATTAATTCTCCAGGCAATTTATGTAAGTTAAGTAAATAAATATACATATTGCGAATATTTGTTTCTTCATTTGAAAAGAGAACTACGAATCTTCGCTTAGCAAATACACTATATATCCACTGAGCTAATAGTACAATAGTTTTATTATATATATGAATGTTTTCTCTCATCTATTTCACCTTTTACACTTGAAAGCCATAATGGTTGAAAAGAGAACTACGAATCTTCGCTTAGCAAATACACTATATATCCACTGAGCTAATAGTACAATAGTTTTATTATATATATGAATGTTTTCTCTCATCTCTTTCACCTTTTACACTTGAAAGCCATAATGGTTGAAAAGAGAACTACGAATCTTCGCTTAGCAAATACACTATATATCCACTGAGCTAATAGTACAATAGTTTTATTATATATATGAATGTTTTCTCTCATCTCTTTCACCTTTTACACTTGAAAGCCATAATGGTGAACGGACAAAACCCCCAAAACGAAACAATAAAGACAAACAAATTTGGTAAATTATAATATCTTTAATAATACCAACAGAACTAAACAATAAAGAAAACCGAATTTGACAAATTAAAAGGTCTTTAATAATACCCCCAAAAACGAAATAATAAAGACAACTAAATATGGTAAATTGAAAGGTCTTTAATAATACCATTTATGACGTGCTTAAAATTACAATCGAGAGAGTTTTTGAACGTCACTACGTCCTGCATCAGTGTCAATGTAAATTCTTTAAGATGTGACGAACATGAGCTCTACGTCCTGCCTCAGTGTCAATGTAAATTCTTTAAGATGTGACGAACATGAGCTCTTATAGAACCGTGAAACAAGATTTGCATATTGATTTCTTTAAATTCAATACATTTAAAACATTTAAATTACAAAATACATGAAAAATTGGGTGGCACTTCCCGACCGTCCATACAGTTACCTTACACCTTTCTGGTAGGTCGGACGGTCTGGGTCTCAACAAAATACATGAATAACAGTAGATCATAAAATACAGGGCAACCAATAAACGTGTCGTCATAAGTAAATAAAAAATGGACTATACATCCAGAATATTTTACAAGGGTTTAACACGCAGTGAGTCCAGAATGAGACGCCAAGCGAAACTGGGGGGTCTTCTTCTTCTTCGATCTAGACCGTCCGGTGTCAGATATCTGTTTGGACTGCCTGGAAGTGCCATCCAATTTAGACCGGAACCCAGTGGGGGGAGGCTTCCATAGAGACCATACCTTCTTTCCCAACCACCAACCTCTCGAAAGAACTTACGGACCTACATGTTTAAAGTGATCGTACTCCGCGTGAACACAGCGACAGTTTGAGCAGAGGCGGAAATCGAACTTCTGTCATTCGAGTGCAAAACTTGTGCGTTAACCACTGGGCTATCACGCTTCGAAACTGAGGGTCTGAACAGGATCGAAATCACAAATAAAGTCGAAATAAATATAAATGAAAAGGTATTCATAAAGTAAAATATTACGTAGTTATTGCAGATATTAATTAAGATAGAAGTTTCATCGAACATAGGTTTAAAATTATCGTTGATGTCTAAATGGAGAAGACCAGTAAACATTTTTT